>BGPR01000002.1:2365396-2611944 GCA_013235015.1 Araneus ventricosus | reverse complement strand
CTTAGACCCCACGCAGACCGACCACACGGGTGCTTTTAGTAGCGTCTTTCTCTGGGAATTATATGATTTTCTGAATTCTCACAAATGAGATAAACTTGTAATAAATGAGGCTCACAAAATTAATTATGCATTTAAATTACTTTAGAAAGGGTTAAATCGTATATTTTGCACTAATTCATGTTTCACTTATGTAATATAACGATTTACCGATTCCCTCATCGTAAAACTTAATAAAAATTAATTGACATTGATTTTGAAGATTTTAGTTTTTATTATATAGTTAGCTTCCTCATATTATAATAAAATTTAAAAAAATTTTGTACGCTATTTGAATGATACTTAACTATTGAAGAAGCTTGCAACACTGTGACGAAGTTCAATTTTGCTCTATTTTAAGGCAATAATTCAAAATGAACAAAACAAATTACTTTATTTCTATTTTATGTATTCACTAAGAATGCACAAAATCGATTATTTTACTGAAAAATTCTTCATTCTCAATGTCTCAAAAAATACTGCTCACATTTTAACCGAAGCAGACACGAACTCTAAATCCGACTTCGTTACGTTAAACATGACAGGGGTTTAAATTTTTGCATGTTTGACTACAAGGTATGTGTTGTGAGTTTTTTTATAGCATAAATCATATATCCAGTCACAGCCGGAACACCAGGATCATGCCAAAAATACTATAACAACTAAAATTAATATTTTTTTGCTATAATTTAAATTAGTGAGTAAATGGTAATTATCTAGTGAAATAATTTATGAAGATACAACAATTAATTTTTAAAAGATACAATAATGCACGCATTATTTCGCAGCTGTAAATAGGGGTGTGACCGTTAAGATCTAGACATAAATAGCAAGTTATTGTCCTTTTTTTTAAAAAAGGAATTTTTCCTAAATATAAAAAAGCGAAGCACATTTAAGGTGTCCTTTTTTATATCATGAACGAAATTCCCAGCAATTGAAGGCCGAGGTCCTATGCTTAAGTTTTTAAATTCCTTAAAATCCATTTATTATTCAATTTCATTAATAAAAACACAGATAAAACACTTTTTTCTCTAACAGCAGAGTGTTAAATTACAAAGAATTCTTTAAACGTCACAACTTTTAAATGATCGCCATCATAAAAAAAAATCGCACCTGAGATGAATTCAGGAATTATTGTTCGATATTCGATTTTTTATTGCCTTATCTTATATTTAGTTTTTGTTCTCTTAAAAAAATTAAAAGATTTAAAGAGTAAGGCTTTTGTTTTTTTATAACATATCTAGTTTCAGAACACAATTTATTTCTTTTAACGTACTATGAATAAGAAAACTACATTCTCGAATTTCTCCTGAAGCAAGTAGCATTTTCTTCTTTTTGGGGCAGTACATTTTCTTTACTTTTTCAACGATTGCATTAACTAAGAGAAATGCTTCATTTCTATTATAAGTTCATGAATGTAAAATCAGGAAGCAAAAAGAAACTGAAATCGTAAATTTACAAAAGAAAAAAAAAGAATTATCCTTCCGCAGAACAAAAGCAAATAATTTATCATTACGCAAAGAAACAACTATCTATCTTTTCGAAATTTGACTCTACTAAAATGAAATTTATGCGCTTTCATGTTTATTTCTTTTATCTTCCCCTGCTTGCTATTAATCGTTCCCTAGACTATTTTATTTATTTTCTTTTGTATTTAATTAACTTTTTGCTACTTTAAAACGAAGCAAATTAAAGAAGTATCAATTAACATAAGATAACATGAAATCACCGCATGGGTAATATTTAGAATTTTTAAATCGAGGCATTAAATTGGAAAAATTTATTTTTCTAAGTGACGAAAGAAAATATCAGAGTCAAATTAACTTTATGTCTAGACATATTAAGTAACTATGCAATGAAGCAAATTAAAAGAAAACAAGAAAAAGAATTCAATAAGAAACTGAAAGATAAGAATCGATATTTTTATGTCCGCTTCTTGCAGATTTTTTTATATTTTTTAAAATTACATATGCCACTATTTAAATACTATAAATGTCATAAAAATGTTTTTCTAAAGTTCAGTTTTTATCTTAGAATATATGCAGGGTGTTTAAACCGTGGCTCCCACCGGGGGGGCACCACGAGAACGTAGATGAGAAACAGCCTGATAAGTAAGCGGGTTCTCGCTTCTCTGGTGGACACACTAACGTTGTGGGTTGAGTTACCCCACTCCGATGACGGAATGGACCTCTTTCGGGAGAGGTTAGGCCGTGGCTGGTGATGGTTATTACGATTCCGATCTCAGTATCCGAGCTTCCGTGGCGGCTATTTTTCAATTCGTTCGTGGGGTAACTCATTTTCCGCTTACTCTAATCGTAGACCAATAGCTAATTTCTTAATTGCTAGAAATAGGCATATCCAAACGGAATTACATGTCTAACTTTATTGGAATTAACTTTAATTAATTGTCCACGATTAGAGTGGATGCCTTGTATATATAGAGATAGGATAGCCATAAAACAACGTAAGTTGTTTGGAGTTTGATTGTAGGAAATCTGTTCAGCCAAATGTAACCAAACTTTGCCCACATACTATTTCGACTATTTGATTTTGATTTATGCAAAAAAAGAAATGGTACCAATTGCAATATGGTGCTATGCGCGCAGTTGTCCTAGTCAATTAATCGAAAAAAAATCACGATTTCCGTACAAAATTTTATTTTGGCATCGTTCCAAAAAATATTGTTAGGATTGCATAGTCTACCGCAAAACGCAGCACTTCAACGTTGATTTGTCGGACTTGCAGATTAATGCGATCCTTCAAGGTGTCTAGATCATCAGCGTTCCCTTTTTAAACCACAATTTTCGGATAGCGCGACAGAAAAAATCACAGGGAGTGAGAACCGAGGAACGCAGTGGCCACCTGCAAAAGACCACGGCTAATTATCCTTTCGTCTGTAAAATGCTACCGTAAACTTGCTGAACACATCATCCAAAGTGAGAAGACTTTCTGTCTTGCAAGAATGCGATAGGTTGCAGGCATCTACTCTGGTGCAATTGTAGAAGAACAAAATTTAAAAGCACTGTTCGTTGTTGCTCAGAGATATCTTCTCTTTGATTCGGGCCACTCAACGGTATAAAGACGAGGTTTCTGAAAAGGGTATTCGACGAATGGGAAGGCCAGACATGTCACATAATCACAGTCCCACAGAGCATGTTTGGTATGCTATAGGAAGAGCCTTTGCTCGACGTCAACTCTCTCCCAGGATTTTCTATGAATTAAAATACCCTCTGTTCGAAGAATGGAATTTGTTTCCACAAGCATTAATCAACAGCCTTATTTTCAGTATGAACCCCGCTTTGTATCTAGGCCTGATGCCCACACTCTTTATTAGGCAAACGATTCTGAAAATATCAGATGTCATTGCCTGTCCATTTTTAGTCTCAATTGAATATTTGAAAAAGATTTATTTCTTTTTATTATGTTTTTATATTAGCTGTCTAGTGGTGTTTGGTAATAGATTTGTAAAGGAGTGCCAGGTGGCCACACTCTTTACTAGTAAGACAATTATGAAAACATCAGAAGTTATATTTTGGGCATTTTTAGTCTTATTTGAATATCTGAAAAAAATGCTGCTTTTTTTACGTTACTTTACTGTTAGCTGTTTAATGGTATTTGGCCTGTGTGTACAAAATTTCATAGCTATAAACCAATTATTATTCGAGATATCACGTATTTCGCGTTTGTAAGCTAACTTTTGGACAACAAATATTAATTAGAGAATGCTTGAAGAAATTTTTGGTTTCCTTATGTTTGATAAATGTTGCAGAGTCATTTTATAACGTTGTAACTCTAGATGTGAAAGGAATGAAATTTTGATCCAACTTGAAACCACTAACAACAAATGGAAATATAGATAGAATAAAATATTGAAAACGTCCAGGAAATTCTTCCAGTTCTGTTTCGAAACAAAAATGACATAGAAATTAGCTAAGTGAAGCCCTGGTAATACGAAGAAAAATTGATAATCCCTTTATTCTACTGAAAAACCTATTTATAAAATACATAATCTTTCAAAAATTGTGTTTATCGTTCAGAAAAGTGGTACTATATATATTGATTTGATAATACGTACTATATACTACTATTGACTTCAACGTCATTTCACATCTTTTTTCTAAATACTATTATCAGCTTTAAAATTACAGGATCTGCTTAAATGAGAAAAGAAAAAAATATTAAAATGATATACATCCTTCAAACTAACTGTTGAAAAGATAATTTAAGTAAAATGATGAAAAAAGTTCGATTATGATGAAATGTGATGGAAAAGTCTATACTTATAAAAGGCAATGTTTGTGCGTGTGCGTGCGTGTGTGCCTGCGTGCGATGTCCAGACGAATCTATCGCACTTACAGCCTTGAAATTTGGCACACAGGTAGTCTTAATAGTGACTCAATGCACCTCGAAGCCGGAATTTTAAAATTTCTAGAAAATTTTTTATTTCATGTTTTGTGTTGTTTTGGGTCATTTTTGGGACGTTTACGGCTGTAGCATCTTTTCTAAAGATAGTTGAAAAACAATCGATGCACCATCGGAGAGAACAAACAATTTTCTTTCTAATGAAATTTGTTTTGAGCTTAAAAAGTAATTTACTGAATTTTGAGAAATTTTTAAAAAATAGTCAGTTTTACAATCGAAATTTTATTTTTGTTTTTAAATTTGCTGCATCCGACGTTCTAATAAAACTATTATTTTCAATTTTTTTTATCTTATAACTGGAACGGTTCTGTCGGATTTAAAACAAAAATGGTTAAAATATTTTTTCCCGTTTATTTTAAATTAATTTTTTCCTGGTCATTGAAAGATATTTTTATCTAGCGAGATTTCTCCCGCGACACTTTTCCTGAACGTTTCTGGCAATTTCATTGGCTGACGATACAGAGCGCAGATGACTTCATAACCTTCAATTGAATGACGACCGATTATTATTTTCGGCAGTATCTTAATGTGTTTACTTGTCTCGCATATTTTGGTTGCTGTATAATAATGATTTTGACGTTGCAATTTTTTAATATTGTTTTGGATTAATTTACTCTGTACTGTTTTTCTACATTTAAATTTCATTATCGCGAAAATAAATAAGAGGGAAAATCAATAATGCGTATTTTTTGTTTTGATTTTTTTTTCAAAACTTTTTCATGTCATTGTAGGCAGTTTTTTTTCATTTTGTTGAAGTCCTGATTCCACGGGCAACGCCGTGCGCGTACTGCTAGGTATTAATAATAGTCTGTTTTTATTTCACTCAGAATTTGTATTTCTGATTCATTTTTATGACTGAACAGAGGAATTTGCCGGAACAAACGAAACAAACATAGCAGATGTAGATTGCTAGTTCAGTTTCTTATTCGAAGGCAGTAAAAGTGCATATTTTGACACCTTATAAAAAGTTGTGTTTTCTCTTATTAATCTTTTTATTATTTAACAAATTCAAAAATATATTGACAAAATTCCTGTGGTAACGAAATTGAAACGACTGTTCAAAATTATCAGGTTATGTCTGGTGCCGAAATTTTATATGAACACTTAAGAAACCACATCAATTATTTGGGGGGATTTTGTATTTTTATATTATTTAAGTTTAGTTTAGTTATATTAACGTCCCGTTTTGAAGCAACATGAGGGTTATTTTGGAACGGACCTTGTCATTTTGATCCGAGGTCAAATTACGAGGACGAAGCCTGAGCTGGAACCCCCTCTCCAAACTTCCGCATCACCCCAATGAGAGGACGTTTGCTCCCTACGTATAATTTAAAGTACAACAGGCCAGCAAACACGGAGGATCTTCAGTGGAATCGGACTTCGAACCTGTAAACCCTCCGTCTCCAAGTTTCCGCACTACACCAGCGGGAAGAAGATCCGACGTCAGGTATAATATGAACAAAGGTCCATATACACGACGGGTCTACAGTGGAATCGGATTCAGAGCCTGGTTCAGTTTAGTTATATTAACGTCCCGGTTTGGAACGGACCTTGTCATTTTGATCCGAGGTCAGATGACGAGGACGACAGCTGAGCTGACACCCCTTTCCAAATTTCCGCACCACACCATCGGGAGGAAATTTGGCCCACTACATATGATTTAACATGCAACAGGCCCCCCATGCACGGCGGATCTTCGGTGGAATCGGGTTCTGGACCTAGAACTTACCGGCCCCGCAGCCGGGACCTAACCACTGGGTAACTACGGGCCCCATATATCACTGAAAAGCTCTTATGCAGATAGTGGATGCAATAATTCAATCGGGGGCCAATCGTCATTTTATTAATTTCAGATTTACTATTGAAAACTGTACCTAAGTGTGTGTAGTATTCCGTAGAAAATTGTACCAACTGCATGCCTTTGCACTATAATGAGAAATGTGAAATGAATTGTGAAAACATCCATATATGAAATGTAAATTTTGAAGTTGGGCCCTCGTTGCATAGCTGTATCCATTTGTTCATTTGTAAGCGTTATGTTTCGAATTATTTTTAGTATCTTTGCTTTTTCTCCAGTAACATAATAAACAAGATTTTTTTTTCTTTTCTGAAGATTTTAAACAAATACCATAGACAGATTTATGATAAATTTAAAAGGGAGTAAAACAATACGCAAGCATGTGTATTTTGAAAATGAAACATGCCTAGTTTGAAAATCAAAGAATTCCCTTGTTTGATATATCTGACGAAAAATATTAAATCCGTAATACCTATTTTTCAAAGTTATGACCAAGTGAAAAGTTTGCTAGACATACAGTATCTAAGAACAGTTTTGATAGTGTGATTATTTTATGGGAAAGAAGATATTCAAATGTAAAAAGTTTATGAAGAAATTTGAATAACTTCGAAAACATTGTAACTGATATCATGCTAAATACTGACAATGCAAGTTTTTATTTCAATATCCCTTTTTTGACAGGCATTTAACTCGTTTTCTATGCTAGAGAATAATTTTAGCGACGGCAGCATTTTATTCCATTCATTTCCTTTAAGATATTTCCCTAGATTATCTCAGCTGTTTAACTCCCGAGTTCATTCGTCTAATGTTACACATTCTTTTCGAAAGTCAAAAATAAGATGAAAAATATGGGAAATACATTACCAGCATATGAAAAAAGCCTACGAAAAAATGCCTATGTTACGAAGAATTTCTTCTGTCTCTTAGCCAGAACAGTCTTTTAGCGTGTAGTGCAGTTATTTACATTATACAATGGTGAACTGTAGTATCTACATTAATTTTTTGAAAAAATCAGATACTGAAGTTCAACGAGTATCGTGTGCTATTTAATATAAAATGAACTGCTGTACTTGTAAATGATGAAAATTTGAATGAAATGTGAAGTGAGAGAGGGAGTTCGCCATTTTTTAAAACCTCTCCAACATTTTTGAGACATCATTTCTGTAAGCGCAAGTTCTGGCACGCTTTTGACCTCTTCTCAATGAAACAAATAAAAGAGAACTCCAAAACCCTCTTGGAAAACCGATTCGGCTTAGTGACACTCTAGTTTGATGGCCTTTCAAAAGTTTTGGCCATGCTTATTGCCCATATCATCCTTTTCACAAATATTTACAACTTTCACCACTTTGTATGAAAATAGGGGATGCCGATCACTATGTTTTTGATTGCATCCACACAGAAGGTATCATCTTAAAAAATCATCAAATAGTTTTAAAAGAAAGTGGTTTAAATCTTTACTCGTTAACGAAAATGCAACTTTTAAAATTCGGGAGATATTCCTTATAAGTGATAACATATGCAATAGACTTTCCCAAGTGTATCATGGGCATACCCGACTTTCTTTCCTTTTCCTCTTCCTAAATTGTGTTACAGAATTCGGGGTTTTTTTTGTATCGGTTTTTTCCACTAAATTGTGTTATAGAAATTGTTTTGTTGTTGTTTCTCTTCTTTTTCAAAATAGTTTTTTTTTAGATTTTTTTCCTGTCTCTCTTCTCTAAATTATATCCCAGATTCTTTTTAGTTACTATTAATTAGATGTTATAAAATTTTCCTTTCTTGTTTATTGTATGAATGTTTATTTATTATTTATGTTTGTAATTACTTATTATGTTTTCTGTTTGTATTTTATTATATTTATATTCATATTTGTATTGTATTACTTTTATTGTATTATTTTACCTATATTTTTTGTATTTTATTACCTAATTTTTGTATTATATTGTATTCAATTATTTTGTATTGTATTACTTTAATATTTGTATTGGAATTTTTCTTCCCGCCGACTCATCACACTCTTTGGGTAAGCAGGGTCGGCGTGGGCTATAAAAATATTTACAACTTGTATAGCTTTTTATGCAGAGAATTTCTGTTTAAGCAGTCATACTGGCTTATGTTTGATTAATCTTCTATATATACGATGAAAAATATTCTGCCGCTCCTTCATTCTATTTTATATTAGCCAATTGAAATTTATAATTTTTTTACTTACGATTGTTGACCCAGAAAACTACACAAAAATACTGCCTTAAAGATAGCCAGCAATCTGTGTAACAGTAATATAATGCATTTAATTAAATATATGCTTAATTTTAGCAAAACATAGTAATGCTTAGTTCACAAAAAGTGACTGATAGTATGTAAAGGAAGTGGGTTTAAAACGAAAATATGCAAATGCAAGAAGTAAACGAATAAAAGGAAATTTCATGTTAAGATAGTTTTTTAAAATATGTACATTTTAGAATCATAAATTGCGAATTTCTAGCATTATAAACCTTAAAGAAATTCTAAAAATGTCTGAAAAATATTAAAAAAATTTTCACTTTTAGTGTGAATACATAGTCTAGCGAATTGTGGAAGTAAATATCTTGGATTTTTGAATGATGACAAAAACGATCAATACTTGACAGAGTGTTTATCAGATAACTTTTCTTATGAGCAAGAATTTTAATGTATCAAACGAAAAGTTCAAAAAAAGACGAAGTAGCCTCTAATTTTAGAAGAGCCTATGATATTGTTTGCGATTAAATTAATGAATTCAACCTTGGTAACGAATTGCTCACAGTGGTCTAGCTGGCTGCTGGAAGTCTTCTTGATTTTCCTCTCAACGGAACAGAAAATTAGACCAGTTCCCCTGAAAGACCTTTAGAATGGAAACTTCCCCTCATACATTGGAGTTAAGTCAGACTTCTACATGTGTTCCAAGATCGTTTTGACCAAAAGAATATGCCACGCTTCCCCTTTAACACGAGCTTTTGTTTAATGGGATCAGAACCACTACCACAACTTGTGAGGTTATTTCAGTTTTGCATAGCAAATGACATACCCTTAGTAGAGAAGTGAACCTAAATTACGCAAAATAGTGTTGGTGATTGCATAATTGAGTCCATTTCCAAAGATCCGCTGTATATGATGGCCTGTTGTACATTATATCTGTTTTATAGCAAGGATACTCAAACTGGTTTGGGTTTTGGTATTCGACTCAGATACCTTTCTCGTCGTTTCACCACGATTCAAAATTACGAGGTTTGTTCCAAAATGGCCCTTGTGTAGCTCAAAAATGGGGCTATAATTTAATTAAAAGAAAGTTGCGAAACATGTTATATTATTGCATTAGCATTTATTAAAAACTCAGGATTTTCGATTTTCATCTTGATTGTACTTTTTATAAAAAGCGATAACTTATTCTTACAGTACAAGATTAACAATTTTTTAAAGGTAAAAAATAAATCCCAAGCAACTCAATATACACTGCAGTTTTGTTACTATAGTGCATAATATTGAACTTCATCCTTGTGCTACTAGGGGAACTAATTTTGAAAGCATTCTGAAAAGTTCGAAAGACAAAGAAACTAAACACAAAGTTTATTGCACCTTTTTTTGTAAGTCTGGGATTCTTATGGCCAGGTAGAGTTTTTCGGTTTTTACTAACATACCGAGAAGAAAAATAAAATTGTGAAAGGAGTTTTATAAAAATGGGTCATCAATATCGTTTATTTTAGTCACAGATTCTCTTTCGGAAGTATGCTCTTCATCACTTTACGAAGAACAAAGAAGTCTTTAAGGGTTGCTATGGCAACAACAGGGAACAGATTGTAGTTTTCTACCAAACCAGCTGGCGGCAACAAAGAAAAGATTGAAGGTACGGTTACGATTAAAACCTGTATTCTTTGTAAGTGATTAGCACTTTTTTTCTGAAGGGAAAAAGTTTACTATGAACTTTTTCTTTCAACGAACTAAAACAATTGAAATTAGAATACGTAATTTCGGCCGACATAGGGATTTTACGAGCTGCAGCAGGTCGAGATTGGGCTTAAAACTTGCGATGATTAAAAAAAATCCATTAAATAATTAATGAGTTCTTTTATTGGTTCTAATGTGTCTCAGAGATAGTTTTAGTTAAAAGTGTTCTAGAGTTCCAATTTTTATTGTTTATTAGGTGCTTAGTTATAGATGAGGCTCTTGCGTAATGAACTCATTATTTCTGCGATAAAGAAAATTTAAAAGATGTCTGTTAAAACATATTTTTCTATTGTTTAAAATTAAAAGAAAATGGCCTGTTGATTCATTTTAATGTTTTGTTCATGTGTTGGGTTAATGAATAAAAATTTACTAAATTAGAACTGATGCTTTATACTTTTCCTGAAGATAATATATCACCATAATATGCAAAGAGATCGTGAGGGCTAGTGGTGTAAGAGCCCTATATGGCTATGCTGCGTCAAAGAAATACATGAAATAAACGTTCGTTAATATTCAAAGATTCATTTTTTCTGAAACAAGATCAAGACACTACTTCAACATTTTTACTTTGAGTTAAAGTTAATATACTGTAATTTTATAAAATATGCTGTTTATCACCAAGCCTTCAAACAATTAAAATATGATTTTCACTCAAAGCACGTAAATAAGAGTGGCCTATTTTCGATGGTATTTTTTTCAAAAATAATTCACATTTCATTCTGTGGAAAGACATTCGGTGAAAGAAAATATACTGATGATTCTCGGATTCCGAAACCCTCCGAGCTTTTGCGCATGAGCCAGAAGGAATTGATTTCACGAAAAAGGAAGGGAGATACTTACATTTAACTTGTGGCCTAAAAAAGTACTCCGGGAATGCGCTGATCTCACTCATTGTCTGTCAGACCTTTCCGGTGTAAAATTGTTCAAAAGTGCTAGTCTTGGCATTTTGAAACGACCAGTAAACACCTTAGTTAATTAGATTAGCGTTACTTTTACTGGATTTCCAAGATTTAAGCAGTACTCGAGCATGTGTGTGGTTTGAAGTCACTACTCAGCGTTTATTCTATATCCAGAATAATAAAAACCATTTTGAGAAAAAAGAAAAAATAAAAAAGAACATCACACGATAATGTGATTGCAAGTGCACCAAAAAATGGCCTCACTTTGTATAGTTCAAGATTATTTTTATACACTAACTTTATACAGGAGAACGGCGGGTAGTATGGGTCCCTTAAGGAAAATTGAATATAAAATTTATATTATTCATTGGAATGGGCTATAACTGTACAAAAGGTTTTTTGAACACTTTTCTTCATGTTGATTATATTAAATAAATTTATCTAAGCTATGCAAATTACATATCACAACTGATTTTTAAGACGACACTTTGCAAGAATTTAAATATATCGGGTAGTATGGGCCACTCTGAAGAACACAACGTTTAAAATAAAAACAAATAATTTTTTGGTTAGAAATTGACATATTTTGATTCTGTAGTCAAATTACAACAATAGAAGTAAATTTTCTTACATTTCCTCCATTATCCTATTAGTTATTTAATCTTAGTTAGTTCTTAGTCATTTAATTGATTTTTCCTCTTGGTAATGTGCTTCTAGGCACACTGTAGTGGTCAGATGCAGCCCTTTCTGACATTTTATTTTCCAAAAACACTTGGAATTGCAATTAGTTTAGTTTAATTATATTAATGGCCCATTTTGAAGCAACAAGAGGGCTATTTTGGGATGGATCTCGTAATTTTGAACCGCGGTCAGATGACGAGGACGACACCTGAGTTTGTATTCCTTTCTCCAGGCTCCCGGGCCACACCAGTTGGATGGCGTATGGCCACTACGTGTGATTTAACGCTCAATGGGCCCCAAACGATGTAATCGGGTTTCGAACCTGGAATCCTCCAACCTCGGGACCATGACCTTTCCGCCAGGTCACCGCGGCCTCCCTTGCAGTTGCAAGCTTCATGGACTCTCCTCGACCCTCGCCTTCAGGTTCTTCTTAAACCTAGGCGTTTTTTTGCACAGTTGAAAAGTATTTTTTATTCGCATGGCCCATACTACTCGATTTTGGCATGGCTTATATTACCCGATCGACATTGAAAAGAAAATCATAGTGAAGGCTAAAGTCATGTTAAAGGAAGGAAGATGGAACTTTCACGGCATAATCTAAATAAAGTAAGCTAAATAACAACACTAGGTTCATAATTTTATTCTTACTTGTAGAAGTGCAAGGAATAGTCAAAAATTATACGAAGCAACCACTTAAAGATTCACAAACAAACAAAATTTGCTGAAGAACGATATAAAGCAGTTATGTCAACCAGCTATTTGCGCATGGCAGACTGATGCTATGGCTGTACTGTAGGCATAATAATGGGCTGCTTCTACCGGCAGGCCCTAGAAATACCAGGGGGCCCATACTACCCGCCGTTTCCCTAATGAATATCTGCAGTTCTCAGAAAAGGTATAAGAATAATTAAGAACATGATAGTTGCAAGAAATTCTAGACTTGAAAATTCCCCAAAATCTATAATCATAAATAAAAATGAAAACTAATATTTCTAGCACAAGTGATTTGACATTTTTTTAAAAATGTCTGCTTGTCGGATAAAGATTTCTTTCACGCTGCAGATCTTTGAAAAAAGTATAAGTGCTTCTTTCGAATGCTGAAAATTGCATATTTTCTCCTTGCAATTGGCACCTCAGTGCTTTTTGATTATCACTTCCACCTCAAGAACTGCGCAAATGTGTTTTCAGCAAATCTTCTTTAATTTGGATTCTAATTACCTGTTATGTCCTTTCGTCTTCACTGACGTATCGTCACTCGTGAAAAATTTAGTTGTGATAGTTTCTGTTGTGAGGAATTCTCTAGGAAATGCGAAGAATTCGAAAGAAGTCTTTTCTGCAAGCGAGTCGCTAATTTTACTTCTATTCTATAAACAAACTAAAACGATTTTTAACTGGTTTTTAATTAAAGGTACTAAATTTTGAATGTTACTAACTTTTTGTCAGGCTTTATCGAAATGTAAACTGTCGACTTTGTTTGAAAATTAGACAAAGTCAGTGAACAGTACCTCAAAATCCTAATTTTGATCTCTTTTTGGACGATGAATCGAAAATTGTCATCAAGTAAATCTTCGAAAAGAGTAATAATCGTTTTTTCTCCTTATGTTCTGCAGCAGCGCAGAGGAATTGAAAATAAATTAAAAAACATTGGGATGACCATTGTTTTCTGATTCTTTTTCGATTCTTTAAGTTCGTTATAATTTTCATCAGTTAGGACCACCCATATCTGCAAGATAAAAATACCTTATTTTTGGTTAAGTCCATTCTTCCCATTTTTGATAAAATCAAATACACATCTAGAACTTCCTTTTTAAAAGTACTCTCTAGAAAAAGTACTCTGTTTTAAAAGCAGTCTCTTGTTTTCACTTATTTATTCATATTTATATTTTAGCGTCTTTTAAGTATTGTGGTACCTTTTCAGTAACTTTTTAATTCCCATTACAGAAATGTCATTTCAGACGAGGGTAACATGTAGTCTTATTTGAGACAGCCTTTTTACTCCCTTCATTCACGATTGCTTCATATCTTTTGCGGATTTAAGGAAATAACTGCCGTTATTCCGAATGAAATATTATTTTGTTTCGTTACGTCTGTATACAAATATCTATTCGGACAATTATTTATTTAAATTCTGTGATGTTAAATCATGCGATAAAATGCTTCTTATAAATTAATGAGCACTTAAGATAAAAGGAGAGTAATAAAGTTTTGGACACGGAGACTTAAGAGTTTTATTTCGAACCGGAAAAAGTGTTCGGGAAATGTTAAATTAATAACTCATCAGTAACCCTTAATTATAGCAAATCCTTAAAAAACGTAGGGAGAGTTTCTTATTTAGAAATATGCTGTTTCATCTACTTTTATATGATAGCGTTGGAATTTTTTTTTATTTGGATGGTTTTTGCATCAGGAGAATACAAAAATGAGCTCTGATTGTTTGCACTATTTGAATGTTAATTCAACAACAGTTTTTATGCGTTATTATGTATTTTTCCATAATTTTAAATATTAAGTAAGTTAATATCACTTGAAGAGCCATCAGGTGATAATTCAACCAATTAAAAAGTTAAATTTTTACCACTTGGCAAGAAGCAACTTTTCGTTTAATAACACTTACTTTTTAAGTTACAGCAAACGAAACTTGTTATATTTAGCTTCATTCAAAACAAATCCTTTTTTGGTGACATACTATTGGAATTTTACGTAGAAAAACAAGAAACTTATATTTTCTAAGATTAGGTTTGAAGATATCACCGTATGTAACGGCTTGAAAGTAATGTGATTCCAGATATATTCCACCAAGATAGCTTTATTCGTTTTTGTTTAAGGATTGTAGCAACAACAGTGATGCTCAAAAATGCGAGGAAAATATATGAATCTCCGCTTTTCCTTCCATTTGAATTCTCGTGTAGCCGATATATGCACATATCCGCTTGAGATATCTTCGTTTCATTCAAATATCTTCCATGCGACCTCAAGATATTTTTTGATGCCCTAAGACTCAAGAGTTTATTCCATTGCACTTAGAAAGGCAAACTCAAAATATAATGTAAGAAATATAAGAGTTGTTGATAAAAGGAAAAACGGATTGTTGATTTCGATTACTGGATTTTATTTGAAATTTTTTTTTTCTTTTCTATTTTCTTAACTCTGAAAGGATATTTCAGTAAAAGCTGATTTCATAACCTCTGTAAACAATAAATATTTTCAAAATGTAAGTTGACTTTATATTTCGCAAAACAACTTTTTGGGGCTGGAATGAATAACTAAGAAGATTTTCATATATTGCTTATTTTGCACTTATTTCTACACTTCATTTTCAAATGAGTTTAGTTTTTCATTGTTTTAACTTGCGTGTTTATTTTTTTATTCATTAACTTAAAAAAATATATCTCTTATATTGCAATCTTTTCCTCATAAAATTCATTATAGAAGTACAGGTAAAAATATAACAAAATGAATTTTTTGTTCAAATTTAAAAACTTAAACTAAAGGAGAACTTCCTTCCTCACATTTTCTCTTATGAATCATATGCTGTTTAGCATATGCCAGTCAAAATTTGATTGATTTATGTACTTCGCATGAGTAAAAGTATTTCACTCCAATTATACATATTTATACACGGTTATCACGAATATACATAGTTCGGGTTGTTTAATAAGGCTAATACTAATCAAGAACGTCCAGGAAGCTCCAAATCACCTACAATATTTTCTAGCATCAGTGGAATATAACAAATTATATATTACTAGAACATTAAAAAAACATCTTTTAAATTAGATAGCTTAGATTTCTAAATTTTTATATTATTTTTGAAACTTACAAATTTTAGAATAATGATAGCACAACTGGTTTGCATAATGAATGCAATAATATTTTCCGAAGATAAAATCACGTCTCTTTTCTAAAATTTCGAAACAAATTTATTCGCGAAAATAACGAAAGCCTATTTTTCAATATTTTGAATCATTTATTTTAATAGCTATATTAGTCTACATTCTATGAACAATTCCCAAGGACGTATCTTGGAATAAATTTTTCGCACATGATAATTCAGGGTGGAAACCAGTTATATCTGATGAAGAAATCCAAGCGACATCACGATAATAATGAAAAAAATTAGACGTTTGGTTAATTTATCAAAACCAGCTTTCCTATAACCAGGAAAATGCAAACTTAAAGCGCATTTTAATGTACACCTAAATTCTGTGATGTCACGGTCAGTCACCTTTCAAGGACAAAATACGGGTAGCAGCGGATGTTACGTCATGCAAGCTCTTAAGCATTAACTATTTGATGCGAAATAATAAAATTATATTTCAAAGAAATCTCTGAAAAGACGTTCGCAGAATTTTTGGTTGTGGGAACACCAGCAACAAAGGCAATCTTTGATTTTGAATCAAAATCTCTTGATGTATTGAATAAGCCCTGACAAGAATAACCAAATGAGATATGAGTATACAAAAACATCATATGTTCTACATATATCATAGTGACGCCCGGTGGTTTCTGAGTAATTTACTTTAGTTTGACTATATACTAAGATATCGCTTTCAAGCAACACGAGGGACCTCGTAATTTTGAACCGTGGTCCGAGACGATGACGACACCTGAACCGATTACCTCCTTCCCCAAACCTCAATGACATGGAATGATCTCCTCTTCAAAAATCGAAGTTAAAATATTGTCGATTTGAATTGAATATTTTTGAATTCTCTCTTCCTCAGCAATCGAAGCTAAAATATTAGCAACTTGAATTGGATATTTTTGAATTTTCTCCTCTTCAACAATCGAAGTTAAAACATTTTCGATTTGGATTGAATGTTTTTGAATTCTCTCCTCTTCGGCAACCGAAGTTAAAATATTAGCGGTTTGAATTGAATGTTTTTGAATTCTCTCCTCTTCAATAATCGAAGTTAAAATATTTGGGATTAGTTAGATTTGCTTTCATTAAATTTGGTTTTTGAGAGGCACATGTTATTAGAGACTAGTCTCATGATTTTAAGCTGCGGTTAAATACGAGTAGATAACTCCACAGCCCACGAGTAGGCAGCTCCTAAGTTTAGTTTAAATATATTAACGTCCCGTTTTGAAGCAACACGAGGGCTATTTTGAGACTGACCTGGTAATTTTGAACTGATACTCGAATTCGACAGTTTCCGGTCATCAAACTGACTCCTGCCAATCGGGCTACCGTCAGACGTATGCAAAACTACCTTTCAATTAATTATTTTACATGTCCCTTAAGACAGCCTTTCATCGTTAAATGTTATTGTAATGTGGAGTTCAGGCACAGCAAGATTTGAAATACATTGACATGGCTTGAAAAAAATATTGCGCAACATAGAAGGGCGGGCACAAAAATGATAGAATAGTAATAGAATGACTTAAATGTCTTTGAAGTAGTTGCAATAATAATAAAGCTACAATTGCACGAATTTTTAAAAGTATCACGGTTTTTTTTGGTATGGTGGGTTAATGTCCCTTTTAGAAGATACAAGAGGGAAATTTTGGGGTAAACTTTAAACTTAGTGAAGGTTTCAGAAGACAAGAATTACACCTCAGCCAGTGTCTTACTCTCCAAACTTTGTACTCACATACACGTGACGAGTTTTGATGGATTGCGGATAACTTGGCATGCTACACGCCCACACACAAGATACATCTTTGATGGGTCTCGACCAGTGATGTGGGTGGGTAAATACCCAGTGGGTAGGTAAATATTTTTTGGGTATATACCCGGGTATTTACCCAAGGCCTGGGTAAATACCCAAAAACTGGGTATTTTGCGAAGAAAACGAATTCGAATGCTGGTTCACAAAGAAACATACAGAGTTTTATAAATACCTCCTAAGAAAAGTATTTGCAAAAAAAAAGTATTTGTGAATAGTCATTCAAAATTAAACTTAAAATATATAAATACCCAAAACTGGGTATTTTGCAAGAAAAGTATTTGAGAATGGTGTGATTCAAAATGAAGCATTAAATTTATAAATACCCTTACACTGAATATTTTGCGAAAAAAAAATTGCATTTGTGAATGGTGATTCAAAATAAAACATATAAAATTTAAAAATACCTCCCAACTGGATATTTTGCAAAAAAAATGCATCTTCGAATGTTGATTCAAAATGAAACAAAAAATTATAAATACCACAAAACTGGGTATTTTTTTTAAAAAAATATTTGCGAATGATGATTCGAAATGAAATAAAAAAATAATATGTACCCCTAAACTGGGTATTCTGTATTAAAAAAATGTAGCTTTGAATAAATTATATAAACAAAAAACAATTGCTATCAGGATTCAGAAAAAAGTATTCTAAAACTTAACGGGATCGGGGGATAATTTAGTTTTTACGGTTTGAAACTTTGTCATTTACAATAGAATAATTATTTTTAACGCCGTTTATGTTATACTAGCCGCCATCGGCGACCAGCTTGTTCGCCGGGAATATAATTTCAACTGACTCTCTTATGCATAGTTTGATATTCACGATTCCACTTAACAAAAAATTTTAAACTTCAAATTGCGATAGAGATTTATCCCGCGTTCTTAGGCTGATAATTTTAAATTGTCTTTTAAAATATTTAAATAAAGAGCATGATTCATTATGCCATCAATAAATACCAAATTGCCTAGTCCTGTTGCTGACATGCACCCCCACACAAGGACATCTCCACCGCCATACTTAACTGTTCCAACTAAGTTCTTGGGATTAAGTTCCTCATTTTTTCTTCTCCATACCATTATACGTCTATCGGAACCAAAAATGTTAAATTTGCTTTCATCTGCAAATAAGACATTATTCCAATATGTTTCGGGTTATTTAACATTGATTTTGCGAAGGAAAGCCTAAGCTTTCTGTTTTTCGCACTAACAAAAAATTTTCTACGGGCAGAACGCCCATTTAATCCAGCTGCTCTGAGAACTCATCGAACAGTTTCAGGTAAAATTGAAGTAGAAAATTTTTCACTAAATTCTGCAGCAACTTTTAAAACACTCAAACGTGGATTTTTCACAAATATTCTAATTATAAATCTCTGATCACATTTTGTTAACTTTGCCGATCGACCTTTTCTTACCTTGTTTTCGATCCAATTTTCTTCTTTAAAGCGTTTTAGCACATACTGCACTGCAGAATGGGATAAATTCACTAATTTAGCGATATTCCGAACTGATTTACCACTGCTATGATGAAAAATAATCAATTTTCGAATGCTGATTGTTGTTTCTTTATTACTACGAGCCATTTTTAAATAATTAATAGAATATTACAGTGTAAGCAAGCAAAAATTAAAGCCAAACGATTTTTTAAATGCCACCACAATGCAAAAATAAAAATAAAGCGACAGACGATAATTTAAATTATGAATTTATCCGAAAATATTTCAGTGTACGAAGACTTTTGTGAGATAAAGTTTTTGTTACTTTTTGATTATTGGTTTCTTAAAAATAAAGTTTTACTATGTTTTAAAAATATTTCATGTAGTTTTGTTAAGAATAGATTATAGATCTTATTATTAAATACCTATGCTGAAATGTTAATTTTAATTAATGGATAGAGCCCTGTTTCATTGAAACTCGTAAGTGTACGAACACTTTTGGGAGCCACTGTATATTACAAGTTTTCTTTTTTTTTTACCTTATCTTATGTTCAATATATATTCTATACATATTTATATTATATAGAGACATCATATTTCATAGCAGTGCCTATGTTTTATATGAATAGAGGTAATTCAAAAATAAATACCCAGGTAAATACCCTTTTTGGGTATTTACCCGGGTATATACCCAGAGTATTTACCCTTAAAAATAAATACCTGGGTATTTTACATCAGTGGTCTCAATACAGAAATCTTCCGATTCCGAAGCTAAGTCTGTACCGCTAAGCCTCCGTGATTCCATAAAACAGTGAAGATTCTGTTGATTCAGTTATAGTTAAAACCCTAGCCTTTGATTTTTGTGACAACTTACCCACAGATTTAGGAGTGCTTGTATAGGAACTGTATCCATCGTCGCAGGTTCCACCTGTCCACAAGCCTTTCTTCTTGTCCTTTTCGCTTGCGGATGGACTTTCGTTTTTTGCCAATGTGGACACAACATTGGATATAGCATTGTCTATTTTCTCTATAGCTGCTGCTGATACTTTACGAGAGGGCTCATCGGACTTGGATGACTGGTCGTCTGGAGGCGATTTTCCAGACATTTTTCAGGTATCAAAATTTGCCTAAAGGAAAAGTGAAAAAATTAACGATCGAGATTAATACAAAATTAGAACCATACTTTTTAAATCATGCTCTAAATGAAACAACTTATCAAGCTGATATACGAAAATGATTTTTTAAGAACACTTAATCAAGATCTATTCAAACAATAGCTTAGATTAAGGAATATATTTATTAAAATTAATTAATTCAGTACTGAGATTTCTGAAATTTTTATTTACAAGACTATATTTAATCTATTGCTATTTCATCAGGAAGAACACTTCTCTTTCTACCGAAATAGCAGCACTTACACTTGAATCAAGCAATTCAAGAGGCGCTTGCCTTGTACCTCGAGACCTAAAAGGGGCCTCAAAATCTATTCGACATGCATCGCAGTGCTAAGCCGACGGCAAATTTAAAACATTGGATGGGGAAGGGGCCTCAAAACAATTTTGCGCCTGTGGCCTCATATCATTAAAATCCGCCACTGCGTACGCCACGCCATACGTGGATTGAATTATCGCATTTTTAGTCTTACGAACTAAAATTGAATCATTCATTAGCTTTATAATTTGACACAAAAATTACGTAAAATCCGTAAACATCTCAAGTATTCTGTGGCTTCTTAGATGAATGAAAACGATAGCCCCTTTCCAAAACAGGAGGGGTCAACTTATTAGATAGCAAAGAAAATTAATCAGTTAAGGGATTAAAATTTTAAATTCTTCCGAACCATTAAGCAAAACAGATGTTTGATTTCTTGAACTTTTAGCGAAGTAGCAAACAATTAATCATACAGAATATATTCAAAAGTTCCACTGCATTTCATAATCGATACAGTTAACCCTTATCTTGCGGGTGGTGCAAATTCTGTACCATTAAATGATTATGATTTTATTGCTACATATTTGTCTCTCTAACTAAACTATATCTCTTATAATCACCTAACAGATAATCTTACTCATCTGTTCTATTGTATTATTACTGTCTCTTATCCGAAGTATATAAAGAAAAAGTATTTTTATCGTAAAAAAATTCAACCTCGAGAGTTGAGGAAACTTCACATTTTAGACTAAATGTAAATACCCCCCCTCCCGAAAAAAAACCCTTTTTGGAGTTGTGTCTATCCGTCTCTTTGTAAGCACGATAACTGAAAAGTGCAACAAGCTAGACGGATGAAATGCGGTATCCCACATTTACACCAAAATTATAGATTATTATAGAAACTATGAATTAATTCAGGATTCACCTATTGCTTTCTCTTACTAATTTTCAATTGCTGAACTAATTTTCTGAAATATAAATAAAAACGGCAGATATATACGGGAATATAAACAATTTATAAGTCTAAATTTATGCATATAAAAAGACATGCATTACACTACAAGGTTTTTCAGCTTCAAAGATAATGTTCAAAATAGAGCAACATCAAGCTATCGGTTTACAAAGATGCGTGATTTGCCGGCAGGAAAGATTTAAAGGAAAAATATTAACCAATAGGTTAAACTTAATAGGTCCATAAGTTTTGGGATGAAATCTTAACCCCTTGCCTGTAAAATAGTAAAGTGGGAAAAGCTTGGAAAATATAGTAGAGATGTATGTTTCTGGATTTTATTGTACGCTAAAAAATAACTGAAAAAATAATGTAACATTTTGTTAATTTTCCACTTAATCATGGAAGATGCAGAAAATTATAGTATTTAGGGAATGTTAATATAAGATTTTGCAATGCAAGTCTTTTGAAGATGCTTTTAAAATAAGAAACTATAGAATATTTATGAATGAAAATTTCTATTTTAGAAGAATATTAAATTTATCCCTAAAAGGTATGATCATCAGTTCACCAACGGAAGCGATTGAAGTGACGACAAAATCGTATGACAAACGTGATTACGCATGTCACCTAACATATAATTTCATTTTTTCTGAAATTGAATTGTGATGTCTCTACCTTTTTCCTCCTACAATAAGTGCAATACAGGCCAAAATTGAATTTTAGTAGCAGGAAAAAGTCGGGTAAGTTGACGAAGACTCTAAGATGACGAACTAAATTTTTCTCGAAAATTACACTACATAGCAGCCCCGATCCTGCATCATCAGAGATCTCTAGCGACCAGCTACCCGTGTCGCACCAAAATATTTCACCCCCATTATTAGTGTGATTCACAGTACGCGATAATGTGTTTTTTAGTTGTTTCTATGCAATTTTTGGTTTTTGCTTGGTAAAAGACAGCGTTCACGGGGTAAATATTTTTGATTTTTACATGTGATATTCGCATAGAGCTAATCAAAACGCGTTCAATGATGTATTATTTTAATTTTTCTGATGAGGTGATATCCTTCTTTTTTTTGAAATAAAAAGGCGAAATCGGGTAAGATGACGAATTGGGTGAAGGGTAAGATGACGAACCCCTCCACGCTGATTAAGGAGCTCGTCGTGCTATCTGAATGCCACCTGCCCTTCCCGAAACTCACTGGCACTCCAGGGAAAATGAGCATCTCATTAAAAAGGAAATGGAACAAAAAGAAGATAAACGAAAACTGACAGCTGTACAAGGCCGAAGTTAATAAGACTAAACGTAACAAACCTTCTAAAAATTCTACAAAAAAGAAGAAAGTATCTAAGTAACACCTCGACGTCTAATGTTCTGAGTCTGAAGACTCAATTCATTCATTTGAATTTTCTTATGTTGACTTCAATGACAATCTCTCGATAATGAAGAATGCATCATTTGTAGTGAGTAAGGAAACACGGAATTCCAATGTTTCATCTGCAAGCTCTGGCTTCATTCCACTTGTACTGGCTAAGGCAAAATCCAAGCCCATAGCGATGCGAATTTTTTAATTGATTTCTTAAGGTTTGAATCTCGAATTAATATATTAATTGATATAATGTATTAATTGATATTAATATATTAATTAATATTAATATATTAATTAATATAAAACATCAGGGGCCGAATTTTTTGATTAAGCGCTTGCAGCAGCATCGATTCACTTTCAGGTTTATGCAAATGAGGTATTCGTCATCTTACCCGACACCGCTCGTCATTTTACCCGCACAGTCGGGTAAGATGACGAAATTGACTTTTTTTTTTCTAAAATGAAATTTTGGGGTCTCAAATTTGAACATAAACGTTTAAAAAATATCACTTTAAAATAAAGAGTTGAAGAAAATTTTGGCGAAAAAACATTTCTCCAGCAACGAATATTGAGGTCAGAAAAAATCCCCAAAGCTTAAGGTCGCCATCTTACTCGACTTTCCTCTACATTTGACGTGAATCAATTGAGCATGAATTAAATCCGTTGTAATGCATATTTTTTCAAGATGAATAGGTTCATTATTCTAAGAGAAATATCTAACATACAGATATTTTCATCCTTCCCAAAAAGAAAGAATTTCTGAATTAATTAAAATATATTCATTATGGCGTAAGTATTACAAATTCTCTTTGAAAATGCTTTTGCAAGAAAAGACAAGAAGGCTAAACTTAACACCAATCATGTTAAAAGATACAAAAAAAATCCAACAAACGCTGTATAATTGAAGATCAAAGCTTATTCTGCCCTTTTTAAGTACTAATTTATTTTAAGAAGCATAAAATGTCTTTATTTCAAGTTTTATCGAACACTGGGGCGAAAAAAGAAATTTACAACCTAAACGGAAAGACTTTTATATAAACCGAAACTTTAAAGCCTGTGTCTAAGTTTCGGTTTTACTGCTTTATTTGTATTTCCTTTACAATTTAGCCTCATTAGGAATCCTAATTATTTAGCCCTTTCCATAGATTTCCCATTTTAACTTACAGTCTAGAACAATCGATACGCAACACCTGTCTCATGAATATGTTAATCCAAAGCATCGGAAGATAATTAGGTTGAAAAATACAGAAACTTTCAAGCGGAAAAATGATTCGAATGAAGGTGTGCGTATGTTCACATTGGTTCTCATTAAAGGAAAAATAATTCTATGTTTAACGTTCTGTCACCAGTAAGTGGAACAGACAATCTGCTTTCTCTTTTGAATTTAACTAACTGTTGGAAAAACAATTTATCGAACGGAAAAGGAATTGGTACAAAAGTAAATGATCCTATTGGAAGCAATTAGAGATGGAAAGTTTTTTTCAGCGAGAAGTACAAAATAATTCCCTGCACTGGAATGAATAATATTCTTGTCTGATATATTATTTTTGGCTAATGCTCACGCAATTAAGGAGAATTTGTGTGTATATCGATTTATTTTTCATATCTTTCGTGGTCACACTAACACATTTTTAATTCTCTTTCTTGATATCAAGGACTGGCCTTTCATGCTTCAACATGATGTCTCGTTTTATTTGAGACAGCCAAAAAATTGCTTGAATTTTTGATGAAAATAAAGAAAAATGTAATCACCTTGGAAAAATGTTTACTTCAGTTTTGACATTTCGTAAAAATTAATAGAAAATATTTTTAAATTCACTTTATTTTCTTTTATAAACCTGGACATTTTTAGTTACGTATTATATTCCTTAGGTTACTTTGCCTGTAATGAATAAAACAGTTTGACCCATGTGCTAACTTATTCTGACTCCATCATCTTCAATTGAGAACCAATCGTTTTATACGTTAAATTGAAATAATTTGGGACCAAAGATTTTAAGATTTGATTTTATTTAAAAGAATAATGATAGAAACATTCAAAAATAAATTAGAACCATCAACTAAAATTGATTATGCAAATGACTTATTTTTTATATTTTCATTATAGAGAAATTTTTTCTAAAACTAAAAAAAAAAACATATAAAAAGGTGCGATTCTGAAAGCATAAGATAAAAGAAAGGAATCAATTTAGAGGATTCCTTTCTAACATACTTCTTTCACTCAATTGCTTTTTTCTAACAGTTCTTAAAAATACGTATTGGAAATCTAGCAAAACACATATATATCATAAACTGTCTCCTCAATGTAACCAAAAATAAATGCCACTTGCGCCATCGCAGTTCTTTTACATTTCAAATTACTAAGAGTTATAAAAAATGTAGAGGAAAAATTTCACTCGTTTTTTAATTATAAGAGACAAAAATTATAATTGGATTTCTAAAATAAAACTCGTCGGACTTGTTTCATTCGTTTTGTGTTATAACGAAACTATATAGCTGAAGAGATGTCGTGCAATATATTTGTCACCATTTACACCATGTTATATGGAAATCGTCAATATTACACCGAACATCATATGCCCAGAATACTCTAATGTAGGAGGAATGTCGCAATTTTTGCATCATATCACATGGAAACTGTGTTGCAAGAAAGTTGGCTGTACTTAAGTTTCCCTCAGATAGTAAGAGAATAAACAGAAAATTTATTCGAGAGTTTGAGTAGTATTGGTCTAATTTCTACATATTCTGATTTCAAGGAAGTGCACCTTGTCTACGCTTTTTGTAAAAAAGTTATTAAATTTTTCAGAAAAGTTTAAATTACTGATTTTGTAAAACAACTAACACAAATGTTTATTCAATAAGAACTTTAATTTAAATTTGAAGATGACTAATTTTTTTTGTTTATCCATCTACGGACAAATTATTGACTAATAATAATTTACGAAATTTCAGATATAAAAATATTAATTACTATATAATTTTTATTGCGTTGTAATCCTTAGTTGATTTTCCCTTGTCTAGGAAGTGTTGTTTTCGACATTTTGTCACGTTTCCTCCCTTTTCCCCAAAGGACTCCCCTGAAACACAACATGCTCCAATAACCGCGTGGTAGTATTTCTCCAACCACTGTAACGCATTACAACAAACCAGACAATGAATACAATTATCGTATCTTTTCTTCCAATTCAAGAAGCCGAATCTATTCGACTTTCGATAATATCATTATCTTTCTACGAATACAGATCGAGATAAGATTCATCAATAACTTTCCAGACATTTATTGGTTATCAAAACAGAATCATAACTTCGTGCCCATCATTTACTTAAAAGCATTAATGGGTACGGATATCCTTTTATTTTCTTTATTATGGTTGATGCAATTAAAGATTTTTTACCGTCTGTCTGTCGAATTGTTCTCATTTGGGGCAAAACTATTTCATATCATTCGCTGTCTTAAGATTTGTAATCATTGTGTTCTACAATTCCTCAAATTTTTTGATATATTTTACTTCTTAGATCAATAATCAAAAAAATTAGGGTTCTCATTTTTTCCTTGACAATCTGATCAAAAATATTCAAGAAGTTTTCTGAGTTGATTCAACATTCAAAGTAACATTCAACCAAAAAATTGTCTTTCGAAGAGATTTTAGAAAGACAATTTATTTGCATTTAAGAATTGCAGCATTTTAAAATTTAATGCATATATTTAAATAATTTTTGAAATAGAAAGCAGAAATATTTTCATGATATTTAGTGAAATACTCAATGTCGATGTGAAGAAATGAAAGGTGAAGATTGAATGCCCTTTCCCTTTGCGCAACCATAAAAATAACGGAAGTTATGCTTCTGAGCATAAACAAAAAGTAATCAAATTTTTTAGAAATGAAAGATTTCTTGAGGTGGCATTCGAGAATAATTTCATGGACAAATATACTATGAAATCAAATTATTTAAATCACATTTGAATGATTTGATATAAATTGTATTCATATTTTATAACATTTATATTATAATTCTGATATTAGAATGGGAGTTATAAATGAAATTGGATTAATAGAAAAAATGTATATTAGACTTAATTTTTCTGTTTGAGAGAAGCTGATTCTTCAGTTTCAGTTTTGAATTCACAAAATTTATTAAAAAATATTTTAAAAATTAGCTTTCATTTTGTAACAATTTATTAAATCTCCGAGTTTGGGCAAACATATGGTTTAAATGTTTAAAAAATTCTTTTTATCAGTAGCTATTATGATTTCAGAGATCGGAATATCAAAGGAGCAATTTGTCTTTGACTCACTTTTCTGAAGTATTAATGATTCATGTACTAATTTATTTAAAGATTTCTGAAAATGAATCCTTAGGATTTTTGAAATCATTAAGAATAGGAATTATCTAGCAAAAAGTTTGAGGCGACTTTACAGTAATAAACTTAATCCCTTTTGCCTTACGCACAATTTGAAATGCAACATTTTGAATCTGCTTGGATTTCTACTCATTGTATCGGTGACAATAATTCTAATTTTAATCAAAAGAGAAAGAAAAGAAAAATGTTAGTTTTGAAATTCCTTTAGCTGTGAAAATGGCTTAATGTTCAATTATCAGCCGAAAATCCATCTAGAATAAAATTACAAATGTAGTGAAGCTTGATGGCGCCGCTTTAGATTTCAGGTTATCAATAGTTAATTATTACGAATATATGTCGGTATAAGGGAATGCCAATTTGAGATCCATATGACATGCAAGAAACAACCATGCAGAAAACTAATGCAATCAATTCAGTGCTGCTCAGATTACACTCAAGATGTCCAACGCAAATGCGTTTGTCAAACGTGAGTGACTTGACGTGAATTGACTCGATCACTTGGAGATTTTTATCGCCAGTTGATGTCAATAAGGAAAAAGATATTGGTTTGGATGAAATAATTAGCTTTCAGATGAAGAACAGATTTCAAGTAAGACATTTTTCATTTATACAAAGACCCCTCAGTTTTTATTCATAAAATTTCTAAGACATGCTAAAGAGGATAATAAGATGGATGTGGATAAAATGACAAATAAAATGTAAAATTTATATGTAAAAGTATCAATTTATATGTAAAACTTGTAAAGGACTCAGTTGAACAAATACAAATCTTCAGAATAGTGCAAAATTTTATTCTCTTTAATACAGCCAACTAGCCTAAAACACGACATTTTAATAACATGTTTCCCATATAACACGGTGAAAAAATTGCGGCGAGTCTACGATGAAGCTGCATTCTGTAAATACTCTTTTCACATAGAATGATGTAACAAATTTCTATATTCTTTACAAAGCACTAATTTTTCAGTCACCTTGTATTCGTGAATGCTCAGTTAAGTTATCAATACATATCAGTTACTGAAATAAATTTAAAAGTTTAACCCTAACTGCGAATATGCGTATGATGTAGCTTTCATTAATATTTATGATTATTTTACAAAATTAAACAATATTTAAAACATGCTTAAACAGTGTTGCGTCATTAAATGAAAAATCACGGTAGGAGTTTTGAAAGGTGCACTGCCATACTAAAAATGTATTTTCACAGTCGTAAAAAAATTACTAGTAAAATGTGTTGATATGGTTTCAAAATGACAATATTTCAGCTTGAAAAGTGACGAAAAAGTTTTAATGCATATTTAAAGGAATTAAATGCTGAGAAAAATTTTGTTTGATTAGCAAGGAATGTGGTGAAATAATTGGTTTACCTAATGTATTTTGTTCTTGCATCTAATATTTCGAGGGGAATTTGATGATGAAAGCTTAAGAAGAAAGAAAAATATTGAATATTAGTTATTCAGCATGAATTAGCACTATAAAGAAACTGGGTATTGGGGAAAGTTATTTTTCATGCGAGTTAAAAATCCTGCTGATACTAAATCAATTTCACAAGACTGATAATTAGTGCATTTGCTTAATAGTAAATGAAATTGCAAGTTCGCAAATTTATACATTTGCGAATATGATGATGTGTAAGGTGATATGGCAAGTTATTATTTGAGATATGGACATTTGAAGGGCAAGATTATAAACTCTCGATATTTCATTTACTTAATCATTATGAGATGAGATCTCGAGTTTAGTAACTGAGATGCAAGGAGCATTGTTCCTAATTTTTGTAAAGAAAATACTGTGGGATTATAGGTATAGTAGATTAATTATCCTATATTATACCAAAAAATAAAATAATTATTTTGAGGTGACATAAATTTTTTTATTTCTCATTTAATTTTCTATTATATCGAATTTTAAGGTATTATTTTAATCAAAAATATCTAAAGTCTGAATATAAAAAGATTATTTCATCTTGAGAACAATGTTAAATATCATATTTGTGCAGCTTATTGTTATGTCAGTTCTCACAGTAATAAGTAACTGCTGATCGCGTGTAAACGTGGATACACTTACATACGGAGAGATGGCCATTACCACTTAGCACTTTCTTATCACGAAAGAAATTTATGTGAGTGTATCTCTGACCCCTCGAATATAGTGGTCTTCCCAGGTAGATCTGGTTCGAGAAACACTTATAACTTGAGTTGGGAGAGTGAGTTCTAACTTGAGTTGGGAGAGCGAGTTCTAACTTGAGTTGGAGAGAGTATGGTAGAATAAATTTACTGAATATGTTGAGTTGGTGTTCACTGTTATTTTAATAAAAACGATGAATTTTGTCAATAGCGGTAAGTTAAATATTTGAAATCATTTTGTAAACATTATTTATTGTCTGTCAGAAAGAATTATTATTTAATAAATGCGTCTATAAAGTAAATTAATCTTTGTTTCAGGTATAAACTACCATTATTTAACGAACAAACAGTCAGTAAAAGTTTTCTTTTGTTCGTACAATAATGCATTTATTTTCAACGTTGAATTTCAGTTTATTTTTGTATCTATACGATTTTAAATTGGTGGATAAATTTAAACGAGTTAAAACAATTTATTAAATGAATATTGAATTAAAAATTTTTTTAAAGAAAGGTTTATAATAAAACTTCTTTAATAGCTTCATTTTATCCAAAATTAATTTTTGAAGGAAGAATATAACATTTATATATAATCAAAACTAAATCACTATTTCGGCTATCCAAAGAAATTTTCATAAATACAAAATATAAAGTAATGAAAGAAATCGACACACTGTGTCTTTTAGAAATTAAAATTGGCATTAACTTTAGTTAAGAAAAGTAAGCGACCAGTTAAAAAAGGCGAAAATTATTAATAAAAAGTTTGCCTGATTAAGAAATTAAATTATTTATTTTACCATGATTATTCCTTTCTGGAATCAACTTTCCTTAAATATATTTAAAAAATAATCATAAAATGCTTAATTTTTAATTAAAAAATAAACATAAACAAGCTCTTTATATAATGACCTTGCATAAAATGCGAACAAATGAGAAATATATTAAATAAAACATTTAGAAAATTTAAAATTATAATATTTGCTATTTTTAAGGAGTTTCTTGTTCTGATGATTAAGTATACGTTTACATGTGAATTAATACCTGAAATAACACGGTAATTTCCTATATATTGGAAGAAAATATAAATTATTTAAAATATAATATCGAATAATAAATAATTATTTTAAACTTCTCCCGATAAATTATTGTACTGTTTCTTTCATCCTAAAATACTTATATAATTCATCCACTAAGCAACCCAATACAACAAGATGCAATACATACCTTAGATGCCAACTGTATTGCTACAGGAAAAGAACTGTTCTAAAGTTAGAGCACTAAAGTCTTTCTTATACAGTTTTGATGCAATTAACTGTATTGCAGTTGGAGTGCCGTTAATATACACTGAAAATTATTATTTATATGATTTACAAATCATTTCAGAACTAATGAGTTTTCCTTAGTCACCATATTTGGTCAACCATTCAAAAGGAATAAAAGAACCCTGCGCTTTTTTTCAAGGTTGCCATGAATTCTTTACAATCAAGAATCAGCTGAAATCAATCATGTTGAACAGATGTTCAAGAAAGCTCAAACAATAACTTACGTTGATTTATACGATTTCTTTTTTGTAGAAAAGCGATTAAATCACATTTTCCGAAGAGAAAGCACGTGTTACTTTTGCAAAAGACAATCTGAGAGTGATATATTTTATAGAAACATCTCGCGAGTGAACTCACACGTTTTACAAGAAGACAGAAAGGATACTGTGTGCAAATGCCATCAATACCAATTCGGAAGTAAGTATAACAGATATCCGAATGGCGTATTCTCAGAAATTTTCTTTGTATCGTATTTCAAGAGTTATCGATCATAAATTGTCTACATGTTGTCAAAGATTGATTTCAATATGAATCAAAGAGGCTCTTTCTACGAAATTTTGGTTTCTTATATCCACTTTTTCTTAAGAATCTACGAAGGAACGTTTACCAGATTTATGCGTAAGATTCTGTGGGAGAGCAATAAAAATTGATTTACAGAACGTGACATGAGACAGCTCAGTCTTCTCTGAGGGGAGAGGCACAAAAAAGGAATAAACGCATTATGATCTTTCTCGGCGGAGATTTTAAATGGCATCTACTTATAGGGACTTTGCTTTTGGTAGCCCTTAGCTTCATGGATTGACTGGACTGAAATCTCGATAAAGTTATAAGGGTGGTTTTAGTTTCAATTAGCATTAGGAAATTTGAAATAACTTGTAAATTCACATATTTGGTGTAACACCTTGCATTGACTAAAACTTTAGGTAAAGAGATGACACAATATTTATTTTAGCTACTTTTCTAAGGTATGAGATCGCTTATTAATTCAGACAAGAGATAAAGGAATATATTCATATACATGTGATAGACGTATTTACTATTTTGTTCACATTTGTAACATTTTATCTGTTTCTTTAACATTCATATAAGAGACGATGGAGTAAGTTCATAATCACGTGATACACGTATTCCAAAATGTTATTTATATTTGAGATATTTTATTTGTATCTTTTACCCTCTTTCCAAAACTAAACGAGTGTGACGATGAATGAACCATTTTCAGACATGGAAGGCAACAGCTGAGCAGAGTTCCCAGTTGTCAAACTTCTACTCCACACCAATGTAATGACGTTTGAGCCACCATAAGTTTACTGGGTACTAGGACAACATGCGACACTAATCAACACTAGAATAGAATCAATTCATGCTCACATTCTACATGTAAAAGATGCATTAATTTTCGAATCCGTTGAAGATCTTCATTTTATGTTTGCTATGTTATATGACACCGTGTAGCTGTTAGATGTCATGTGTAGTTACTTTTATGTGTAGTTACTTATTTTAACTCCATTGTTGAAAGAGTAAGGTATAGAGGCTTAATTTCAGTAACTTGCATGAGATTAAACACTTGTAAATTCCTACTGCTTGCCTGAAACTTTGCAACAGCTAAAAACTTAGGAAATGAGACAAGGCGATTTTTCTTTATATTACCTTTTTGAAATCTGAAATCCATTGAATTTTATATATTCACAGAGTGTTAAAAATGTGTATTTTATCAATAAGCTTCTGTATTAATATATATCTATACGCAACTTTAAAGAAGAATATGCTCTTAAAATTTTATTTACCTCTCTAGACATCTATTAAAATTCAGAATTGATGGATATATACATTTAAGAGACGCACAGCACATGAAACTAAAAAAAATGATTCATATAAAAAAATGACTGTGCTGTCTGAGGCTCATGAACCAAAAACACTTTTCAAAAATCAGACTACATGGATTCAAAATAAATTGATCATGACCGCGGTTTTGAGTTTTAGATTCAATTAGCACCTTGGAATGAATTTTTAAACTAATAAAAATTTACTTTTGAACTTTCACCTGCTCTTTCCACAGTCATGAGAAAAAAAGCTTGCTAGTTTCCCTGAGCTTTGTTTCTGATTGAAAAGCGTCAGAATTTCCGAAAAAGTAGCATTTTTCTGGTAATCAAGACATAAACCATGATAAAAGAGAGAATATAAAGCATAGAAGTTACTACAATCACTTTTAGGAACCATATATGGACCATACACCAACTATACACTATCATGGCCAAAACTTTTAATATGAAAATAACTTCTCCCCGCTCTTATAACTGTCAAGATAAATGAGAAAATTAGTTTTCTGAGCTTTGTTTTTAACCGCAACAAATCAGAATTTTCCACAAAAGGGGCATTTTCCTGGACATCAAAACTGGAGAGTATGTTAAAAAAGAGAATATGAAGCAAAAAAAGAACATTACTACTAACTTCAGGTAACAAATATGGATTTAATTCATAAATTTCGAATAAAAATTGTTCATAGTTCACGATAACAGAAAAATGCGTATAAAACTTAATTTTTCTTCTTGGGAGAGGCTAATATGATTAATTTGAACATATAGTCACTATCATAGTCACTTTTAAAATAATTAGCATCTATTTTAGACTATTTCGTTAGATACGCATACCAGTATGTCTTTACCTTTGCGCATACATTTTCTTGTCCGTTATTGAGATTTTAAAATTAGGATTTCAAGACGTGAATTTATTTAAGAATTAAATTGACTGCTTAGTTATTATGTACACTATTTGAAAAAATATTCGTCTTAGGAAAAGATAGAAGATTTGTGATTTTAGGCATTTCATGATACATGACCTCTATCTAATGAAATACAGTTTTCAAATGCTGTATGAAAGAAGGTTTTGAAGAGTATTTAACGTTGCTTCAAACAAAAAAAGTAAACTTTATATTTTCAAATTTACTTTATTCCAAGAATGAATTTCTCAAAGCTTTTCGTAACAAGCGCCTGTAGTGTAATGTAATGCATTTTCTTCGTCAGTTTTTCGGTAAAGAAAGGAATTTTTTTAGTTTTATGAAAATAACTGTTCAATTTTACTTACAACGGAATTCTGGCGGAAAGCTTATCGAAGGAACCACTTTCAAGTCAAAATCTTTTTTTCTTAAAGATTGAAAAAATACTTTGCAAGGATTTTGAAAAGAAAAGTGCAGGGAAAAGAAAGCCTGACTTAAAATTTTCTAAATATTTTGTTACTAGTCAAATTCGGCCGGGTCGGGTTTTGTAGCACCACACCAACGAGATGGCGTTTGACCTCCAACGTATGATTTAACGTGCAACAGGCGCAATACACGACGGATCTTCAGTGGAATCGGGTTTCGAACTTGGAGCGCCCCGGTCCCGAAACCTTACCACTAGGCCACCGCGATCGCAAGTAGGAGGAAGAAGTCATCATATTGAGATTATTATTAAGGTGGGCTCAAATTAGTTATTCACAAAGCAAGGCTGAATGAAACCTAATTTTGGGTCTAAAAACTTGCAATTTTCTAGTAATAAATGCAATACAAATCTAAAGTGTGAGAAATTTCCATAAATGAGCAAAAGTAAATATATTAAAATTTTTAAAGCTCCGAATAGATATTTGGTTCTCGGAAACTTTCTATACTTTCAAATGTAGTTCAAAGTATTATAAAATGGTTTAGCAAATGTACAATTCTCATCAATCTTGAACAGTAAGCTTCGAATGCCCTCACATGAAAGACGAAAGATTTATGTTAGGGAAAACTAGGGATACTTGACCCTACGCGATTTTCTCAGATTAAGAGATAATTGGTAATTTGTGTGTGACATTTTTATTTTATTTATTATATATAGTATAATTATTTGAAAATTGTTTGTTAGTAATTATTTAATGAATAAAATTTCTTTTTAATATTATAATTTCAAATAATGCAAATAGTTATTTTATTAAGAATTTTAAGCAGAATTGAAATTTAATTAATCTATCTTTTCCTCGAATGAAAAGGAAAGATTTATGTGTTTATTTAATTATTATTTTAATAAAAATCCTTTGCTCGAACAATTTTTCATCGTTTGGTTTTATTTAACGTTTCGCCATTTCTATTGAGTTTGTGTGTGTGTGTGTGACTTTCTTTCTTCATTTGAATTTTCTCCTAAAATATATTTTTACTCTTTTGCTTTTATTTTTCTTTAAATATTAGAAGAACCGAGTAACTCTATTAAGCTTTTAAATTTCTTGTTTTGTTCAACATTTTTTAGATTTTTTTCTCGTTTTGATGCTATTCTGTTTTTCTAAAAATTTCCAAAACTGGCTATTCTTTGACGCGCTAATGATGTTGGTAGGTTTCCATTTCCATTACTGTAATTTTTTCACTTAATTAAATCAATATTTTAATTGTTTAAATTATGAACTAATTTAATTTAATAATTAGATGTAATTTTATGACTTAACTAATTTAATTTATTAATTAGATATTATCCCAAACAACTGGGTTTTATAGTTTTCATATTATTTATTTTATAGTAGTTTCATTAATATTTTTTGATAATAAAGATGATATCAGTTCAGTAGTTTTAACCTAATATCTGAATTTCGTGTACATAAAAATTATCAAAAGTATTTAAGTACTTATTGCATGTAGGGTCAAGCATCCCTAACTTAGGGTCATGTATCCCTAATCTTAGGGATACTTGACCCTAGGCGATTTCATTTATTTATTTTATATATTTATTTTATGATTAAATGAGATATCAGTTTAACATAAGTAAAGTTCTCATTCTTAAAAGCAAATCCTTTTATGATGCTAGTTTCAAATATTTGAGAAATGTAAGAAAAGTAAAAGTAGGGTCAAGTTTCCCTAATTTCCCCTACAATATATTATAATTACCAAAGAAGTCGAAATCAGAATAAGATGCTCTAAAAAGATTCTGCTTACACGGAAAACTAGCAAATTTTTTTCAATCTATAGATTATTTTGGAATATTTTTGTCAATGATTATATTTACTTAGCTTTGCTGATTATTGCGAATTAAATTTCCTAGGACGAAACGGAATGACTAAATAGTGCATAAATAATGAAAAAGATACAATGAATGTTGATCATAAATTTTCTTTTAGTTTTATTATAAAGAGTTGTGAAAAAGTTTGTAAATTCAAGATGTTAATCGTATCAAAAAATGCTCAAAACTAACGTTGTCCATTTCGCAAAACAAAAGACTTTCTACAGTATTGGAGAAATCTTGGAAGGATAGAATTTCAAGATAAGCTAAGTATAAGTAGCTCATAAATCTTCCTTTGTTTGTTATAATATTTATTCTTCTATTATTTGGAGAAAACAGCGCTTAATATCTGTTACTTTCGTCAGTAGGCCGAACATTCAAAAAACACACAACGACTTTATCACAAATTCTATCAAAGCTACCTATTAGGTATAAAACTATGCAGAAATCAGCTGGCTACAATGAGGAATGATTTGAATTATTTAACTCTAAGTCGCTTGCTAAAGGCCAGTGCACGCAACATACCATATGAAAGAAAGAAAGAATAAAATGAGTATAAGGAGCCACAACACCTAAGGTAATCAGTATATTATGAAAAATTGATTTGACTACATTTTTGACAAGTTGTTTCGACAAGCTAACATTTAACTCAATCATTTTCAGTTTTCCTTTGGACATTTTACTACCACTCAGCGGGTAAAAGAGCTTTAACTGAGTAATACGCAAAAAGCTGTTTTCACATTTTAAGGGCGGAAAACGAGCTAAGCCCACTGAACAGTCAATGCATTTTTTATCTCTACTGAAATTCCAGAAAACACACAACGATGCTAACTTGAGCAATCATAAAATATTCATTCACTATGGATTTTATTCTGGTCCTTCTAGAGTACGAACTAAATGCTCTTGAATTTTCTATATATTTCAAAGTTTGGTTAATTTTTATTTGCATTCAAATACTGAACAAGCTTATTTCTTTACATATTTCGGGTCATATAATATTGAATTATTTGTTTTTAAGAGATTTCCCGCCTAAAAATGTATTCGTTTACCATACATAGTTTAAAGATCAGGCTACTGTACTGTATTTGATACTGTATTATCAAAGAATAATCCAGTAATTTAGCAAACTTCATAAGTAAATGCGTGTTGCAGAACTGGAAGAAATACTTTTCTTCAAAGTAAAACGAAATGGATTCAACATGCGTAATGTACAGTCGCATGACAAAAAAAAAAGAAACCCGCGTTTATCATCTAACTGCACGTTGTCTTGCGCTATGTAGTGGCGTATTATTACAAGTAGTAAATGGAAGATGAGCTATAGATTTCAAAATTGAATTGGGTCAATCAATGGGTGAACGAAACAACTCCAGTATTAAATCTTTGTTAAATTTAGCGGTCAACGGAAGCACTAATAGAAAATTCTGTCCTGCTGATTCATTTTAAAAATATACTTTGTTTTCCTTGAAAAACATCACGCCTCTATTCAAAATAAGTCATATGTAGAGTTCTACACTAACAATTTTTCAAATTATTGAATTATATTCACTTTTAGGTAACTTTGAGGTGATGTTGAATAGTGAGAATTTCAAAAGATACCATTTCAGGGAGGATAATATAATTATCGTAGTGCTTGCAAGGCTATGCGTTCTTTAAGTTACACTCGCGAATAAATTTCACCTCTTATTTCAAAAATATTGAATCTTTTTACAAAGTCTGTTTTCAATTTTAAATATAAATAAATATTCGTATCAATATTTTGGACGTTTTTGGTAATGGAAAGTAGAATTTTTTCCGTCCAATACTGAATTTCAGGTTTTTCATGAGCCTTCTAGAGCTTAGAAATTATTTCCTATAGAGATCGCATAGTAAATTAAATTCTCAGAGCTTTACAGAATGAGGACTGGAAAGAATTTTCAAAAATAAATTGCTTAGGCTTTGAATAACTATTGACAAAAATATGTCCACAAACTTCCGTAAAAGTTTTGCTACTTAATAGATGGAAAAATGATTGATTGTAAAATTGTAAAGATCGTTTTTAAGCCGTCTTATTGATCGAAATATTTGGTATTTATATTCGTCATATTTGCTTTTGAAAGCCTAAAATTAACTATTTTCGCCTAAACGCTTTTTTGGTTTATAGTTTTTTTCTATACACTTCTTTGATCTGTGAGAATTTTACCAGGAATTTCTGAAATGACCAGTGAAAATGCGCGCTGGAATTATCTAGAATTCATTTATTTTACTTTTGAGAAATATTTCTATTTTGAAATTTGAGATAAGTATAGTTTGAAAGAAAATAAATATCTAGAAGGTCCAAGATATCTCTTCATCAAAAATAAAAGCAAATTTGTTTTCAAAAATCTTTCGTGTAGTTTCACTTAGTAACATCGTATATAAACGGAATTTTACAAATTGTGCACTTCTTATTCTATGGTAATTTGGTTGAGAAAGTAAAAAATGAGACCATAATATGAATATCCTATGAAAGTTTCATAAATGAAATTCATTTCATTACAACAACGATGCTGCGAGACTCTAAAAACACAATCCATCCAGAATAAAGTTCAAAAATTCATATCATGTTCTTAATATGTAATATGATGAATGCTTGGTAATAAAATTATTACATTTTTAAAATTTGAGTAGCAATTTTAAATCTACGTTGCAGAAAAAGCTGGATAAGATTTGTAAATTTAATAAAATATTTCATCCACCGAGCTTGAAAAATATTATTTCTTCTTGCAAAAAATTGCAAGCCTAATTTTTATTATTAAAATATGGAAATGAATAAAAGGTTTTCTTTGTATTAAATAATTTAATAAAGATTTGGAAATGTAATAAATAGAAGCCTTACGCCATAATGTAATTAGCTACTTGCATCATAAACACCGACAGAATAGCCACATGAAAACGTATTTAAAGCTGAAGAGAATTGAGTTATGATCATAAGGAAAATAACAGTATTTAGATAGAATTTTATTTATATATATATTTTGATATTGATATATATATATTTCAATTTGTATGTTTATTTTACAGTGGTTAAGATCACCGATTTTATACCTCTAGCACAATATTGATAAAATATGACTGACATATGATATGAAAATTTACGCTTTTGTGATAATGAGGATCATGAAGTTAATAATGAGCATCATGAAGTTATTAAGCACCCAGTGACATCACTTAAACTGTTCCTAGACTGTACTAAAAATGAAATTTTACTATCACAAAATCTATATAAGATTTATTATTTATTTGGAGTTTTGATATTAATAAGAATAGCCTTTTGTCACGAAACTTCTAGATTTAGAGATTATATAAATGTCTTATTGAGATTTTTATTCAATTGGCGTCAATATGATTTCAAAAAGAAAGCGGTTGATCAAAAAGCAGTTTATATACTTGGCAGAAAACGAAACGCACTTTTGAACTAATTACGTATTTTAATGTTAGTCTAGATTCGAATCTAATAGATATGTGTCGAAGTAATTTGATCAATGTCCATAGGCAGAAAAATGTATGCTGAGACACACATTTGAATAAGAAGTAAATTTTTTAGTTTCTTTTCATTTTTGTAAATATAAATGCACTTCGAAGAATCTTCCAGGTGCTTTTAAAGAATTTTGAACGATTAAAGTTTTGCAATTATATTTCCATATCTTCTACTTCACCAATTGATATAATATTTAAATACGTTGTCTATTACAAGACTGGTTTAATTTAAATGGATTTAGTTGTGAAAAAGTTTGACCAAATATGAAATGAATATTCTTCCCAGGTGCCTAAATCTCTCTCCCGAAATTTCATTCATCTTAAGCAAAAATAACAAAATGTAAACGATATTAACAAAAATTTAGCGTCGTGGTCGCGAAGTGATATTCTTGTTTGCTCCATTATAAAATCTTTTTCATTTGCACTTCATCCTCATCAATGTCCTTACACGACTCTCTTAAAAAGAAAGGCGCTTCTTTCCGTTTGTTGGAATGTTTTAAAGATAATTTACCTCAAACATTCTGCTAACGCCTCAGATTTGAAAAATAGCAGCAAATATTTCACTATTCCTAAGTAAACCTTTTAAACGGTTATACTTATGTTAAAAAACTGTGCGTAAAAATATTAACTCACACTTGGATAACTATGCTCGGCTCAGCTCTTATCCATAAAATACAGCCGCATCTCTCGCTTAGTTTTTAATGGTTAGTAGAGTACATAATATTCATGTAGTGAGAGAGATAAACTTAGCTGTAGCAGAATATTTCTCATTGGCCCTTAGGGAAAAAACAACCCGCAATAACGTCTGGCGTTTAACCTTTAAGGGACCGTAAAGGTATGCACATGAGGTACTAATCGATGGCTATTTTCCGCTTTACAGGAACTTAAGGGTGTTATTTTGAAATGCTAATGGATACTTGAAACAACAGTTTCGAATGATTTCAATTTGATAAAAAATGTCTTTTATGACTTAAGAACTGGGATTTAAAAATATTTCTAATGATTATGTATTAAGTAAAAATTAAAGAGAATGTAAACAATTCATTAAAGACAAAAAGTGTCAAGCTCTTCTTTTGAAATTGGTGGTAAAATTTCTTACCCGTAAGAAATAACAAAAGATGACGTTTTATGGAGCAGTACGAGTTTGGTAGCCTTTTAATACAATGACCTAAATTTTCTCTTCTATTGAAAGCATAGTTCGATGCTTTAAAACTTATACTATGGCATTAGAATTAAGCACCCAGTGACATCACTTAAACTGCTCCTAGACAATTGAAAGATGAAAATATGTTAACATGTTAGATGAAATGTTCTGGTGTGGAATGTGTCTTACTCTTGATTTCTAGTGATGAAATTGAAAACATAGAAAATTAATATGAACTTCGAAAATATATGTCTGCTTATTCCACTTATACTATCCTATAAAGCTACTTATACTATCATATAACAATTACCTACTTATATATTATAGTATACGGTAATATAATTCGTATATTAAATTATATGCAAGTATTCGATTCGCTTGTCAAATACATGTTTCTGTGAACCTGCTATTCTAAAAGTTCCACTCTTAAATAAATAAAACATTATAATTATATTATTTATTATGTGATTATAATGCTATACTGACATTTATAACTATATAATCCACTGTGTGATATTAGACGGATACCATAACTTCAATTCTATTAAATATTTGGGCCATAAAATAGCAAATTATTTTGTAACGATGCGTGTGGTGTTTGAAATCATTTTAAAGAAGTTTTGTGTTAAAGAAAACAAAACTTGATAACGTGTGTATTTTAACTGGACAATTGGCTCTTTTTATCATGATAGTGTATTGAACACATATTTATCGAAGACAGCATCAATGTTTGGCCAATGAAGATATCGTCACTGTTATATCAAAAACCACACAAGCAAAACCTACGAAACTTATATTTAAACAAAGCAACTTATGGTATTTTGTGAGAACATACAACAATCACATATCACGTGTAACAATTTGAGAGCAGATATAAGCTAAACTCTACCAGTGTTTTGTATCAATAAAATGGTTCGGTAAATTTGATGTACGTCATTTTTGATATAACGGTAATGATATGTTTGGTATTAGAAACTCGCGACGTGATTGGAAGGCATGCAACTTCAAAGTGGTTTATTCAAAAAATGTAAAAGAGAGCAAACTGTTAAAAAGCAGTGTATTTTAATGATCACATGTGTCCTTACAAAAGCTGTTTTCGTTTTAACCCCTTAACTGGTTTGGTTTTACAACGATCTAATTAGATGACACCTTCTATTTTGGGAATGCGTTGTCCTTTTATTTCAATTCAGAACCTAAAGGACAGTTGGAATTTTTATGGATTCAAAGTAATTTTTGCACTGAATTATAACGTCTGTGAATAACATTTTTTAGTTTATAAATTTAAAATTACGATAATTCGATGCATGTTCGGTGTATGGGCAAACAAGTTAAGGGGTGAATCATCGCTAACACTCACTGCAAAATATCAGCTAATTTAGGATAACAAATGAATAGAAATTTTAGAATCGCTCTAACTTTTTCCCCTGATTTAACTATAAACTGAACACAACTTAAATTTTCGAAGAAGTAGTGATTTGGAATATTTGAAGCAGAATGGCAAACTTAAGAAAACAATGACCCTGGGAAAGAGCCCAGTAATGCTACATTTACTGAATACTGCTACCGAAGTAGAAACAAAAGCAAAGGAGAATCGTTTAAATCGACTAGAGTTGAATTAACTCGACCAGACACGAGTCAAGTCCAACAACTCACGTTTCATCAACTTTAACTAATGTCTCTGCCTTTGTTTGTATAATTAAATCTCTTGTTGCAGGGTTTTATTTGTCTTTCGCGTGGAAGCTACTGGGATCTTAAACGAGTATACAGTTCCCTTGACACTACTTTAAGATACCGCTGTCCTCTAACCCCAATGTGGCTTTCTTTATTTATAGACAGCCTTTTTATTCTCTGTTTTATAGCCGTGTTTTGTGAAGATTAAGATTAATTTCCTGGAAAAGATCTTTACTGCGTAATGTCAAAGACATATTACGGATTTGTTTGTTATGATTAGAGAGTATTGGGAGATGTTTTGTTTATGAGATGAAGTTAATATCTCAAAAGAGATTTCAGAACACACAATTAGCCTAGTGATAACTAAATTTGATTTACGGTATGCAAGCACACATCTGCTTTATTGAAGCATTTATTTTTAATTATAGTATGTATGTCAGATGTTGTTATTCTCCATTAAATTAAAATTCACTTACTTTGTTTCTGTGTTGTAAAAAATTACAAATACGTTTTTGAAACTTACTTTCGATGCACATAGGAATAGATATTTGATCAAAAAGTAATTTTTTTAAAAAAATGTAATAATTATGGCAAGGGGTTTAGATTTATTTGGGAAATTCGTCTTCAAAAAAGATCATTTGAAAATAAAGTCAACTATTTTCGTTTGCTTTTTGTACATACACCTCTGTTCATCTTCTATAAACATATATTCAAATAAACAAGCTCGTGATGATGTTTTAACCGGAATGGTTGATAAATGACATTTTTGAACATTGTTCCGAATTAGAGAGAATTTTCAATTCCTAACGCTAGAAGGCTAGATGACTGTTTAATGGATTCAAAATAACAACATTAGAAGTGGCTCAGTTTATGGTTTGCAAAGCTAAACACGAATGGATTATGATATCTATTTATGTGTAGGAATTAGTAATAATTATATTATTACTAATTCCTACACATTAATAATTATATGTAAATGTAAACAAAACCATGTAAAAGAAAATCCTTTTGAAGAACAGCATTCTTAATATAATAAATAACAAGTTTGGGAGTTGGAAAAAAAGTATGGCCATCGACATTCAACTGAAAAATAGGAAATACTTCATAAAATAAGTTACTAGGTCCATAAATACTATGTATAAGTTTTGTATTTTCTAAAAATAGCGATTACACCAAACAATGCTAATTTTCAAATTTATTTTAAAATAGTCGAATTATAATTTTGGATTATAAAAAGACGAGCTGAAAATAGAGAATACAACAGTTACTGCCTAAACTATATAGAAATATCTTTAACTAAAACCAAAAATGATTAAATTCAACTAATGGGTAATTTTGAAATTTCAATTATTAATCTTAAATCAGAGAACAACTCTGCTTACGCTCTTTGGAAATAAGATAGATGCCGAAATAATATTAACAAATATTTTAAGAAATATTCAGGTTTCATAAATTAATCTTCATGTTTTGTGGGAAATTGAACTCATTGAAAGCTGTTGAATATTTTCGCGAAATTGTAAAATGGCCAATAAAATGGTCGTAAAAGTAGAGTTTCCTGCTCATTAATTTGAAGAAAGGGAGAGAGGACGAATCATTAACGTTGAGTTTCTTTTAAAGTTACCAGAGTATAAAATCACCTACTTTATGCTGTCATTATTCTTAAGCATCGGTGTAAAGTATTGCTTTTACTGAAAGGTTAAAATAATGATGCATCAATAATTTAATAGATTACATCATGTTGACCTTATACTATTGTATTTGAGTTGTTTAAGATATCCTTGTATTTCGGTAAAGAACTTTAAGAGAAGAGTTTAAAAGTTTATACTGAATAACGTAGTCATCTAGTCGTCGGATTTAAATTCTTCGTACAAACTGCGTCGTTTCAAATATCGAATATTTTTAATGGAGCTGTGAAATCAGAAATGTAATTTAAATGATGAATTTTACCTGTTATGGAATAAACAATAATGGAAATACAAATGTTGAATGAAACAGCACTTTTAGAAGACCCCACTTGGACAGGTTTGTTGGAAGTATGAGTTGAATTACAAAGCAACAAAAATGTGCAACAAGGATATTCTTGTTTTAAAATTTTTACTAGTGCAAGAAGATATTATTTTAGTGTTTATTCATCTATGTTGAGAAGTTTATTATTTTACTTACATCGAATGTTTCTTTTTAGTAAATTGCTATAGGCTGACATTATGAAAAAAAATTCTTTTTAGCATAATCAATGGACAGGGTTGTTATAACTAAGGTTCGCCTATTGAGAAGGCCCAAGAGCGATTACCCAGATAGCAATTTTAGTTTCCACCAAATTTGCAGCAGACTTGCACTGCAAGTCTGCAAGCTTTCTGCAAATTTGTCACGACAAGTGTGCAAGTGTGAAACAAGCTTGCAGCAAGTTAACGCAAGCCTCGAAGTCACCATAGGACGAACTTGCAGCAAGCTTGCATTGCAAACTCATTGCAAATTATAGCAAAAACAGAGTACGAACACAACTCAGGATAGAACTCGCAACCTACCGGCTCGCAAGCTGACGCGGTAACCACTGGGCCAGTTAAACTCTGAGAGGAGAAGATAGATTTCGCTAATACATCGATCCATTCGATTCGTATACGATTTATTTTAAACTATTCTCTTGATTTCATTAATTTTTTGAGTTGCGAATATGATTTGAAGTCAAAGAGAAAGCTATTTTTGCTAATAACTACGTTTTGTTAGTAGAATAAATTACGAAATTAAAGTTCAAAAGTAATTACTTTAAAATGGGACAAAATGTATAAATTTATTTTTCAACAAACATTGACTGTTTTTTCGATTTAATTTTGTTTATAAACGCTAAAATTTCAACATTAAGAAAAAGGCGATATAGTTTTCTTTAAAGTGCGAGTGATATATTTAGTAAAAAGATGGAAAATGTTTCAAAATTTTTTTTATCAAAAAGTTAGTTTTTTTACACAAATTATCATTAATTTATTGAATTAATAAAAAGAAAGACGGTCTAGGAGATGCTATTAAAAATCGGATGTTTTTTTTTTAAACAGAGACAACGATAATTATCTGTTTGTGCTGTCTTTGCAGGAAGCTTGTTTTGCAAACTTGCAGCAAATTTGATTTGCAAGGAAGGTGGCGCTATTTTGTCACATCGAGCTTGCAGCAAATGCTTTGCAAGCGAGGGTGGCGCTAGTTGTCACAGCGAATTTGCTACAAGTTCGTTTCAAGTTTGAAGCGTCAAATTTTGCCATGACAAGGGAATATCAAGTCAAAATCAAACTCGCTGCAAACTTACGTGCTATCTGGGTATAGGCCTCCAACCTAAACATAATTTCGCTAGCATGTAGTACAAGTGATGAGTTCTGCGAAAACCAGAAAAAGTTAAAAGTTTCGTCAATAGGTGGCGCTGCGCCAGTATCTGAGGTTATTTTTGCAGATCTGTTTTTAGTACTGAAGGAAAACTGACTAGTTCATTTAAGTTTTTATTTTGTTTATTTAACTGAAAACGCTGCCTAAATCCAGTGCTTTCTGAATATAAAGTCTTTTTCCGTTTAAAATGCCATTTTTATGCAAGACAGAGCCCCATCTCACACTACTTTTTCTTGTTTTCAGAGAGCGAACCACTTTTTCGACAAGCTAGTGAAAATTTGTTTGGTTGGAACCATAGAACCGCTTCTTAAGCCTTCTGAGGCGATCGTTAATTATAACAACACTTTACTTCTAGCATATTGAATAGCCTTCTTTTACACATATTCAGAAAACTTCATAGGCTAACGCTGGTTTCTTCCAAAATTGATTCTCTAAACAGATTTCATATTAGTGCTTGTGTTAAATAATTTATGTATTTAATTTCAGTTGAATGGTCTTCTAAGCAAGTTAATATATTTTTGTGAACAAACATCTTTACACGTAATCGTTACGTTTTACTTTGGTTCAAGAGCCTTTTATTCATCTGTTCACGCAAACATATAGCTATGGATGAAATTTTCTTTGTGTATCATGGTTCTATTTACGGCTCAAAATTTTTATTCTTTAGAGTATTTCAAAATTCGATATTTACCTAATTTGGAGCTCAAAATAAAAACTTCGCTTAGTCAAAATGATATAACTTTCACCAACATCAGATCATAATAAATCTTTCCATTAATATTCGAGGATGTTGTATACCTTACATCACCTTTCTATCAACGCCAGTACAACGTTTTTCACTTATAAAGAACAATCCTAGAAACTGTGTCAGATCTTTCTAATGGTGGTATCATGGAAACCCATTAGAGGGATCCTTCCTAATGGGTTTCTAATGACAAAGCAAGGTTTGAGTGGACCATGTCTGAGCATGAATTTGGGTTGATCTTAGGAGAACTGTCCTAAAAATAATGCAATGGATTAAAGTAGAATGCCATATGCATTGCTTTGTAATTCATCATTCGATTGTGAAATGATTGATTTTTCCATGAAGATTACAGAAAAAAATTATAATTCCACTGGATATGCATGTTTACTAAGAATTTAGCTGCTAGAGAAATGAGATATTGATGATACGAATTTGATTTTTGATTGTGCGTATTTTATTGTATTATCTTGATTTTTGATTATACCAATGTCGTTTTGATTGTGAGGCACGACAATTTCATTTTACAGTAGTGTAAGAACTGCGTTGATAACATTGATATGACAGACTACAAGGGAAAAATCTTTGTTTAACGTTTCTGTGGAGGGTATTATGAAAGTTGCTTTAACTCTGCGATGCATGCATGTTTACTTTTGCATAAAGAATGCATGGACCTAGTGTATAACATAGACAACCCACGAGTAAAAGAATTTAAAAAATTACGCCAGAAATATTAGCATTTTAATAAAAAGAAAATTATCCATTGCTATTTTGTAAGACTTTATATCGACGGCTTCAATTTATATATGTGTTTTGATATCCTTATCACATCACATAACACACGATGACCGGCATACCCGTGAGGGTGTAAGACCAACAAGGATCGCTGGGAGAGAGAACCAAACCCCGAAACAGCACTTATTGAGATCTAAAAGTTCGTACATAACACAAACGCCAGACAGGGAGTATAATAAGGGGTATAGGATATTTTTGTTTGTACAACTCTAGAAGAATGATAAAAGTAAATTGTCCATCTGGGGCAAGAGCAAAATGAATTACACCAGCACAGGAAAAACAATGCAATTAAAAGCAATTAAAAGAATTGAACTCAAACACACAAAACATAAGAACAAATGTATACAGAAAGGGTCATGAACTACTTAAATTTCATTTCGAGAGAAACTTATTACTTATATTCTTTATACTACGTACATATTAACAATATTGTTTTTTTAATCTCTGGAAAGAATTTAAAATTAATTAAATTACAGGAACCCAATATGTCGAAGAGTGTCTTTACATTAGGTGAACGTAAATCCAAAATTTAGGCAATGAGACCCTGCTTAAATATACCCTTATTTTCTTAGTATTTTGCTATTCATTAACTATATTTATTGTTATTATTAAACTAAGTTCGAAGAAATATAATTTGATTCGTCTACTAACATAATAGCTTATTACCAGAACTGTGCCATATCAATAACTTAATTCACATTCTTTTTTCAATAGGTTTTATGCATTCTGGAACCTTTTTCTACAAAGATTTGAGAGATTCATTCTGAGGAGGCTTTAGTTATATTAACGTCCCATTTTGAAGCAACGCGAGGGCTAATTTGGAACAGATCTCGTAATTTTGATCGCGAGGAGGACGCCTGAGCTGGAGTCCCTTCTCCAAGCGTCCGCAGCAACCCAATTGGAGGACGTTTGCTCCATACGTATAATTTAGCGCGCAACAGGCCCGCAAGCACGGCGGATCTTCGGTGGAATCGGGTTTCGAGCCTCTAACCCTACGGCTCCGAAGCCGACGCCTTACCATTAGGCCACCGCAGCCCTTCTGAGGTAGCAGGGCTGAGAACCTGAAGCTTAGTAATATCTCTAGAATGATTTATTCACAACAGAATTTCTTTTTTAATATGCAGCATAACTGTGTTTGATTATTTGAGATTTTTTGTTAGCACTGAAAATTACTGTAGGTTTCGCTTACGATTCTCCTTTTTACGCCATTCAAGAGAGTAATCTCGACAGAACAATCACTCTGAGATAATTTCTACTCAGTATCTGCAAAATATTAACAAAATATTTTTCTATAATGAATTTTATCAACACTTTTTATTCATTTGATAACATTAAGAAAATAAAAAAAGAGTGAAATACTACACCAGAATAAGCGGTAACGAAATAAATATATCTAGTCGATAAGCATACTGGGGGGGGGGGCGAAAATTTGGAAAGGGAGTTGCCAGCTCAGGTGTCGTTCTAGTCATCTGATCGCGGTTCAAAATGACGAGATCCGTCCCAAAATAGCCCTCTTATTGCTTCAAATTGGGACGTTAATATAACTAAATTAAACTAAATAATCACACTAAATAAGTACGTTAGGCTAATGACACGTTTTCGGCAAGATGATACATATGAAGTTATTATGTCTGTTTCTCTATCTAATGTATATTTGAGTTTTTACGGCTCTAATGTTTTTCGTTTTGTAAATATTAACACTCCAATTTCGGTTATAGAGTTTGAGATGAATGTTATAATCATCATTTCGAATTATTGTGGATTATAACAGATATTTAAAATCAAATTTATATGTGCAGTAACGTTATTCAACCACAAATTTGTTACCGACTGTCAGAGTGTAAGGCAAGAAGACAAAATTAGCATCTTCATTTTCGTTATATTTAAATAACTAATACAGGATTTTACGCTCTCTTAGAAGGACAAAAGTGTAAACACTATTTTCTTTACAAAACCTCACAGCTCTGTGATTAAGGAAAGGGAGATATGATTAATATTTTAGCTTTCTTACGTGCATAATAAGAAGGTCCTAATTAACGGACACTTTCAATGGCGGTAGCATCAATTTGTAATGGCACGGTGTATGGTGAATGAGACGCACTTTGCACGGGGAAAAAATTCCAATCGATGGTACATGAAGGCCGTTCTTTATAGCATTTATTCCTATTTGCAGTGCCATAGATCAGGAATGTCTGTTCTGACGACTGGGATAGAAGAAACCAAGTGATTTAAAGCAAAACAGGGAACACTTTTTGGTTAATTATTGTTTTCGAAAGTAAGAAGTATTGGTGACTAATAGGGCCGCGCTTAATAAAGTTGTCTACTTACATTTTAGAAGTACATGAAACCTATGAATAGCGTTTTATTTTCTTAGAATTTACTGTATGTGCTTTAAAAATGATTGGAAAATAAATAAAACGTAAATAGAAAAGACATTACAAATTCACAGCAATTTTAATTACAATCTGTAAACGCAGCTGTTAGCAAACCATGAAATAATGTCAACTCATTCATTAGGAACAGAAACATAGGCATCAGTTCATGCCAACTGATGATTCCTGTAAGCCACAAGTGAAAACAAGTTGTGAAATTTCATTTGTTTTCATAAACGGCACACTATATGATAATATTAATCCTTGTAGCTATATTGATTATCAGCGAAGTGCCTTACCATGATTTACAATCAGTAACGAAGATTTTCAATGCTAAGTTTTAGTTAATTTGATTTTACGTTCTTCTGTTGATCCAAGAATCTGTCTTCTTTCTTAATAAACTGTCAATAAAATTAATATTACAAACAACAAATTAGTTAGATTTTCAAAACTGAAACAGAAAGTATTTGCAAATTGGTTTCAGTGGCTTCCACCAGTTTGTTTTATTTTTTCTTTGCATAACTATGAGTATAAGGCATCCTCTGGCAAAATCTATCACTCAAGAGAAAACACAATTTATTGAATTCTCAAAAAATAAGAAAATAAATAAATAAATGCTATCCGTGGTGAGTAGGTTATGGCACTCTAACATTGATTCAATACCTATTGTCGATGGGACCGCATGTCAAGCTTTCTTTTTCTTTTCAACTTTGTGACAGAAATAGTGTTTTCTTACCTTACTCGATAATATTGGAAAGGTGTTTGGTGGTTTGGCGAAAGGCGACGCTTTTTGAAGTACGCCAGGACTTTTTTATCCAATAAAATTGGATTATTTTCTAGAGAGAAGGCTCTTCAAAAATGCTTCGAGAATTCGGTTAGCGTTGTTACAAAGTAGAAACTTTTATAAGAAATAAGAATAACCTACTTGAAAACCTGCTGGAAAAACTCGATTTTTTAAGTAGAAGCTTCATATATAGTTTTATTGATATGACACTAGTTACGTTTTTCCAACTTATAACACAACATAAATATCTTTCCTGATTTTGTAAGTCGAAAACCAAATATAAAGATTTAATTCCAGAAGAAAAATCGATTTGTTTCCTGCACTTTTGCTGTATTCCAAACTTCTTTTCCGTTTTCAAAAGACTTTGAAATTTCTCTTTTCAAAACATTTATTTTTCACAATAAGGCATGTTTTTTAAGAATCTATTTTTCCAAGAAATCGATTTCGATTGATGAAATTCCGATTACATCTGTAAGTTGTAAAGCATTCCATAATATTTTCTTTGAAATAAATTGCTAAAAATAATAAGTTATTTCTGTTATAGTCATATCGATGCTATTATGTTCAAAGAAATGGTTTTTGTTTCCGATAACTATTTGAGATGTTTTTTGTAATATTGTATGCTTTTTTAAGCCTAACATTTACATTTTATTTTCAGTTTTATGTCCAGAATTGTTAATAGTTCTATAAAATCAAAGTTTTTGATCATGATCTCTCCTGAACTTAATTTTTTTCACAGAAAACTGTGCACAAATTATAAGTCCAAATGTGTATAAAAAGTCTCGACTGATCACTTTAGCATTTGGTCTATAGGGAATCAAACTAAAGACTGATATATATTTAATGAATTTTCTTGTCAGTTTTTCAGCACATAGTGATTTTGCCTTCATGGAAATAAAAGTAAATCTCGGTTTTTAAGACCATTTATACAGATTTGTTCATCGTCGTTGCTACCTAAGCAAACTCCTTCATCAAGAAATACCTAAAAACATATGCTTATCGAATTGTAAGCATCTAAAGAAGGGTTTCAAAAATATTATTCCCAAAGGAAGGAAATAGCTGAAAATGCGAGTATATATTCTGAGATATATCATTCTATCGTCCACGAAAACTGACTTTCAAAATATGATACTTAAAGCAGAAACCGCAGAATCAAATACAGATTGAAGTAAATAATCTTCTATAGTCGCCACTTTCGCTAATAAATATAAACCTATACTGTTTGAAATATTTTTTACTTATATAAAAGTATTTATTATTGAATTTATAAATTAATTATTTTTCTTTTTATACATTGATTACTACGAATAATGAGATTATATATACTGTAAAAACAATTGAAATTGCTAAAATACCTACAAGAGCATTCTATAGATTAAGAAAAATATGCGCAGTATAGTTTTACTTGTTTTATTTAATGGAGATTAAAATACCAAATGGTTAGTAACAAAACTTCCATGACGATCTTTAGAAATATTTTTGATTGATAATACAGTATATTATATTGTACAATGTGTACAAATAAACAAATAAATATAATAGACAACTTTTTTTACGGAATTTTAATCATTTCTGTAAGACAGTCTTGAGTTTTTTACAATCGCCTACTCGGATATGCGTTCAGCGCCACTGCGTGTGAAGAAAATTAATGAAATACGCAACTAATGAATTTCTATTACTTCACTTTATATTTTCATTAAAGGACAGACAAACTAAAGTTTTTTTGTTCCTCTCATTATTTCATAGAGCTAGAAAATTCACTTCTGAGAAAGTTTGGTTGTGAAGAAGGAACCTCAAAGAAATGGCTTTTTAACGTTTCTGAAAATTTTAAATGACATTTAAACAAAGACCAGCAGCAAAGTTTTCGAATACATATTAGCTTCAAGGATGAGATCACTAGCATATCTGCTTTAGACGCATTTAAAACATTGTTTCAAACCGATTATTTAAAGAAACCCTGAAGAATTTAGTATTCTACAAAACTGTCTCAAGGTCCATATTTAAAATTTTAAAAAGTTTAGAGTAGAAATCAAGAGAGTTTATAATAAAATTACCAATACTAAAAGTCATCTCAGCAATTCGATCTAAAAATCCTAATAGCACAAACTTAGTACGGGGATTAGAAACATGCCGATAAGAAATCCGAAAAAAAGACTTATAATTCCCAACGTCGCCGAAAGGGGAAATATGGAGCTGTTGGAGTGTACTTAGCCTTGTAAATTGCGTAAAGCACTGGTAAAAATTCAAAACCCAAATTTACAACCTCATAGGCAACTGTATCAGTAATTTGAGCTATAAAGACATGGAGAAAGCTCCGAAAGACTTTCTGAAGTCTAGTTGAGCAGGACATGCGTGTCCTATGCTTCGACAGCGCACGTTGCTTGTATAGTAGTTTCATTTCTTTGCATTTGACTTGTTCTATAATAAGCTGAACTTCCTTGAATGACAACATCATAGACTAAGATGAACATTCCTCCTTACATGCCCCACTAGGGCGCACCACGAGTACGTGGGTTAGAAGCCGCCGGATAACTAAGCGGGTCTCGCTTCCCTGGTGGGTACAATAATGGTTGGGGCTTGCCCTCTGCCGGTGATAGTGCCTGCCTCCTACGGGAGGGGTCGAGATGTGGTCGGCGACGGCCATGAGGACTCCGGCCTCGCCACCACTCAGATACACCGGACGACTTCGGATAGGTCGGAGTGATTTAGATATGAATTCCTTCTTACATATTACGTTCATCCGTAGAAGTGCAATCCGCGAGAACGGTGATCATATAGAATGTGATGTCTGGTTCAGCAGAGCATGTGCCCTAAGTTTCGACTGCGCACGTTGCTTGTATAGAAGCTTCATCTTCCTTGAATTTGACTTGTTATATAATATACTGAAATTCCTTGAAGGACAATATAACATACCTCCTTACATATTACGTTCAGTCGTAGAAGTGCATTATACGAGAACGGCGGTCATATTGAAGGTGATCCATGTCCTCCGTCGATGTGAAATAAATGTGCCGAATAAAATTTGCTGTTTCACTGCATTTTCGTTTGTGAATTTCATACTGTTGTTCTTTCTTACTCCTTTTCACACTTCACAGCGCAACATTTTGAATTAAAACATTTTCTTCGTCCATGATGTCCTTAGTCGCCTTAACAAATTCAGTACTATTCCAGTTGTTAGATCACGCCCTAAAGATCGAGTAGTGTTTTTACCCCGCTTAACTTCCCTGCGTATTTCTGGAAGAGGGAGGATATTTTTTGCACTCAGAGTCAGGAATATACAAAAGCCAAAGACAAGGGTGTGTTCAAAACAAAGCTTATATTTTACCTAACAGAGGAGATTTTTCAGACCTAGTAGAGATTTATGAAATTCTTCATCTATTAAAATATTGTTAATACATACAAAATAGTATTGCTGAGTGGGTTATTAGAGACCCTGAAAATCTTTTTTCCCATCTCAAGAAGAATTTTAAGATTCTGAATCCTATGAGAATATGAAATGCTTTATGAGAAATTTTTAAGAAACTATTCGACGCAAAATTTTCTTTCCAAGAGAATTTGATAATATAAAATAAAAGTGATATTTTTCGGTAACTATCTTTAATTTTTCCAAGAATAAAATGCATTTCCTATATTACCTGTCAATTCCTCATTCGAAACAGCGACGTTAAGATGGTGGCATCTTTAATTAACGTTTTTATATGACTTTCAAATGTTATTGCACGCGCATTTTAAACTTTTGCAGAAGACAATTTTTTCAATTTAAGGCCTCGCTTGCTTTTTTCTGATAAGAATTGCTCTCAAATGTTTTTCCTATTCCCCGCAGTCTAAAAATTTTTATTATTATTCTCGTATAGGACGTAAGCTCTTTTCTCAAGCTCGAAGACTCGCTTTTCTTGTATTCTGGGAATTTCTCAAATTGCAACGATTAATTGGCAAAACTGCAGGAACTGGAACCATTACTTTTTTGACTACTTAAACTTCGTAGTACATAATTTTATCGTTATCAGCTTTCATTAAATTTCACTTTTTTTTTAAAATCATTATCCTCGCTATTCAACAGATGGAGTGAAAATTTCTTTAAGTATATTTTCCGTATGTTATTCGAAAAAGATTCAACAGTCGACAGAAAAGGGAAAAAATCCGACTATATTCTCTACACGTTATAGTTATTGTTTGACTTTAGGTATAATGTTTCAAAAATGAAAATGAGGTATTATAAGAAAATCAATTAAAAATTAATATTTTATCATCGCCTCCGAACTATGACAGTTCAACTATGTAAATTTGTCAAATGAAATCAGATAATAGCAACTGATTTCCTTTGAGAAAAGACAATTGAAAAAATACATACTTTTTGTCTACAAAATAATTCAATCTATAAAAAGGCGAGAAGTATTTATGTAGTTAAACCATGGATATGTGGGAGTTTAGTTTAGTTATTAGTTATATTAACGTCCCGTTTTGAAGCTAGTTTGGGACGGATGTCGTTATTTTGAACTGCGATCAGATGACGCGGACAGGACCTGAGATGGCACCCCTTCTCCAAACTTCCACACCACACCAGCAAGAGGATGTTCGACCCCTACGAGTGATTTAACATGCAACAGGCTCAATACACGACGGATCTTCAGGGGAATCGGGCTTCGAACTTAGAAACCCTTTGCTTCCGAGGCCGACACCTTACCACTAGGCTCCCCCGCGGCCTTGGATTCGTGGGAGATATGCAAAATTATTTTTTTTAAATTTTCCCCGTATTTTTTATATTAATGGAAAAGTTTTACGTAATTATCCTTTATAAAAACTTGGCTGATTGTCATCTGTCGAGAAACATTTTTCTATGTATTTTTATTTTCACAAAATAAAAGAAAATGAAACCTACCACAAAGATTTTTCAAACTGCTCAAATAAGTATAATAAAGAAGAAGGCTTTCAGCGTTTTGAAAAACTCTGCTATCAGGAAAAACATAATTATAAGGTTAACTTATTGAAGAAGTCAAAATATATATAGAATTTTTCTTAATGTCAACAGTGCTTTTTTAGTATTAAAAATGACGCTGAGTTTTATAACTTTAATTAGACTGCTTTATTATGTGACAAATTTGATTATAAAACGATTTAAGCATACTCTAAACCAATCTTCTTATCCTTTTAAACGTTGTACTTAAAGAAGATTAAACAGTCAAGGTAGTTTTAAACAGCGAAATATTTATGAAAAGCATTGTCATAGTATTATATTTGATTATTTTTGTATTCATGATGTATTTTTAATAGTTCTATCTAAATCCAGTAAAAACCATGAAATACAGCTCAAAATCAATTAATATTAACAGTGCAGCTGGCATTTAGGCGTACACAAATGTGCACGAAAACATTTGTATTTAGGAAAAATAGATTTATTATTTTTATTATTCATTTGAATTCTTTTTTAGAAATTTTCAGTAAAAAAAACTATTTTGCTTTTTTCAACCTTTCCAACTTAGTTTATCTGTCAAATGACAGAGGACGTTTTAGACATTTAAAACACAACAGGAAAAGATGATAAGTGAAGCAAGGTTGAATGTGTAAATTCCTTGGCTTTATTATTACTTTAGTTTAACTGAGAAACAAAATTTTTAAATACCTTAAGACATTTTTCTCTGGCTCTGATGTTTGGTGTTTCTTTAAAACTGGCCGTATATATAACCGTAAATGCAATTACTATTTATAAGTAGAGGAATCATGTATTGACCGAATTTTCAGTGTATTTATTTGCAATCAGCAAAAAAAACCTAGTTTTTATATGGGAATATCTTAAGGAGGTTACTTCTTATCCATGTATAGAATATTTGCGCCATTCAAAGCTTTTCACCATTTTAAGAAGAAAATATGCATCATCGGGGAATGATAGAATACATCCGGTGCCAACATTTTTATTTACTGCATTTCCTGTTTTTTCCTGGCAGTGGACATTGTTGGCTACCTGGATCTACTTAGGATGAGTTACACAGTAGATTATTATAAATACTTTATCATTAAATCTCCTGTCCCCTCGTTTCAGATGATAGTTTCCCGTTGAAATCGCTACAATAATTAAACAAGGATCTTTTCATGGAAAAATAAACCGCATTTATATGAGAAATCAGTTTAATTCAGAAAGATTTAAAGAATTAGAAAAATTTAAGGGAGAAATGCTACGAAACCCATACCAAATATAAGCATTGGGGACTGAGCACCTGATGATAAAACAGTCAACCAACAATATTACACAAGCATCCTTACTCTACGTGAAAGGGTATGGAGAAAACGACCTCATCTGGAAAAACAAATTGCTTCTTCATCAGGACAATACTCCAGGCCACAATTCAGTGTCTGTAAAGGCATTTTGGTTAAGAAAGTATCCTCATCGTAGAACACCAACTTTATTCACCTGATCTCGCACCGTGTGACTTCTCCTTATTCCCATTCTCAAGTCAGAGCTAAAAGCAACTAGATTTGAGATTACAATTGTTGTGAAATCAAAAGTGAGGCGAGGAAACTGTTTTCAGGAAATGACCTGAAACACTGCTTAGAGCAGTGGGAAATTCGTATGGAGTGGTGTAGGTATCGAGAAAGGAATTTCATTGAAGTCTATGATTTCAAAGGAGTAAAAAAATTAAAAATGAAAGCTTTATAGCATCCGTCTTGTTAGTTTCCAATCACACCTGGTATTTCCAATTATTTAACTGCTATTTCATAAAATCCAAAAGATAATGACTGAGCAATTCCAGAACTTGCTCATTTAAATTTAAAACATCTATATTATTAATACGATGAAATTTCCAAAAAGGATTGAAAAATATTAAATAAATTATCTTACTTTGAAACAATTTCTCTTCATACTGAAATGACTAGAAAGAACCACCAACTGTGGCTATAATGCGTTATGTTACGCGATCTTTATAAAGATCTACCAGATAAATAAGGAAAAAAAAACCAGTGATGCATAGAAGAGCAGATAAGAAAAAAGATCCTTGATACTTCGATTTCTGATCCACTCTTTAATGTGAGTGTTTTAATAAAGCTGCTAACAAACGCTGATATTGAAACAAACTTTTAATGATCTAATAACTCATGTCCAGCGTAACCGAATTCATTTTGGGATCAAGACCATCAATATCAAGCTGAAAATTCTGATGTCCTGCAAAGGGAGCTTCTACTCCCCTATTAATTTCTTTCCCCCCTTTCGCCAATTAATGATGCTTTATCTTTCATGCTAATTTGCTAATTGCAAAGAGGAACCCTGAATAAAATAAGAAGCGTGCGTCAAATCGTTATCCGTCCAATCTCTGCGGTTGATAGTAATAAAGGGAATGCGTCCGTAGAGAGAGAGATCCAAAATATGCTTCCCCTTAATGGATATTTAATCTGTAAGTAAACATACATGTTTCTCGATATAAGCGTAATAGTTTATTTTCGACTTTGGATCATTTGAACTTCTGAAACTCTTTTCTAAATAAACTGTTTGTTGGGGAAGAATATTTTAGTTAAATGAAACAGAATTATTAAAGGCGAAATGAATTATGATGTTGAAAAAATAATAATGCTGTTAACGTTTAAAATAGGTATGTTTTTCACTGTGTTTTATAATAGCCGCATTTCATAGAATTATGAAAGTTATACAGCTATAATTAATATATGACAAATATAATCAATAACTGCCTCATGTATTCTTTTTCTTAATTTCTAACGAGAAAGAAAATTTTAGGAGATCTGATAAAAATGATTTTTCCTTTACATTTTTCAAAGCAGTATGGTTTTCCATTTCTTTATGATAGAGAAGAAATTTTATACAAGTTCTGTGACTAATATTTTACGAGATAAGAAGTATTCACCGAGTCTTACGCTTTTTACAAAAATAAATGATCATGTGTTGTTAATTTTTGTAGGGCTTATTGTTAAATGACCATTTATATTAATATTGTGCAAAATCCCTGTAAATGTTGGTTAGCGAATCAGTTTTTATAAGACGTAATTCAAAAGTGAATTTTTTTTGTAATAAAGGCAAGAGAGTAAATAGAAACTTCTGTTTGAGAAAATTATCAATTAAATTTTTAAAAAGAGCATCGCACAGAGTTATTTATTTCACATACAACAAAATTAAAGGCATTATAAATAAAAGTCTGAATTTAGGAATATTGTTAACCATATTTGCACCTTTGTGTTTGAAAACTGTGTTATCAGGATATCGTTTTGATGAAGTGTCAGCTATTCTTAGTTCATGGAATATCATAAATTTGCAACTGCAACTAATATTTGCAATTTAAAGCTAAAGTGTAAAAATGTACAAAGTGTGCTTCATCTCGTGTCTCAGACAATCTTCGGCACAGCATAGCAAATCTGACATTTGCGCCATTAAACAAACTCGATTAGTTAACCAAACCAGTTTCTTTCTAATATCTAAATATCTATAGAAAAGTTTCGGATATAATTTATAAGCGCTGTTATTATGATACCAGATAAGGAACGAATTTCCCATAAAAAATGCACTGCTGATTTTTCAACGACAATTTAAAACTTTTAATTTTTGAGCGAGGAACTTTGAAAATAGCTCCACTATGGATAAATAAACTACCAGAACGCTGCTTTTATACAAAATTATATCAGGGGGAGAGTTAAACGTGCGTTTTAGATGCTGTTTTGCTACTATATGAAAAAAGAGACGATTTTCCAAAGATTGAATGCTTGTTGTGTTTCTTTAATTCCCAGCATTCACTGCACAGTCAAGATCCAAGAGACAGATATTAACAATAAACGGGAAAAGACTCTTTCCTTTTATCACACGCGATTTAAGACGCAATAAACGATGGAGATTGATAGTTGATGCATCTGTAGAAGAAATATAAAGGAGAGGTAACATTCTGAGATGACTTATCGATGGAAACTGACTCACATTTATGTTGCAAGAGATTAACGCCGAGTTCAATTTGCTAATGAGTGTATTTGATTGAACAGTTTTTTTAAAAGACGATATCAAAGCCAAGCCAAAGGCGAGCCTAGTTCGAAACCTCGGTGCTGTTGTTCTAGTCGAAAAACTGATTCTTATTACCCTTAATTCAAACGGGATCTGGATCTCCTGTTACAACATTATTTCGAAAAAATTGTTTCAGTAAATCAAATGTTAATTTGAAACTTATGCTATAAGATTGATTAAATTTCTTTACTTTAAATAAGAAGAGAGACGAGTTTTAATAAAGGAGTAAACTTTCTTAAAAACAGGGTTTTCTAATTAAAGATTTAATACATTGTAAAATGAATATATTCAAAGATTGATATTGGAGAAATCTTGGAGAACTGAAGAGTGTTAAATGACTCTTCCTTTTACTAAAACCTTCTTGTTTGAAGATTGAAACATGCAGAAGTGTTTCTTGATATCAAATTAGGCTTCGGTAGGGAAACAAAAAGAATTCTTTCAAATAGAGAAAATAACCATTTTCACTATTTAAAAATAACCATTTTAAAACTTATATAAAAATTTATGTACACTTATATAGAGATTTATACAAAAACTAACATAAAATGTATAATGATAATTTTAGAATAAAAAGAGACAAAAGCGATCTAAATATTTTTTACTGAAATTTTAGAAGACAAAAAAATTAGAAAGCGGAATATAAAATACATAAACACGACAAGAAATATCATTTGCTTAAAAATTTTAAAATTTTCAACTTTAAACAGTTAACATACTTTACTTATTATACCTTAAGATATTTTTGTAGACTATAAAGAAAACATTAAGTGTTGAGCATGAAAACTAGAAAATCAATTAAAAATAAAGATACAAAATTGAAAATGCTATGAAAAAGTAATAATTATTATCTCATCATTTAAAATGCGTATGGTTTGAAAAGAAACACTTCAATAAAATTAATGAAAAAGCACTCTTTCATTGCTGTGTTTTATAGTTACATTTTCATTTAAACATAAACTAACGAATTGGATCTATCACATAATTTAAAATTTCACTGCTCGTCTCATTTTAGTCATTCTTTATGTCACAGAAAGAGACAGCATGCATTCTTTCAAAGTATTATTTTTCACTTTTTCAATAAGAACATAAAAAGTTCTGACATAAAACTAAATGCATCTTGCTCCGTCATAAGACGTAAAAACTTATTTTAAAATTGAGGGTACCAGGTATTAAAGAACACTGAAGCGTAACTAGAGGAAATAAAAATCATTTTCTCGAAATACGAAAACTCTGTACTTCTTATGAAAAAAAAATCCTTTCTATTTTTTTCTCTGCCTGGGACTGCAGGCCATTCTTACTATACATTCTACTGAGATGAAACGTTTGTATATCTCCAGGGACGAACAATTTTTCTTCCGATATTTTGTGAAACAGAATACTGAAAGAATCCTTAAATCCAAGACTTTTCCTTCGCACAGCATTCGTCTATTCATTCTTCTTTATATTCATATGAGGAATCTATGTCTGCATGTCTGTTTCGCTGTGCTCTGTTTGAATTAAATTTCGTATTTACATTCCTTTGGAAGCCGTCTCAATCTCTGTATTCTTCGGGAACACATAATTTCATTTGCTGAGTTGTATACAACGGTTATGCAATTTCTGCAAGAACGGTTTGTGAAAGTTTTGGGATTGAAAGGAATTGAAGCACAATATTATTTTGAATTCATATGATCATAGGCTGGGTGATTTTCTATAAAACTAGATGTTTGCTTGGAAATATAGAAGGAATAAAATTGTTTTTTGTGCGTTTAAATTTCTCTATATTCGATAACGAAATTTTGAGGCATTTGTGGAATTTTTTCGTCATGATTAGATTCAAATATTTATCTAGCTATAAATGTATGAAATTTATATATTGTATTGTAAAATATATTTGGAAGTAGAATCTAAAAAAATTAGATTAGAAATTTTATAAATGCAATGTGTACGCTATAAACTTGTTTCAAAACTCTGTACTGATTTTTAATTACAATTCAAAGGATTTTATCATCAGCAAATTGTTGTTTGTATCATTCGACATTCATTTTCTGATTGCACGTATTTGTTATAAATTAAAGAAATCATCTTTTTTCTTTTATGAATTCAAAGAAAATATAAGCAGCGTCTGACATCAAAACAAATTGCATGTTTCCTGGCTGTTAAAACAGAATTAATGATGCCACGAAAACCATGATTAGTTTGAAACACGCATTTATGTAATTAGGTAACCACGACTGCAGAAATGTCCGTTTTATAACTTGAGGGATAATACACGTTATTACAATTTAGTTACGCTTAAATACATCTTTAACTAAAACTGGTGATGTTAAAGTGAACAAGGTACATACATTTCTCTAAGAAAAACAGAAAAAATGACTAATAATAATTTTTATTTTTAAAAAATTCAAATTAATGATTATATATTAAATACCAGACATACCCTTTTAGTTGTTTATAGTAATATTTTAAAGTATACTGTAATAGTGTTTATGAATGTGCTAACTTATATATGCAGTGCATCACAGGGATGACATGCTAGATGCTTTTAAATTTTGGGCTTCTTTCTGCTCAAGCTATTTTGAATTTTTTTATCTCATGAAATTTTAATTCATTGAAGCTGACAATAAATCTTGAGGACATAATCAGAATTCTGAGGTTACTTGCTCAGTTGTTTTATTATTTAGCACCTTTGCAAATGTATCAAAGGATATCTTTTTCATGTGAGCCAAAGAAGATTCAAAAAGTTGCTCTAGCTTATGAAAAATTTCGCTATTTCTTACATTAGATCGCATTAACAATATGACTATGCATTATATTTCTTCTCTCCTCTGAAACACCCAAACATTTTCAATCAATTCCAATGAAATTATAAGTGAGCAAATCACTATAAGCCAACACAGTTTTTTCAAAAATAAAATTACTAAATAAAAATTAATGAAATTTTCAATCATATGGAAACGAAGATGCATATGCTTTTTCAATTGTTCACTTCTGATTGTATACTGCATAAAAAATGAATTATTTATGCATTTTTGAAAATTTCTTATAAACAAATATTTACATTTTTTGTGAAATTGCGGTACTAAGCATTAATCTTAATATAAATAAAAGTCATTGTGGGTATGTATGTGGCTATGTTCCACATCTCCTCCTAAACCAACGGACGGTTTTCAACGAAATTTTGTACACTTATTATTTAAGACAAGGGGAAGGCACTTATGAACTTTTCTAAGTCCAAAAGTTAATTAAACAGGCAGTTAATTAGAAATTAACCGAAACAGTTTTTCCGCCATTAACTTCGGAGCAAATTGTCTGACAAAACATATTTTTATACCATCTTAAATTCAAATTTTTACCTTTTCAATGATACCAATTTTATTTCTGTGACATTTTCCCTTCGATTGTTATTAATTTTTAAAAGTTCAGACAACAATTAAATAATTAACAAAGCCCATTGACTCAGCGATTATCGATGAAGATTATTTTATTTTTCAATCAACTGTCACGTGATCCTTCAGGAATGCGAAAACATGTGGAACAAATTATTTTTAAAATCAACTATCACGTGATCCTTCTTTCCGCTGTAACTTCGGAACAAATTGTCCGATAAAAATTATTTTCATACCATCTTAAAGTCCAAACCTTTACCTGTTCAGTGATACCAATGTTATTTCTGTGACATTTTTCCTTCAATTTTTATTAATTTGTTAAAGTTTAATAACTTTTAATTTATTTTTTTTCAGACGATTTTTAAATAACGCAAATTTATAGCTACTCCGTTGCTAGGCAACTGTTAGACTTTGAACTAATTTACCTTTATTTAAAAAAATTTGCTTATTTTTATAAATATCTATAATATAAAGCAGAAAATACATGTATTTGTCTGTCTGTCTGTCGGTCACAAGAACTCCTCCTAAACGCTGATCGGTAGCGACATGAAATTTACACACGACATTCTAGAGCATATTTCTAGGTCAAAGGTGCTATTTTTAACTTTCAGAGTTAATTAGTTCTTAAGGTATTTAATTAAATAACGAAAATTAGCCTCTTTTAAGCCTAATGCTTAGACGTTTTTTGCCAATAACTTCTGAAACATTTATTAGACAACAATTATTTTTATGCCAAATTAAAGAGCAGAAAATTATCTTTCTAAAGATGATAATTCCTTTGCGATGAAGTGTTTTCTCTGATTGTTATAAAGGTTTAAAAAAATATTTTTAACGCAATTTCTAACAATACTTTTTATTCTTATAGAAATAAATTGAAGCCAAATTACTGTTTCGCGCGCGGGCTTTTGCCAGTGTTAAAGATAATATAAGAAAATATTGCTTTGTTTGACCATAAACAACAAAGAAGACTTTACACTTCCGTTTTCCAGTTGTCGCAGGATTTACAGCTTTTAATACGGTTACACAGTGATCCAATGACGTTAGTGAATTAATCTCTCGATGTTTTGTTTAATTTTCACAGTGAGGTATTACAGAATATCCATCTGTAGATACGGTAATGGGCAATAACAAGTAAAATCATATCCTGTAGAGTTCGTAACCTCTTTAGAATTGTCAGGGGTACCTTCCGACAATCTGAGATTAAACGTCGGTGTGCCAGAACTATTGATACGTAACCTGGATGTACCGAGACTGCGCAATGGCGCACGGTTACAAATTACATACCTAGGTGAAAACGTCGTGCCAGCTACTGTTATGAGTGGCATAGCGAGAGGAGATAGTTTTTTAATTCCACGCATTCCGATAATACCGAAGAATTAACCATTCCAGTTCAAAAGGTAACAATTCCCTTTAAAATTAGCATATTCCAGGCTCAGGGCCAGACACTCAAAGGAGCAGGCGTACGTTTGGAAAAACCATATTTTTCGCATGGGCAACTATATGTAGAATGTTCACGTGTATCCAGCCCACAAAAACTCTACATCCATGCAAAAAACGGAAAACAAAAAACGTCGTATACAAAAGTGTGTTAGCATAGATAAACAGATTACCTAACTATATCAGCAGACACTCCTGTTAGTCGTCCAATTATGTATTATCAACCGTCAAAACTTTTCATTTCCCGTTTCAACATGTAACGAAACATTTACATTCGTGAATTAAAAAAAATAATAATTCAAATTCTTCGCGCACAAAGTCGCGGGTAACAGCTAGTTGCAAATAAAGCATTACTTTCTTCGACTAACGTGCAGTTTCCTTGCCTTTTCTAAATTTCTCAAATATAAAATTAAGCCATGCAAATTGCCTTTTACAGCCAATATTCTTCCTTCCTGAATTTTTTTTCCCATTCACAAACGCTCTTACCTCGAGCAACAAAGAAACCTCTTCTCAATTTTTTCATATAATTTCGAGTGCTACGTTGTTACAACGCCGTGTTTAGATAGCGATTATATCAGCCCATGATTTTATTGAGGAATAGAAAAAATTTAGGGTTGGATGTTAAAAATAGATTTCACGTTTAACAATTTAACAAGATATATATTATTTTTCTGCATCAAATTGATAAATAAGAAATATTTATAGGTTTACTGCAATACATATATCCACAAGTTACAAATCTGATTGTCTGATTAATCCGAAGATCAGTTATAATTGATCTTCGGATTTAAGAAATGGATAAGAACATTAACTTTCTTCTCAAATTTCTATTTGGTAAAAAATATCTTTAACTAAAACTCTTGTAGCCTACATTATATGACTTTTGGAAAATACTGAATTTATCATTATAGTTGAATCATCAAAGGAAAATTATAACATCCTAGTGATGAAAAAATACAAGTATATAAGTAAGCATTATTGTAGTTAAAACATCACGTTTTACCATAAAAAGATTGAAATGCTGTTAAAAATCCGAAAGTAAAATTACAAGCACAGTTCAAATACTTATCAACCAGGTCATTTAAAAAAATGTCAAAACTCAGCAATATCAAGTGAAACATTCCAGGAATTGTTGCACATTATGCAACTTGCTTCTCGATTCTCTACACGGAATTCTAAAAAGAAGATCAAGTGTCCGAAAAACATGATTCCCTCCAAATCAACGGACTTAAATTCCTAACTACTAATCAAGAAATTTGAGCTACCTTTTTATGTCCCGGTATAAAAAGTTTCACCGCGATTTTAGCACTTTCAATCAAATCGTTCAGCTACACCTGATAAAAGTTTGTTAACGATGCTATCATAGAAAGGTGTTGTCATTAAGAAGAAAACTTGATTAGAAAGCATATAATACTGTCTCGTAGAATGAATAGTTTTGGAAAAGAGGTAGGATTAAATGCTTACTAGACAGAGGCTAATCCTGATAGAGTTGAGTTTTGAGACCGTATCGGATTAAATCTCATAAAATACTTTCTGTTTATTTTCCCGCAGTAAGCTTTGGAAAATGTTTCAGAGGACTAAAGATTATTTCTGAGGTTTCTTATATAACATTTTTGTTTACTCTCCAGGCGATTTTTTACATTTTATATTCATTTCCTAAACATATTCGGTGAATCTATTTGTTTTCAATTCATTGTACTTGATGTGTTTAAATTGATGAATACATCTTTACTACACTAATCAAGCCATTTATTAGCAGCTTGGATGTTTTTCTTTGATAAGAAATGAAGTGATTTTTAATCTATGGAATGTTTGGTTTTATTATTTACATTTTCACTTCAGTTTGTAATCTTAAGACATATAATTCATATATTTATATCTTTATTTTGATATCTTATATCTGACCTGTTGCAGCTTTATTTTGCATTTATCTCGCGCGCTAATAGCTTTTAACTCAAATTTTCAGCATATTTTATATATGATCATAAATTAGTCCAAAATTAGTTATAATTTTAAGTGCAGTCGTTGATTTACTATGTGTTTGGCGTAGCATAGAAATTTCTGTCATGTATCGTAACGTTAACAAACAAAACTTCAATATATTTCAGGTTTTAATTTATTTGACCATTATTTCTGCCTTACATTAACTCTAAAAGATATATCTACTCGAAAAGTATCCGAAGATTCAAGTTAGTTTGAAGAAGTTTTCCATTACCTTTTGCTTTTAATTGAGGGTAATGATTATGCTACTCATGCTCATCGGTGAGAATTTTAAGCAACTTGTTAAGAGTGAGATTTAAGCCCTAAAAAAGTTTCAAATGAAGATAATATAGTACTTTCAACTTTTACTTCAAGAAGTTTTTCATAACGTTTTGCTTTTAATTGAGGGTACTGATTATGTAACTCGTACTCACTGGTGAGAATTTTACAGCAGCTTGTAAAGAGTGAGACCTAAACCTGGAAATTGTTTCAAATGAAGAGTATATGATATTTTCAAATCTTGAGTGCAATTTTATATAATAAAAGTGCTGATCATAAGATTACATTACCGAATTTATTTGATCCCAGTAATGAATTATCAGGAAGAAAGCATAAAATCACACCATAATGAACGTGTTATTCTTAGCATTTATTCTTTTCAAGCCTGGACACTTAAAAATTACTCTTATTTGAAAGGGAAAATTTTGTACTTCCGTCAGGCTTGAAACGGTTAAAAAACTATTTTATCAAGAATAAACTTCATCTGTTTATGATATCGAGTGATGTAATCTTCAGGTAACCAGAAACCACAACTGTAGACCATTTCTTTCGTATCTTGAACAAGAAATCAAGTAAGCAAATGTATTTTCTCCATATGAATTAGAAAGTTTAATTTCGTTTGAATAAATTGAGATGTTGAAATAAATTGATCTTCGACTTCCGGGTGTGAATGACAATCTACGAAAAAACTTCACAAAAAACAATATAAGAAATTTCAGAAAAATATTGTCCAGTCTTTGTAAGGAAAATAATTCTTAAAAACGCAGATGAAAAAGTGATTAATTGCTTTAGCGATTCAGAGACTTTGTGCCTTATTTCTGTTAGTGGTTCAGTTCATCATAAATGGTGAGCACTAATCTATCGGTATACTGGTTTGGCATAAATCAGTTTGGTTTACTGTATCGGCTATTGGCAATTATAAGACCTCATTAATTCCAATTCCATTAAGTCTATTTTTTCGAAAATTGGAATTCAATCCAGCGGCTTAGGAAATCTAAGCAAAACAAGTTTATATGCGATATTGCTTGATGCTGCTCAGCCTTTGATGACCCAGGATATTGAACTGAATCACATTTAAAGACATCATGAACATAATTTAATATTATTCAACATCTTTATTGGATTGGAGCTGAAAGATAATTGTTCGCTCTATGGCTTTTATACTCTTTTTTTCTTTTCGAAATGAAAATGCATTTAAATGACGAAGCGCATCACTTATTCTAACTGTTATATTAGAAGTTATTTTTACCGTTTTGTCAGGTTTAATTTATTAACGAAATTCTTTTGAAAAGGGAATTTTTAGGAGGTTGTAACTCCGCTTGAATTCTATAACGATACATATATAGAGCATGTTGTAAAGTGGCAAAAATAAGGCAATACCTAAATAAAATAAACCTCTTCAGTTTCACATAACTGAAAGAAACAAAGGAAAATTATTTTCCATTATAACTCTCCCGGAAACATTTAAAGATAATTATTTTTTATTGAAAAATAAACTAAGGCGATAAGTTAAAAAAGGAGAGTTCTATAAAGGATCCAAAGCTTGGAAGTAGTTTGTCTATACTTATAAAAGGCAATGTTTGTGTGTGTGTGTGTGTGCGTGTGTGTGTGTGTGTTTGTCTGCGATGTCCAGACGAATCTATCGCACTTACAGCCATGAAATTTGGCACACAGGTAGTCGTAATGGTGACTGAATGCACCTCGAAGCCGAAATTTTAAATTTTAATCTAGAAATTCTTTTATTTAATGTTTTGTGTTGTTTTGTTTCATTTTTCGCACTAATTTCTCAATAGAATGGTTTCAAATAACTGTGCGACAAAAATAGATAGACCATCGGAAAGAGCACACGATTTCCGTTCTAATGAAGTTAGTTTTGAATTTCTAACGCAATTTACTGAATTTTGAGAAATTTTTAAAAAATACCCAGTTTTGGCTTCAAGATGTTACTTTTGATTTTAAATTTGTTGCATCCGACTTTCTAATAACACTATTATTTTCAATTTTTTTCAGCTTATAAGTAGAACGGTTGTGTCGGATTTAAAACGAGAATGGTTAAAATATCTTTTTTAGTTTTTTTAAAATTAATTTTTTCCTGGTAGTTGAACGATATGTTTCCGCTAGCTAAGCTTCCGCCCACGACAGTCTCCGGAACGTTGCGGGCAATTTCATTGGCTGAAGGGCCAGGGTGACGTCATTACTTTCGCGTTCTGCGAGGAGATGATGTATTTACTCCATGACTTCGATTATTATTTTTAAGCGCGTCTTAACTTATTTCTTTGGCTTTCATACTTTGCTCGCGGTGTAATAAATATCACATTGTAATTTTTTAACATTATTTGGATTTAACGGTACTCGGTCGAGAGGAAAAGGAGGCGGACCAACTCAATAATATATATATATTTCTGTTTTGATTTAGTTTTTAAAACTTTTTATTATGCTTTTTCTTTTATAAAACTTTTTCATTTATGCAATTGTATGTGGGCTTTTTTTTTATTTTGTTGAAATCCCGATCCCACGGGCAACGCCGTGCGCGTACTGCTAGTTTACTTATAAAAGGCAATGTTTGTGTGTGTTGTGTGTGTGTTTGTTTGCGATGTCCAGACGAATCTATCGCACTTACAGCCATGAAATTTGGCACACAGGTAGTCGTAATGGTAACTGAATGCACCTCGAAGCCGAAATTTTAAATGTTAATCTAGAAATTTTTTTATTTAATGTTTTGTGTTGTTTTGGTTGATTTTTCGCACTAATTTCTCAATATAATGGTTTCGAATAATTGTACGACAAAAATAGATAGACCATCGGAAAGAACACGCGATTTCCGTTCTAATGAAGTTAGTTTTGAATTTCTATCGTAAATTACTGAATTTTGAGAATTTTTTAAAAATCAGTCAGTTTTGCCGTCTAAATGTTGGTTTTGATTTTAAATTTGCTGCATCCGACTTTCTAATAACACTATTATTTTCAATTTTTTTTATCTTATAACTAGAACGGTTCTGTCGGATTTAAAACAAGAATGGTTAAAATATCTTTTATCCTTTTTTTAAAATTAATTTTTTTCTGGGCCGTTGCGAGTTATTTTTCTCGATCGAGTTCCAAAAGCGGCACTTCTTCGGAACGTTGATGCCAATTTTGATTGGCGGACGCGTAGGATACGTCATGACCTTCACCTGAATGAATTACTTCGATTATTATTTTCGGATTTGATTTATATTTTGCTTGCTGTATAATAATCATTTTCACGCTCCAATTTTGTAATATTGTTTTGGATTAACGTACTCTGTACTGTAGCGTGAAAAAAAAAAAAAAATAAGCTGGAAAATCAAAAAATGTGTATCTTTTGTTTTGATTTTGTTTTCAAAACTTTTTCATGTCATTGTGGGCGGTTCTTTTTTTTTCATTTTGTTAAAGTCCTGATTCCACGGGCAACGCCGTGCGCGTACTGCTAGTTTGGAAATAAAGAAAGGAAAAGGCAGTAATCCCTATTAGCACAAGATGCTCTACAATATTCATACGATATCTTTATGATGTAATGCGGTATTCTGAATATCGTAGCAACATCGTGGAGATATCAGAGAATATCTTGCGCTAATAGGGATATTAATCAATCTCTCAATGCTTTATGCATGCACGCAGTTTGAATGATTGCATATAGATCAGAAGAAGAGTCAACGGTCCGACTTCGGCAATCTTCAAGCATCTCTGTTCTGTTCTTCAAAAGAATTCAATTTTATTGTTTGTTTGCTTCCTGTCGTAACTGCAACGAAATATGACGATAGAAAATAAAAAAATCACGGCGGAATAAGCTAAATCGTTGAATCATTTATTAAAATAATAACTTCACTGGGTGATTTAAATTGTGCTTTACAAATAAAACTTATTTTCTCTCGGGAGTGGCTTTTCTTTGTAATGAAGGATAACGTGAACAATTCTTTAAGTTTGACTTTTGTGAGGTGGCAATGTTAATACAACCTCGGGAAACAGAGGAATCTCTTACGATTTTCCCCAGTTTTTACATAAAAAATCGCTGCATTAAGAGTTCATATGTCATTTAGTCGAAATAAACCACGAATATGAAATGACTTAATGATAAATAAAAGGAACATTTGATATTCATATATGTGTTTGGCAAAAGAAGCGTGTGAAAGCAAGCATCTTTTGAGTGAAATTCTCTTTATTAACGTCGAAGTTTTTTACGACTCTGAAACTTTTAACATGGCCCTAGGAAGGCAATTCATGCTGACGTGATTCACGCCAAATGCACCGCAAGAATTCACTTTTGGAATCCATTACGAACCAGGCAGAAGAAGAAAGGAAGTGATGTCGCTGAACAATGTGAGAAAACGCGTAATTAGATGTCAGATGACGCTCAGCTACATTTTTCATGTACTCCCACTTAAGATGGGGCCCTCAAATATGGGGATGAGGAACTGCCAAATAAGTAAGTAGGGTCTCGCTTCATGGTGGGGCTCATAAATGATGATGTGGCTCTTCGGGCACATCACCAATGATGGGTCGTACTCCTGTAATGGGTGTCGTCGCATGAGCATCTCGCAATAGAGACTATTATGCGTTCGGCAGCAGTGCCCGTGTTATTTGTCGCGGCAGCCGGCCTTTCAGTATTAGCGGATGCCTAGGCAAAGCGGGGTTTTCTTTTTGCATTACATTTCTAATGCGACTTTGATGTTATGCGAATTGACACCATTAGGGAGGAAGCGACAGCTTTAAAGCACTGATATACAAGATAATGTAAATAATTTCAGAAAGTATTTGGAGAAGTGAATTTGGTTTCCCTAATCATACAAGTCTTACATCCCTCAATAATTCTGACTGGTTGCTGTTCCCTGGGAGAAGAAAATAAAACTAAACAATATAATTATAATTGCATTTGGTCGTATTCAACATTTTATTGATTAAGTTAAAGAAAATATGTTTACTGTATATAAACCTGATGTCCCGCGAGCTGGCCTTGAACTTCATCGAAAATTCTCAATTTTTTTCTTGTGACCTGTTCCCAGGTTTTGAAGAATACAAACAGCACGAAGTGTAGTAATTTGAAAATCTTTGTCGGAATGTTGCATATTTTACGCAATATCCGTTGCTTATAAGTAAAATCGAGAGATTATTGAAAGAGACCGAAGATTAGTAGCATAGTCTTCCAATAGAAATGGTTACTTCATTCAGATAGGAGGATGATTCATTTTTTTAGCTTGATACCAGTGATTGCAATTTATATTATTTCCAACTAATGCTGATCTCTGAGTAAAACAATTTTGCAAAATAATATTTAAAAATTATATAAATCATTAATGATTCTTCTTTAATATTGCTTAATATCTTCATAGTTAAAACAACGTTTATAATTTTTAAAATCCTCACATTTTGAAATATCACATAATTTTGATGATTTAAAAATGAAAATATAGATTTTAATGAAGGTTGTTCGCATTTCTGAATTGGATCATTTTGCAACCTTTTTTGCCTTTTGTTATTTCTAAAATACGTTGTTGTACATTTGTTGATCTCACATAGTTAAAGCTAAATTCACAAGCTAAAATATTCATAACGTAACGGCAAGGAGAAAAAATATAAATTCTATTTCTTCATATTTGTTTTCGGCAAACACAGAAGTAAATGACTGAAAACAGAACGCAAAAAATTATTAGTTAGGAATGTCTTCCAGGAGAACCTTTTGAATGGGAAGCAGCCGACATCTGCGTTACTGCAGTTCTGCCCAAGTCTGCATTCGGTGTACAAACTTTCTAAATCGTGTTTATTAACCCATTATCTGCCATTGTCCCTTTTATTGGATGCTTGTTTTCTAATTATTTTGATATAAATAGTGCAATTTTTACCTTTGATTTTTGTATCTAAATGTTGAACTGACTGTTATAAAAGGTAAAAATCCAATAAAAATCATTTTTCTAATTAAAAGGATAATTAATTCTAATTAAAAGTTAATTAATCAATTTAATTAAAAAATTTAGAATTAGCGTTTTATTTCGTATTTCATTCATGTTATCGTATTAATGTAATTTTTTTTGAAAAAGTGAAATAATGGTGTTTTGGCAGATAGTTGGTTTAGAACATAGTCAAATTTGAAAACATGATCTCCTTCGACTATGCCAGATTTCTGTTTGAAGTGGTTTAGTTGCTAAGCTATCGTTTTGGTATTACCTGTATGTATTTTGCATGGTATAAACATATTTTAATATTATTAACGGATTCAATAAAATAGTTTTCAAAATTTTAAAAATCTGAAAATATAATAAACAATACTTTCATATGAGTTATTCTGCAGTTTTTTCTTATTAAAATGTATTATCTGAGTTATTTTTTACAGCCCTTTTCGTGCCTTACATGTACCTTATCTAAATAGTAGAAACAGGGATTTAGGAGCATCATTTTAAAATTATAATTACATTCTGTTGTAGGAACTTCTGTTATATTGCATTTAAAACTTGGCGTTTAGGTGTTACATCTTAAAGATTTTCCTTAATTTCTGTAGGAAAATCTGAGGTACAAAATCGGTAAAAATTATTTCATAACTAAGTATAGTCTTACTGTTTGGTAAGAGTTTAATACCTAAAAATTATGTACTTTAAATAAACGGAAATGAATTTAAACGCAAAATGTATTTTGTATCCTAAATGATTTGAATACATTACACAGTGAAACAAGATTTATGCCATACAAATAACTTTCCAATTTGTCAGCTGACTCATCACTGACATCACTCACATTCCTGTTTTACGATTTCAGTTAAATAAGACAAATATAAAATGATAGTTTTGACATTTTATTTAAAAAATAAAGAATTTATTTCAATCAAAAATTATATTTTCAAAAATAAACTTTTTCGTAAACATTCTCACGAGTGACAAATCATGTATGAAGGAACTAAATACTGCCTTTTTTATTTTTAATTCACCCATTAAAAATTTCAGTATTTCGTAATACCATTATAAATCTACATACTAATTGTTCAATTCCAAATAATTCAATTCCTGCAAATCATTATTGCCACTTACTTAAAAGTTGCAGCTCAGTATAGCACGGAAAGTAAAATTAGTTTAAATCTACGAGAAATTAATGGAACCAGAGTTATTAGCAATAATGATTTCAGGAACGACAATTTATTTTAAATATTCAATTATTTCATCACGCAAATGTAAAATAAATTTTTGAAGTGATTTGTAACTTCATATTCCCAATTCCACGTGTGAGGCCGGTTATGTAGCTGGTGGAAGCAGATTTTTTTCTATTATCTTGTTACAAAATTTACTAAGTGACGACCACAAAATTCGTAATTTTTCGTCATTTCACGTCAGCAACGAAACAGGAACGTAATCGATAACCACATGCGCATGGATCCTTGGACCAATATTGATGTTATCGATTGGACGGGAAGGATTAAGAGTGAAAGTTTTGTCTGTGAAACATAAAGCAAACAGTGTTGAACTTATGTTTTCAGCAAAGGAAGTTTTCGTGATTTTTAACATCACGGGTAATAGTCCTCTCTTTCAGAGAAAAGTGGTTGGAGTCAGTTTAATACAGGTATTGTCGTAACATTTTCTTCACCTCTTTAAAATCAATATTATTTATTTTTCATGCATTTTGGCATGCTATATTTTGTTTAGAAGTTTTTGTTTTAGTAAGGAATGCGTAAAGAAATACATCCATTTAGTTAAAAGTTTGTTGGTGTAGCTTTATAGTTTAAATTACTCACCGTACTTTTTTAGCGTTAGATTAAATTACCCGTCGTATTTTTAAAGGAGTGTTTAATAGGTATTTAATTTTAATGAGTATGCGTTTAGTTTTATGCAAAGATGGCAAGATAAAATAGTTGAATGAATCTAGTTTATGGCTGAACTCAAATTGCATGTTACAGTTAGTTTAATGCAATTATTGTTATTTTATAGCATGGGTTTCCTTACTTCTTAAAAGAAAATACTTAGTAATTTATATTTCATACCTTTTGACAAATATTATTCAGTTTCATTAGCAGGAAATATGTATATGAATACATCCTTTACGTAATGCTATGCCACTAGAAGTGGCATCCTTAAACCTTGTTTTTGATTTTTTAAAGTTGGTGATGCATAATAAAATGGTATTTTGCAGTCATTAAGTTGCATTTAACGATGTTTTTTCCAAGGAAGCGTGAACGAATGAAAGTTATTACAAACCTTATATACCCATATTCATATCCAGTATTACTGTCAAGAAAATATAGCTATTGTTATAATATAGTACAGTTTCCCTTACTTATCTAAAACAATATTTAAAAGTTAAAATTACATTTGATGCATTTTAGGATTTGCAGTCTTGCTTGAGGAATTAACGAATGGTAAAAGACTTTACTAATGAATAACGTTTCGTGTACCAGTATATTGGAACTTCAATGAAATTTTTAAAATTACAATTAATTTTATTCCTTGACAGCAATTCTTGTTAGCCAGCTAAGTAAATATAATGTGGGAAAAACTAGAAAGAATTACATTTGATCTAGAAAATAAAACCTTATCAGCATGTTGACGATGTATTCTTTTAATATGTACTTTAATTATTTTTCGTTTTACTAATCTGTCGCTCTCGATTGATGGGCAAAACATTATTTATTTCTAACTGGAAATGGTGTGCTATGCACGTCAACGTATTTCAATGTCTGATTATGCGTAGAAAAGTATGCTTTTAAAAAATTTTGGTAAAAAATATTACAAGATAAGCAGATCAAAATCTGGATACAGCCTTAAAATTAGAATTTGCGCACATAATTAAGGATATTACTTAAAATTTTGGAGCAATACAATTTGTGTTTCCCTAACTAATGGTATTAATCTACAATGGCATTATTAGTAATGATATTATTAGTAATGGTATTATTCTACAATGATATTATTAGTAATTGTATTATTCTACAATATTTTCTATCACTTAAATTACTTATTTAAATTTACCTTGTTATTTACCTTGTTTAAAACTGTAATTAAAGCATTATTTATTAGGTAATATATTTATATGATTGTATAGATACCGTTTGACATCAAATCTTTAGCGATATTTTAATGTCATTGTTGCTGCAAGAAATCTCCGAAAAAAGAAGATATATATTTATAGAGACATCGATGTTTTGCGCCTTGATTGCGGCCGGTTTTGTTTGAAAGTCGAGGGTGAATCAGTTTTCTTACCTTTGGCTTCTTTGTTTCCTATTATTTAACGAAGATGTAAAGAATAGAATTTTTTTCCTAAATTTTCCAATATCATTATTCTTGTCATACTTTTACATTTTACTTATTCATGTCTTTTACAATTTTGAGTTAACAATTTTAATTTGATTTTGTTGTACTAAATCCACTCAACCTTTTCTCTTTTTTCCAATTTTGTTTACTCCGTGTAAAGGGAAACACATGTTTTTAAGCCAATGGCCAACTGTTGGTACATACGACATCACATTTTACACGATTTTCACATATCTTTCCCTCTGGCAGAGTATATTCGGACATTTATTGCTGTTTCATCCATTTTCCTTTTTATCCAACTTTAATATCTTAATTCTATATTTACGTAACGTCGTAACTGCACAGATGAGTTGTGAAATAAAAGATTTTCCCCCAATAGTTTGTTTTCCTGTTATCTGTTTTTATTATGTGCATATTTATTCCCTTTTGTTAAGAATTTCATATCTATTTTACCCTTTTGAATTTTTAACATATGGAAAATTAGAACATGTATATGAACTCTGTTACAATCAAAACTATTGAAAAAAGACAATCCAGAAATTTGGAGTTTTCAACAATTGAATTGGTTGCTAAGCTTTGGATGAGCTAATAGCCGGTTAAATCGATTTTGTTGTACAAACCATCCCAGTTACCATTGTTGAGAAAACAAAAAGGCTAGTAGGGGAGAGTGGGTCACCTTGAACATAGGGGCACCTTGAACCATCGGCATTTATTCTTTTATTTTTATTTTCTCACACTAGATATTGCCACAGTACTATCAACTAGAACTAAATATATGATTCATGCAAAGCATTGTTTATTTCCCTTGATTGATGCCATTGTAGAAGGTTGTGTTTAAAATCCACATATGAGAGTAAAATCATACAGGTAAGATAACAGTTTATTTTCACTTTGATGAATGTGCTTTTAATTAGTTTCTTTTACTGAACAGATTGTAATGTTCCAGATGATGATTTGCATCATAGTTTTAAATGTAAGTGTTGCACCATAACTGTGTCAAAGTAAATATTTTGAGATGGCGGCCAACGGGGCACATTGAATCACAAGAAACGGGGCAGTTAGAACCTATGTTCAACCTGCCCCATTAGTAAAGTAATGTTTTGTTTAATGTATGGAAGAGAATAATATATATTTATTTATTTGATTTATGAATTTTAAATTTCAAGACAGACATATATATAGCCTATTTGATTTAAATATCAAATAAAAACAATAATAATGAATTGAAATATAAGAACATTAAATTTTAAGTCAGTTTAATTTAGATAAATTTAAATTTTTAATTTAAATATCAAACCAAAAGTCAAATGATTTAAAAATCAAGCGTCATTTAAATAATGGTGTAAATTAAATCAAAAATGAAAAAAAAATGCTCAAATAAATCTGATGTTTACACAAAGTTTAAAAATGTTATTAATTTTTCATTATTAAATGTGTAAGAGTAGGATAGTGATTCAGTTAGAATAAAAAATAATAAACCATTTTTTCGTCATTAACTTTGCTTGTATTGATACAAGGGACTTTTATATTAATTATTCAAGAATAAATAAACTTGGGATTCTAAACAGAAAAACCTTTATTATGTTGGAAAAATAATTAATCTAACATGAGAAGATGACGAAGTTGATATATATGAAGTTGATTTTTATAGACAATATAATCTGACTGGAATATTTTTTAAAACAGACGTAGAAGATTAAAGTTACATAAGCAGAAATAACATTGTGATGTGTCTTCGGAAACCAACGACAACTGCTTCCACTAAGAGGGTTCGATCGATGTTGCATTTCAGTGTCTACATTAAAAATAATAATTGTCAGAATATGTGTTCCTAAGTGTCCAATGTCAATTCTAAGTGGTCAGTGAAAAGGCATTTATCGCTTTCGTTAGTTTGTAGTGATATTTCACATGGGTTCAACCTGCCCCTCCTGGAGGTTCAAACTACCCTATCCAAAGGGGCACATTGAACCATTTCATAGAATATTTTAAAAGTTAGTTTTCTCTATTTTCTTGATGCAGTAATTAATTGTATTTCTGGCTTTCATTTACTGATATAATTAAGTTTTTTTAGAACATAAAATTTTTCATATTTTACATTAGCTTTGAATGCACATGCAATAATATCTAAAACTTGTTCAAGGTGCCCCACTCTCCCCAAAACCCTAAAAACGAAAAAATATAGAAGATACATACCTAATCGTGAAATAAATGCTTCGCTAAATGAAAAGAATATAGCATATATCTAACATAAACATTACAAAATATTGCACATATTAATTATAGTACGAAAATTCGGGAAGATATAAAGGTTTATTTAAAAATTCTTAACTTTTTCTGTATGTTTTTTGCTTATAACTGGCAGAGTCCTCCTTGGAATCGTTTGAAACTTACAGATTACTTAAGAATATATTACAGGAGCAATGTTTTAAAATTTCAAGTAAATATATTGAATAATAAAGGAGATATTAGCATTTGTAGTGAATAATTTTTTATTGCGCATACGCGAAAGGTAGCCAAATTTTTCTTTCACAGCTTCAGAGCCATATACATAGCGCAACTTATATAAAAATTCCAGTTCAATACCATTAAGATTCAGAAAGATATCGGCATTTTGTCCAGCTGTGTTTTATTTTAAATGCCATCTGCTGCCTCCAGATGGCGTTTGCGCACCCCTGTTCCTATGCGATTCTGGATGCTTATCGTATACCTGGCCTACCCTTAAAGTTAGGCCACATTTTTTTGAATCATCCTGTATATATTATAAAGGCTCATACATTTCATACCACAGGCCTTTAAAAAATTGTTGAAATGGAACGCTATGCCATATTTCCAGTCCCCTATTAATAAAGAAAAAAATAATAAAGCGCCTTATCTTATTCATATTTTTAAAGAGCCTCAAAAAGCAGACATTTGGTGGAGAAACTGAAATCTGTGAAGTATTATTTTTCAATTATGCGTTATTTATAATATTTGATTTTCCAAATATTTCCGGACTCTTGATTGGCACGAATATGTAGTAAATTCAAAGAAATGTATGGAATAATCGCTCTCAATTTACTATAAACTAAGTACTAAATAATTAATCCGAATACTTATTTAGGCAGAAAATTTTTCTATTATATTCAGTATAAATTCTGTTTAAAAAATGATGGAGCGTAATTCCATGGACTTTTTCTCAAATGTCTAAGCAAATAAGTTAATTGAATAGTAATTACAAAGTATGTCAATTACTTTTGTAAAATCTTCGTTTTAACACATATCAGTTTTTGCATTCAGTTTTATATATAAAAAGTGTAGCATTTATTATTTTAAGCTCTGAAATACTTAATTATCCCTTTTAAGTTGCTTTAAATGATAGCAATCTCGAGAATGTCCATTTAAGTTTTTCCTTTGAGTGCGTGCATTTTGACCCTTCGAAAAATATTCACATTGAAGGCCGTGAGTTTTTAAAGTAAAAATTGCTTTGCATCTTAAAAAGTATTAAGATGATGTAAATATACGGCACTCAATTTAGTTTATAGGGGTTTTTTTGCTTAAAACTATCTTTGTCATAACATTTGAGTTAATATTTATTAATTTATAATAGTTCTCGCAACGTTTGATGAGTTATAAAAAATAATAAACAGAAAACAAAAAGAAAGGCAACTGCATAACATAGCTACTTATATTGCATTCTTTTTTTATTTCCTTTTGATCAAAATGTGTAATAATCCTTAACTTGTGTGTCACATTTTCTACCATAAAAAGAAGAGAAACGTTATTAAAAGAAAACTTGAAAAAAAAGCGACTGTTCAAAAGAAACGTTCTAATAAAATAAGAGACGAGAACAATAGCGAATTTGAGTGGCAGAAAGAGTTTATCGGCGGAAGTAAATGACGGGAAAAGCGAAGACTTGAGAGCTGAAGCCGCTGTGTTTTTCGGCATGCTGTCTTGGTTGTCAGTTCTCGAAGCAATCGTTTGCTCCAAGTATTGGGGTGAGTCGCCTTTTCTTGTAGCTATATTGGTTATGTCCGGGATAACCACGACAAATAATTTCGGAGATCTTAAGAAAGATATGAGATCTTACTTCGAATAGGAATGATAAAAGATGCATGCTTAAGACGTTGTATTTTGGAAAACATTTAATATTTTATGACACTTTGAGAGAAATTTAGTTCTGAGATATCTATTATTATTAAAGAAAATTTTTCTATAAAAAAGAATAGTTTCTGGCGATTTTCGGGCAGAAATATTTAGTTGTGCGCAGACTAAAAATTTCATTAACTTAATGAACGTGAAGTCTGTAATCAAACCTGCTATGAGACACATACTTCATCATATCTGTTTTATTTAAATATTGCAACTCATAAAATACACAGGGTGATACAGCTGTTAGAAAGCATCTGGTGTGAAATTTCAAGAGATTCCGCTGGATACATCAGAATGCACAAAAATATGCAGGTTATTTAGCATTTAGCGTTTATGAATCTTAGAGACGGTTTACAGATTAGGTTTATAAAGAGCTCCAAGCAACCCCGAGGCAAGGAAAAAAATTAAAGTTATAATTATGTACTAAATTCTTCAGCACGCATATATTCGCAAAAATATTTAAATATTTTCTACTTCACTGTATCGAGATGCTAAGAAACCAAATTGAAATAAAGTCTTGATAAATGATTTAATGTGAACAGAGAGGATGGATATACAATTTTTTAAAAACCCAGTTAAAATGTGCGTAAGTAAAAAGGGCAAGTAGGGGAATAAATAGAAATTGTTGATACTAAGTAATTAAGCATTGCATAAAATGCATATAGTACAAAAATGCGGCAAGAAGATTTTGAAAGTTTAAAAGTATTACACAGTAAAAAGTGAGTAAAAGTAATAAAGTGTAAATTTTTATTCAACGAAATCGCGAAAAGACAAAGAAAGCTAGACCTATGAAAACAATGTTCACATCTACAATAAAATAACCATGCCCTCTCTTATGACAATAATCACAGCATCCCTAGTGCGCGATCTTTGTAAGTTACCGATTTTATCTCAAAAATTAGGATAACTTCAACTTAAAATGTAGTCGTATCTCCGATTTAGTTGAAAATGATCTTCTACAAATAACGATAATTCAAATGAAAATCCTGAAATTGTAGCTTACTGTGAGTACGTTGAGCACAATTTATTGTAATTACTCAGATGAAATAGTTCAAGAACATTTTTCTTCTTAATAGCACTTTCTTGTTGAATGCATTTCTTATTAAAATGCTAGTTTTATTAATTAACTTAATCGCCCCAACTTAAAATATCACACTTCTTTACTCGTTTCGTGACAAAGTTATGATGGTAATGGGATACCGTGTTATATGCATTTCAAGGCTTGTAATTAAATTCTTTGTGTATGCAGAGGATCAATTCTTTCTAAATAAGTGATGCTATGCACGTTTGCGATTACTTTTTACCCGATCTTTTATTGTTGTTAAAATATACTATCTAAGTTTCGAGATTCGTCTCTGGCAGTACTAAGATTAGTTTTACTTTATAGTGGTGTATAGCCACTTTACTACAAGTAGATATTACTTCTATAATTCTAGCCTTCTCTGTTCGAGTGTAATTTCTCTGAAATAAAGATATCAGTTATTCCCTGTATAGTTGTAAATTCTGCGTTCCCTTTCGAAAAAGTTCTTTTGCTTTAACAAAGTTTAAACTGAACCAATATATTTAATTGACTCCATTATTTTCCTTTACCGTAAACTAAGTGATCTAGCAGATGTATATACGAAATCCACCACTGGGAGGGGGGTACGTGGATGAGAAGTCACCGGATAAATAAGCGAGTTCTCGCTTCCCTGGTGGGTATAGTAATGGCGAGTTACCCTACACCGATGACGGATCGTACCTTCTTTGGGAAGGGTTGGGCCGTGGTCGGTGATGGCTGTTGGAACTCGGACCTCAGCATCCTAGCTGTCGTGGTGGCAGGCAGGGCTGGGTAATTCGGTTTCCGGTTATTTATTCGAATTCAAAAAACAGCGCAACATCACTTCTTCGTTTCTGTACTTTGAGTATGCAATACCATTCAAATTTTATGCGAGGCTACAATAACAATGAATTATCGATATACGAATGGCAAGTAGGCACAAGTATGATCACTTGATTTCTCAATATATTTTTTTAACATCGCAACAATAAAAGAAGAAAGTCGAACAAGTCGAAAAATGTCATTTTAATTCTTTGGTGAAGAGCCCTGAAAGTTGAAGAAAGAGAATACAGTCAATCCTCCCTTACAACACCTCAATATAACACTTTTTCCATACCACGTAGCAAAATTAGCAACAACCCACTTATAACGCGGCTTTCTGAAGACACCGGTTTTAAACAATACAACATGAGAAATTTGAACTACGCGCATCTAGCACAAATTTTTCTGTCATACTGTTTTGATTCAGCTAAAAGTGATTGTTTAGCATGGTTTTAATGCAGAACACCTGAACTGTGGAACGAATCAGCCTTGAATAAGAGGAACGAATGTAAAATATTTTGTAATTAGAAAGGCATCACAGTATCAACTCAGATCTGATGTATTTTGGCAATTAATTGGAAGTTGCTTTTTTAAAATCTTTTTCAAAGCTCATAAAAAGTTTGTCAGATCTCTTCATCTACTGAATTTTGAAAGTATTTTGTTTGACAAATTTAATGAGTTTCCAAGGTTTAATGGGGAAATTTTTAGAAAATGCCCCCTCCTCCCCCAAAATTGAATACAACTTTTAACATTCCTCCCCGTTTTTATTTGTATACATGAATTAAACTGAAAATATTGAAATTAAAATCCAAAAATAGAAATATCTGAACGTAAAAATTAAAAATGAAAAGTAATAACAGCCTAAAATTTACAAATCAGTTAGTTTGGCGTAATAATATAGTTTTTAAGAGAGGCGTCAACTCTGTATAGTGTCAGCTCCCTTAGAAAGCGACTGTGTCCGTTCTTAACACCTGAACTGTGGACGAGATTCGCTCCCCAATGCTACCCGATCCGACATGATAACCTTTATCGTCCTTCCACATCTGCTAAGACAATGGAATACCCTGGACGAATCCCTGTTCAATGTCGATTTATCGAGTTCTTAATTAGTGGGAGTAGTTATACGGCTGAAATACATCACAGAGGAAGGTATTTTGTAAAGCCTTCAAAGTATATAAAGTGCAGTTACAGTTACAGCATACAGTTACTGCACAGACTCCGCAGGGAGTATTATATACGCACGTTACAGTTAAGGGGTTAAGGATGGGAAACGATACCACATTTTTTTGTGTGTCCAAAGTGTCAGCAGCAAAGAGGCGTGGAAGATTTAAAACAATTCGATATATAACTGCAAACATACCACAGGATCTAAAACAACCGTGATGGCTTACGGCTGGTGGCTGAAGTCATAATTTTCAGAGAGTGGTCTGTTTTGTTAATAGTAGAGAGTGGTCAGGGATGCTAATTTCTTCATAAGTTTGCTGTCTGTCTTGATTATGAGTGTTGACGTTACGAAGTCGTGTATCAAAGAATGTTTATATAACATGGCTGAAGAACATGAATCGGAGGAAGAGGGTTATAGGTTCTATTCTTGACAAGCATTATTTAAATTTTGGTAGACCGATGCGCATATTGGCAACGATTTGTTCGTTGCGGTTGGGCCGACTGCCGTAGGTGCTCCTTGTTTTCCTTCAAACAGGACACAGATGTGGACCAGTTTCCCTTGAAATTCCTACAGGAAGGAAAACCACTCTCATATATTGGAGTTAAGCTTGACTTCTACTCCAGGTTCTCCCAGATCTCCTTGACCCGGACAAGATGCCGATTTTCCCTTTGATCATGAGTCCGTGACTCAAATACTCATCTAGACATGCTACACTAAGTGGGATTAGAATGTACACATGTGAAGATATGGAAGGTTATAAATGCAAATGGCCTGTTTAGCAAATTACTCTATTTGTTGAAAAGGAATTTCACAATATCTGTAGATGGTCATAATTCCAAGTAGGAATAGTTTTATAGTTAAAGATACGGGAGAAAATGTTTGGCTTCGTGCAAAATTTACTTTACATATGCACTAAGAAAAACTAAGTTATTAATCCTTTGCGGACGAATGGCATCTCGTAGCGTTATGCGTAAGGCCGACCTCAAAGGGTTTAAACACCTATTGATTAAAAGGGCGTTTGCGTTAAAAACTTTCATAAAACGTTTCAGAAATTGGTGATTTGCTAGTAAAATCTGCGCCTTTGATTCTTTTCCTCCTAAACTCTCACGGAGAATATTTAAAATAATTTGATTAGTTATGTTCAGAGAAACTGCTTTCAAATCTAATATAGTTTATCTATATATTTTGAAATGCAGATTAAACTTGTTATAATTTTTTTTTTGAGATTGAGAGTCTTAGATAAAATGATATGATTGTTAAATCTGAATCCAGTCGTGAATAATATATCTGTTAACCCTTGTGTTAGGGCATTGAAACTCTTTTAGGCCTAAATTACAAATTAATGTTATTAATATCATAAACATGTCCTGCATATACTAAATTACTAGCTGCTATAAAATTGGTATTTGAACCGAAAGTCAACACTCTTGCTATACTTTATTATATTAGCGAAGACGTATATTTCATAGGAATATTCAAAGTTTGAATTATGTTATTTACTTCGTAAACGAATTTTGTGCCCTTGAAAAAACTTTATTCTGTAAACTATATCAAAAGTCTTTAATCTCATCCACAAATTCATTTTTCATGAAAGATAGAATGTTTCAAAAGAACAATAAATTAAAGAACAGAGTCTGAAAAGCCGGTTAGTGTTTATTGACAGCAAGCCTAAAATCGCAGTCTCATATTTCATAAAGCCAGCTAGCTGCTGTTTATTTTACGACTCACCACCTAAAGCTTGTAATTTATTCTTCTTACTCTAGATTCTCCTTTTCTAATCGCTTTTTTTATTTCTACTGTTTTAAATCGCTTTTACTTAAACCATTTCCTATCTATCTTCATTAACAGGAGATATAGTTTGGAGTGTAGTTAAGCCTAACTCTGAGGAAGTCTCGAAAAGAGAAGAAAAATAATGGAAAGAAGAGCATTTTCTGCCGAAACGTATAGAAAAGTGCTTCAGGTAATTTATGGACTTTATTAAAACTTTCAGTTCTGAAAAAGTCTTCTACAGAATACATTTTATCTTTATATTTTAAATGAGGGTTTTCATCCTACGCTATAAATGTTTATAACCTTTATTTCTCACCTTATACGCATCGCTACTTGCAAATTAAATCTCCTTGAGGAAAAAAAATTAAAAGAAAGAAGAAAAATAAAAAATGGAGCACGAGACCGTATGAGGAAAATATGGGTTCCAAAGCGAATAATTGCACTTCACTTTTGAAATGTTGACACTTACCATATACGGATTTTCCTTATGTTTGAACAATGTATTTTTGGCAAGGCCGTGCATAGTTTTTTACTTCTTTGGCTTTTGCTTGGTAGGAAAAAGAAAAAAATGAAATAGAGAAATACTTTATTTGAGTTAGGTGGAAATTTAATGGACTTCTGACGGGATTAAAGATAATGAGTTAAATAATAAGTAAATATTATGATTTACCCTTCCTCCGAAAATTCTTCGAAAGTTAATCCTGATTTCAGAGAGCCACTTCCTTTTACTTACACATAGTCTGAAGAATTAATATGTTGAAGAAAATGATGAGAATTAGTGAGAAATTTCAGAACAATGAAAGCAATTTAAGCTTTTATTTTATGATATTCTAGGAATATAGCAAATGCAAAATATCCCCAGAATTGCTTGGATAAAAGTATAATTTGAAAAATGTTGTTGTTCCAATTTCACTTAGTCCAGCATACCTAGTAAAGTCCATGGGTTAAGGACTCATGATAAAGGAGAAGTCTGGCATCTTTTGTTAGTTAAAGCGACCTTGGAGCACCTATGCAGTATCCGAGATTGAAGTATGACTTTACTCCAATATATGGTTATAAGTTGCCTTCTTGCAGGGGAAACTGACCCACATTTGTATCTCGCTTGGGGGAAAACCAGAAAACCTCCAGCAGGCAAACCGACAGCACCGAGTGATTTATCGTTGAAACGCAAATCGGTTTTCCGGTTTTTGAATAATGTTAGTTAAGAGCACAGCCAGAGGATAGAATTTATATCCTGCGTAAATGCGGAAAATGTGAGTGCATTAAAGTGAGTTTATGAATGTTTCGCTAATTTTTAATTGTTGCAACACATCCATATTGCCTGAATTCAAAACACAATAATAGAGGTAGGGCACGAGAATTCACTTGCTAAATTGCACATCAGTGATTTTTTTTCTGTTCAAAAATCAAAAAGATAACAGAATGTCTTCAATGGGACGTAACAGTTAGTTTCTGGTATTCAGTTCCGTGATTAAAAATTGCAAACACATAAATACGCAAGTAATCACGAATTATTATTATTATCGATTATCTGCAAATACATGACCACAAATAGGTATGCTTAGAAAAAAAAAGATTTCATGTAATATCATCCCGAAGTCAGCACAATATGCGATTTATTTTCCATAGGAACAATGAACTTATTTTCATCTTATTACACTTGCAAAAAATTATTTTAAAATATTAAATGCCATATAACTTGAAAATGTGAAAATTTGCGATATTTTTCTTTAAGAAAAGTATCGTAAAAATATACTACTACCCAGAAATAAATAAATTTTCAAATGCATAGTGCTTACAGATATATTTTAATATAAAATTCAATATCTAAACAATGAAAAAATTTCATACATTTGCTCCTAATTTTTTGTAACTTGTAAATAATGCAAAAACTGTATATTTAATTGCAAAATAATAGATATTTTATTATATTGTACCTTTTTCATTATATTTTTAAATCTTAAGTTATGAGCTTTCGGAATCCTTTTCATTAGATTTATAAATCTTAAGATATGAGCTTTCGGAATTTTTCGAATCCATGCATATTATTCATTTCCGGGATCGATTAATTGTACCCTATTCCATGAGGATAAAATTCAAACATCAACATTTTGATAGTATGAAACATCTCAGTTCCCTTAAAATAAAGGTTAATATCACTTTAGAGCGTATAGTAAATCAGAAAACTCATAATTCATACATAATTCAGTTATCTTCCTTTTGTCAGTCTCCGTAGCAATCGTATTTAAATTTTACCGATTCAAATGATAAATTAGTAAGACAGTCGACCATAATCTTCATAAAATTTTTATTTCATTCACCTATTTTTCTTCGTTTAATAATATTTTAACATCTATTATTTTGTTGCCATTCTGCGTAAAATAAATTTCAAATAAACAAAAATAATACATTGAAACCTGTGTATAACAATAGTGTTTGTAACGATAAATCGACTTTTAGCGATATTTTCTTGGCGCCAAATCTGGTAGTAAATTTCATCAAAATCACCAAAGTCGCCGAAATCGCCAAGCGAGTCAATCGGCCTATTTGTTACATGCATTTTGGAGACTGTGTCCCTCCCTACCCTGAGAAACTGTGTTAAGGCTTATTTACCCCTCCTATACTTCAAGTGGGTTAATGAGGAAGAAGTGTACAAAATTTCATCAAAATCCCATTAGCCATTCGGAAGTGTTGCTGGAACAAACATACATACATTGAGTTTTATATATATAGATTATAAAACTCATAGTTCTGCCAGCTTTCGTTTGAAGTGAATATTGTCCATATCTATGAAAACGGAATACACGATTTAAACTTGCTCCAAAAATATTCAATCCTTGATTTTAATTATTATTTTAAATTCGAATGAATTTTTTTATCTGAGGAGCAAACAGATTAGCTTTCATTAATCTTCCCGGCCTTTCGAATTAAAATGCATTTTTACCACCACAGCATCTATGTGAATTAGACTAAAAGAGTTCACCTTCGAAATAGTTGAAAAACAGTTCATTATACTTACCACAGATAACCTCTTTTCTCGCTTTTCAACATTCCTACGAAGAACTCATTTTTCCATCTTTGGGTCGAGAACCAATTATTCTTAATAAGACAGAAAGGTCGATGGTTGTGTGTGAGCATTTAAAGACAGATTGTCAGACTTTGTGCATTGCGAACAAATTGCTTCGTTGTTTCGTTTACTTTGGTTTGGAATTATTTGTTTTATTAATAAGATACTTTTGGTGATGATGAATTCAAATTCGGGCCGAATGTGCCTTAGGGATTTTGGATCTGTTTATCTTCTGGCTACTAAGAAGGTTATGCTCGAACAACACATTTGTTTTAAGGGATCAAAACTTATTCATCGCAATTAAATGCAGAAAGATTCTAGTCAAATAGATCGGGTTAGTTCTCGAATCTCAAGTCCGAGACTCAGTTCCTTCGAAGATTTGTTGTACATGTGTAGTTGATACACATGGAATTCTGTCACAAACACGTTGTTGTAGGGATAACGGCTGTTGTTCTAAGAAAATATTTTTACTTTAAAGTAGAACTGTTTATGTTAGAGGGAGAGATTGCAATAACCATTAACAGTTTTCTTTTAATTTTAAATTTCATATAAAGATAATTTAAGCATTTCGAATATTACTATGACATAGTTAAATAACGTTAGCTATTTGTTTAGATTGAAACCTGATTTCATTTTTTAAGAATGTGTATTCTATTCAATAAAAGTGATGTGCTTGATTGTAATTTATATGTATGATATGTTGATGTTGTAGATAGCATTTTTTGTTTGGGGTCTTAGAAGAATATACTATATTTATTTGAGAATTTACTTATTCGAATTGTGTTGTAAAATTAGCATATTAGAAACCAGATTCATAGCTCCTTAATGCTCCGCCCAAAATGTACATAGTGTGTTAAATAATACTAGGAACGTCGTAGGAAAGTTTGGGAAATCAAAAAGGATGTTGTAAACCGTGCGGCTTACCCATTACACATGTGCTATTTAACAATAAGAAAGTTAATTCACTTTTTTCGTTTAAGTTACCTGCGCGGAATTTTGAAGAAAACAAACAGCTTGTGTTCATTATCATTAAACAATTGGTATGGTACAGAAATTTTAAAATAAAAAAATTTTTCTACAGCAAGATTTTTCTGATATACCCGTACAGCAGTGCACTGAAAGTTCTATACCGTTTTAAGGTTATATTAAAATTAAACCTTTTTCTTATTGTTTTGTAAATTCTTCTGAACACAAGGTCAAATGAAATTTTGCGATGTTGTGTGAGTGTAGCTAAGACAAAGTAAAATAACTGCGTCGTAATAATAGGTAAATAAATAAATACTCTTCTAGGTATCCGATTCAGTCTTAGCTTTTATAGCAGTCTCATTCTACTTTTTCTGAATGGATAATTTACAAGGAAAATATTTAAAACAAGTTCCTTAATTTATCAAACAAATATCCGTTTTGAAATTTCCCAATACAATGAAAACTAATAAAAGTTTTCCTTTTTCATTTTTTAATAAGTCATTAAAAAAGTATAAGAAAAATGATTTTGGTTTTACTGATATTTACAAACTTCATAAATTAAAGCCTTACTTAATAAAAGCTCATTATAAATAATACATCTGTTAACTACATTAAACATAGATTGCTTTTCTAAATGTTGATCCTTCTTTCAAAGTTATTTTATTTTTATAAAATTAAATAATAAACCACATTAAACAAATTGATAATATTCAAAATTTCCAATTTATTTGATGAAAAAAAAATAAATGCAACATGTTAAACTTTCCTTTTCTATTTTTTTTAGGGCAATTGTACAATAGAATTCATTAACTTAAAATTTTCTAACGACAGAACAAACTGTCATTTTCTAATGCGTGCATAACTAAACCGATTAAGCAAAATTCTCATTAACGAATATATGCCTGGATTAAATATTATGAGAATATTCAGCTAAGAAAATAATACATGTATTAAATATGTATTATTTTCTTAGTAGAATAATTTATGATTGCATTATGTTGGAAAAGTCTGAAAATGTAACTTTTTAGAAAATTATTCTGGATGTTTAAAAGCTTCATCAGCATAAGCATATACGATAAGATGAATGTATTTCGAAATATTAAGAAAAGTTTAAGATCCTTTGAACTAATTTTAATTTCTATGCAATCATTTGTATTTTTTTTGTTATAGCGTATTTTAAATTTCTTACTTTCTTAAAGCATTAATATAATTTTCTGAAATTGTTTTCTTTCAGAAATTCACAATTTCTTAAAACTGACTCTGTTTCTAAACTCAATATATCTTTTAACAGATTAAAACTAAAAGAACTAACTAAAACTAAACTAAGCAGACTCTAACTCTAATCTTCTGAAACAGACATTTTTTTCTAGAATTTTATCTCTTTACATCCAGAAATACTATTATTCTTATCTTTATAAATACTTATTTTCTAGACGAATCTGCTTAAGTTTTACAATTTTCGTTAATTCCATAAGGAACCTCGTAATTTTATTGATCCATCCGATACAGCTTGAAAATACTTGACGTATATTTTTTCAATAAAAGTTAAACGTTTATTGATGATTTTAATGTAATAATGCTTAAAGAATATAGCAATTTTTCAGAATAATTGCTTTAACTAATAAGACATTTTAATGCTCAAAGGTTTATATTGTCATTATTAAATTTATTAAAGTCAGTATTAAAAAGTATGCATTTTTATATGGGTGAAATAAATACATATTACAGTTCATCTGTAGTGTTTTCATACACTTAAATAATTTTTATAGTTTTATATATTTTTACTGGGGAAATTAAATATATATATATATATATATGGGTGCGCACTAAAGTCCTTTCCACCCCCCTTAACATCAGAACAACAGCAGCTATAGTCATAAAAGTTGTTTCCAAGTATATTAAAGTGGCTATGCGTTACTCCATGAGATCACTTACAGCGCCATCTGCCAGAAAATTGCGGAATTAGCGTTCCTATCTCGAAAGTTGTAGAGTGTCGTCGATTTAGTACAAAAAGACACCCTGTGGACATTAATGCTAAGAACAGAACGCTTATAACTCGCATTTATTTACTCGCTATTTGCATTTTAAGGGACGATACGTGTTAGAATGAGAGAGAGAAAAAAACTGGTTATCTCTAGATGCCTTCATATTCGGTGTTCAAACTGCTCTCCGTCAGCTACCATGTACATTTGGACCCTTATTTGAATTTCACTCTGCACGCATTTTAGCATATTAAGTGTCACGCTGGCACAAGCATCAGTAATATGTTGTTGAAGGCAATGTCCTGCAATGTTAGTGGAGAGATCGCATACACTGCTGTCTGAGGTATTCCCACAGGAAAAAGTCCATTGGGGTCATTTTTGTTCGAAATATAACTTTTCTCCCTTCGTCCACGTTTCATGACTTAACAGTTTCGGAAATCGCTAACATACAAATATGCGTTCGTTTTAAGTGTTCTGCTCTTAGTACTAATGCCCGCAAGGTGTCTTTTTGTACTAAATCGTTGATGCTCTACAACTTCGTTACTGACTATTCCCTCCTATATCGTGCCGTTTTCGAGATAGGAACACTAATTCCGCAGTGTGCCCAGTGGCATAGGTAAACGGGGCAGTTCGCCCCGGGAGGCAAATAGCAGGCAAATATTTTTTTTATAACTAAGTAGCATTGTGTAAGGGAGAGTGCGGTAAAACCAGATGCCCTTGATTCTGGCACTATTATTTTTCCTATTTAGCCTACAGATACTGAATTACACTCTACTAGCCAAGGAAAAGGAACAGTAACAGTGGCGTGTTGTAGCTGCTAAATGCACTGCATCGGTGAAGGTTTATTTGTTTTAAGACTTCAACTCTCTAAAGTTCGATTGATTTTAAACTGTCCTTACTGAAAAATCATTACAGTTATAAAAACTATATTTAGTCCAGTTTATTATGCGTTTACTAAGGATTCATACCCTATCAAACAATAAGGATTCACTCCAATATTTGCGAACTAAAAAATCATTGATAAAAAATAATGAAACTGTGACTTTTCTGGAAAGATATATTGTACACCGATAAACAATGAATATTTTAATAAAATTTGACAAGCTCTATATCGAAAATTTTATCTCCAACAGACCTTCGATCCTTACCTACTCAGTTTTACCCCACTTTCCCCTACATAAAAAATATAACTAATGAAATTCATTCTTATTTTTTGCTTTCTGTTGGTAAAATGCCTATATGTGCAAGAAAGAATGCTGGTGGACGCAATAATTTCACAACCTTTCAGCAGAGATCGAAGGCATCAACCGGCGAGTTAGGTTACCGATAAAATGATTTTTATTTCTCAATTTTTTTTCTATTTTGAACTTTATATGCTCTATGTAACTTGTAAAGAAGAGCGACATGCTGAAAACTCGCCTCGGTCAGCGAAAGTTACATCTACGCCACTGAGTTTGCCTCCAGGTGGAGCTATAATGGGTCTCATGGCGTAGCGTATAGTCCTTTTATTACATCTAGACACCACTTTTATGAATATAGCTGGAGTCGTTCTAAAGTTAAGGGGGTTAGTGGGCACCCTGTGCATGATATAAAAATTGCCTTCATTTCTTCTTGTTTGACGAATGTATTCTTTATTTCATCAGAAAACTAAAAACAGTAAGCATTAATGATAAATACAGCCATTGGGAATAAATCATTTTAGGATAAACTTAACTATTCCAAATAAACAAATCGTTAATTATTTAATCAACTTACCCCGCCTTGTTCCGAAAGGAATCTTCGGATTTATGAGGTCGATAACAAATTTGTTTTATGATACCAGAGGTGTTTGAAGCAGCTGAATTTTGATATTCCGCAATACGTTATATTTCTAATTTATAATATTGATAAAAGGTTTTGAAAATATGAAAACCAGCGGGAAATTTTTAGATGCTTGTAAGCAAATTAATTTGCAAAACTTTTCAAGTTAAATCCTATATTATGCAGCGAATCACATTTTACTACAATTACTACAATCTTTGCCTTTCTTCGATTCATTTTAAATAATTTAAAGACTGATTAATAATTTTTTGTTATACATTTTCACTTGAAGAAAGAAAGGTTTTAAGAAATGGAATTATAACACATGATGCTTAAAATTACTTTGAATTAAAAAATTATATTCAAAATTAAATTTTTGAATTCTCTTTTATCCATTCTATGCACTTATTTATGTAAATTTGAGCAACGTTTGGTGAAAAAATCATACATTAGAGGGTTAAAACCACTTAAAAATGCGTGGTATTTATAGATTTGCATTTCATGATGTTATAAAGTATATTGGATATTGTTCAATAAATATTCGTTTCTTTATTTATCCATAATTTCATGCGCATTATTTCAACTTCATATAAAACTTAATATTTGTAATGATTCTTAAATCTTTCCTTCTCAAAAAGAGAACTTTAGGGATGAAAAATTTCTTAACGTTTTAATGCGATTAAGATAACTCGTTTACCCGTAAATGGCCCAAAAATTAATTTTAGGATAATAAAAGTAATTTTTTTAAACAAAATTCACGTCATTTTTACTAGACATATCCATGAAGTTATAGATTCAAGGAATGTTTCTCGGAAAACAAAGTGGTCGAAATTTCTAATCAAAGTCATTCGCACTTTGCGGTTTCGTAAAGATTCTTGTAAATAAATTACTAATTCTTTTGTCTTTCTTTTATCCGGGTTTTTAAAATGATAATGATATGATATTTCAAAACAGATTCTTTTCAATTCTGTTTCTTAACAGAAAGGCAATCCTGTATGAACCAGCTACATTTCCTTAAATTCGAGCAATGACGTAGTGAATTCAATGAAATGTTGTACTGACAGTCCAAAGAAACCAAAGTGATAAGAAGGAAACAGAAATAACGGGAGATGTATATTTTTATTTTGAATCGTATTGAGGTTCAGAAAATGCCGCGATTTTTCTTAGAAAAGAATAGGGTTGGGGAAAAAGATATTTTTTGGGTTCCAAAAAAGAAACCGCAAAGATTGATTCAGTTTCTTAGAAGCTTTCATTTTGGTATGTTTCCAAGCATTTTTTGGGTGAAACAGATAGCTAGCAACTGTTGCACCAGACTGAAGAGGAAATAAGCAAACATTATTTTTGTAAGAATTTGAAGATAAACTCAATTGTCCTTGTAGATAGGGCAATGACTGGTTTGTTTTGTTATTTAAAGTAAGAAAAAAAATCACAGACTAAATTCATTTTTGGACAAAACATTGTTCATAGATGTTTCAGATACTGATTACTGAAAACTTTCCTATTATTTGCTGAACTTTAGGACTCATTCGATGCAAGTTAAAGAAGACAGTTTTTGACACCTCGGACAGTTATTGACAATCTAATGTTTCATTTAAAAATAAGCTTTTCCCTAGTATCCGCTGCAAAGGTCCATTTATACTGCCAAAGTAAATTAAATAAGAATGAAGAGATGTTAATAATTGTGATGTCAGTTACTCGTCCGTAGGATGTCAATAACCGATTTTGTACTATTTAGTCTCAATATCATAAATAACTTCCAGGGATATATTTTTTGTGGAGCCCTTAATTCAGCTTAAGGTAGAGCAATTCAGGAAATTTTACAACGGATCACAACTTGATTAAACTATTTTTACTTTTTTCCCCGTGATTTAACAGTATAAATGTTGTCTTAAGGGGGTGTCAATAACTTTCTTATTTACCCTAACCTATGGGAACCTGAATGTCAATCGTTTCCGTTCAGTCATGATCATTGGCAGAAATAGCACATTCCGTTTTCTGAGAAGTAGGAGTAGACAAATAATAATTTGTATGAACCCTATAAGAACTCAGTTTTATTTTCTCGTATAAGAAGTATACAAAGAAAATGTATTGTAATAGCCGAAAGATTTGATCCCGAAATTTTGATGAATCTCCACGTTTCAGACCTCATGGAGTGCGAAGAATCCTTTTTTGAAATTATGTCTATTTTATATGAATCCGATTACTCAAAAAGGGAACAAACCAGACATCTGAAATTTGGCATGTGGACTTTACTTTAAATCCGAATATTTGTACCAATTTTTGGACGATATCCGTCAAAGGTAAGTCTGTCTGACTATCCGTATGTATATGAACGCGGTAATTTAAGAACGCTACAAACTTGATTTATGAAATTTGGTTTCTGGGTTTATTCCCTAAACTGTCGACCAAATCCGTCAACGCGTTCCCTGTCCTTCCATCTGTGTATTCATCTGTCTAGCGAGATAAATAAAATTAGGAATGTGGTCTTCACATGAAAATTGAAGATTTGTATCAAATTTGGGCCTTATCTTTAAAAGAGAACGGGTCCAAAATGCACATTTGATTCTCTTCACCATAACACGTAGCTAAGTATAAAATGCGGCAAATTGTGCGAGTGTACGTGAAAGTTTAGGGAAATACACTTCCGCTTGTTAATGGGCACAAAACTTAAGAATGTTCTCATATATATTCTTTTAATCATGTAGAATATGACAAATGTACCAACCAGTGCTGTTAATTTACTTTTTAACCTTTTCCTTAGTAGTGGTTTAAAAAGTGGTGTAGATGCTGCACCAGCATATTTGTTCTAGTCTGTGTATGTGCTGGTAAAATAGTAGTAAGTCATAAAAGTTCGGGTTCCATCCTTAGCTAATCTATGCAGTTTCTGATCACCCTTTTGATAGTTTTATTGCCTTGTAACCTGACTAGATTTATTTCTAATTAGGGTAGTAAGGAGTAGGACACCCCAATGGAGACTGAAAAGACTAGAAATTTTACCTTCAAATGACCTAAAAATGTCGAGAGAATTTCCTTCTTTTGTTGACCAAAATCTTCGTTCTAAGAGAATATTTGAGATTCGTCTTGCCAGTAAGCTAAAGTTAAATCATCTTTTGATACATTCAGTAGAATATGCGAAACAAATATAGGCCCTAGTAGTTTGATTATGGGTACAACAATTTGAAAGCGGGTTAAATATCATTGCAAAAGATGTCTTTACTATGAATGATTAGCAATTAGTTGACGGAAGACTAAAGAACTTGTATATGAAATAATTTCTTTTCAGAAGCCTTACGAATGGTTTTCAGTTTTATAATAGTTTTGCGAAAGCCTTATAATTCCCAAAATTTCTCAATCATAAATCTGTCTTTAACGACTTCTAATGGATGGTAAGTATGCAATAAAAAATGTCTAAGCGAAGAAAAGGCTTAAATGATTAGATATCAAATCTAGTGCTCTGAAAGGTATGCACTAAATTTCATGAAAAAATGAAACAGTTGTAAAAAACATGTAATTTAACGGACACTTTGATAAACGCAAAGGTTTCAGGTAGCTTTAAGATTTAATACGCTGTCTTTTTTAATGCCTTACTGCTCTATTAAGTTTGCATTGCGTTTTAGTAGATGTAAATTCTACATTTTAATAATTTGTTGTAAATAACTGAGTTCATTGAGATACAAAATATTCTAAAATTTTTCACAAACTTATATTAAACTTGACTTGGTTTCAAGTTTGTAAGGATGGAATATTTGAATCGACTTTTCACTCGCTTTCTAATGTGCTAGAGTTTTGAGAACTTTACGCTTGTGTGTTCTCGATGGCAGTATGCTGATTTAATATTTTCTGAACTGAATTACAGTTAACCAATTAATTTCATTAAATTTTGTTTTCATATGAGTGGAGCCACCTTATTGTGAATTGTTAAAGCGCGGATTTCAAGATTCAAAAAATTATTATAATGAATTATAAATAAAAGACTAAAAGGCAGAAAATATTTTCTGCTTATAAATATTTTCTATTTTTCAGTAGACAAATAAAAATGCTAATCTCAAAGCCTTATTGAACGCATGAGAAGAATACTTTTTATGATGAAACAATCTTTTTATTCATAGATGTTATATTATTTGATCATATTCTTTATTAACAGAGTTTCTCCTTTTTAGTTTCGTCAGGCTGCAATAAAATATTATTTTACTTCGACATATTTTATTTAGTATATTTTGCCCAGTGAATTTCTTTTCTTTTATTTAAGATAATATAAAAGTCAATTCTACGTCGCTGTATTGCGATTCGTAAAAATATATGTTTTATTCTCATCAGTCGTTTCATTACTTATGAAAATCCTGCTCCTAAAATGTTTAAAACTTTTTTGTTTCAAAAATAACTATTCACGCTAACTTAAAAAAACCATGAATAGCGGGAAGCTGAAAAAATGCCATTCATCAAAGTTACATTGCTCTAAAACCTTACGCTCCTCTAATATTCTTCAGACTCTAAGAGGCTCCGTTACTCCTTGTCCAGTCTAACCGAAAATCTGCAACTTTTTATTCGGCAATATAAACAACAGATGGGTGAAATATCGTCCATCAAAAAATAAACTGCAAAACAAAGTAAATTTTTGACAAAAAAATGCTTTACGAATCTTGAAAGAAAGAATCCCAGTATCAGCTCATCTGCTGCTCGGGGCTACCTGCGATAATTTAGATTGGATTTAAACCTGAACTAGTTATGACGCTTTTCATTTTGAAGATGTGAAAATGTTTTCGGGGATATATTAGCTCGCAATTATATCGCTAACAACAATATTTCAAAATAATAACTCTCCACGATAGTCATTTTGATTTCGAGGAAAGCTCAATTAAGCCTCTGAAGTCAATGACTGTTTCTGAAATGGACATGCAGTAACTGGATCCAGAAACGTTTACTTTTGTTAATAATCAAGGCAAGTTTTTGTTTGTTTGTATCGATCTTATCATTTTCATATTTATTTTCTGATAACTCCTTTGTCATTAGTTATTTGTTTCAAAGATTGTGTTAAAAGAATACTTCTTTCTATTGCACTTATAAATACGAATTTAATAGGTTTAGCAATTTCTAAAAAATGCTATTTATTTATTAGAGAACTATTATTGAAAGTAAATTTAAATTCTGTAAGATTCAATTTTTTAAAACCTCATTATTTTCTCGCCCCGACAAAAGGATAGATAATATTTCTTTTCTTTTTAATCTCTACTAATAATAAAGGAGAATATGTGTGTGCGTGTTGGCGCTCTACAGGGCAGACCGCTGAACTACGAAATTTGGAGCAAACATACTTTGGAGGGTTGGAATGTGCACCTCAGAGCCATTTTTTAATTAATTAAAAATTAAACTAAATTTTGGAGTTTTTCCTTAATAACTTTCGAAAACATTACAGCTCAAGAGTTATTTTTCGCCATCTAAAAGTGCAAAAAATTACTTTTTCAATAATATCAATTAAATTGCCGTACAATCGTTTCTCTAATTTTAATAATTTTTTAAAAATACTCTTTGGCATAATTTATTACAATACTTTTCATTGTTGCAATTCAATTCAAACCGTTTTCATTGTTTAAACAAATATTTAATTCAGTGTTTCTCTTTCATTATTGAAAGCTGAGGTAATATCTTAATACATTCTGCTTTCATATTTTGTTTCATCAAAATTTTTGTAGAATCTATAAATCCAGCACTCTGAGATGTTACGTATATTAAGAAATATATCCAGTAAGCTGAATGATTATAGTTTGTTCATATTTTTTCATTCTTTCTTCAGCATGTTTTAATCGACATAAAATGCCGCTGGCCATACAGTGTGCTGTGCCATTTTAATGTTGAAATCAAATGCATATTTTGCAAGAGGAAAAGAACGTGAAGATGGCTCTGACAACGTGCAATTAGATGTTACATGACATGGTCCGGGATATTTATGTAGACAATGAACAGAACGGGTGAAGCCACTAAAAGAATGTGGGTTAAATATCTACAACAATCTGAAGTTTAAAATTACGTTGTTAAGGGAACTATAAATATTAAATTATGCATAAGAGATTCAATTGAAATTATATTCCCGGCGGAGAAGTTGGTTGCCGAAGGCGGCTAGTTATTAAATAAATTTAAGAAAAAACACATTATAATTGTACTAAAAATTAGATTTTTTGTTTTAATTCTTTTCCACTGTTTTAGTTCTTATTAGAGATATAATAGAATTTTTTTGATTCATTATTATAAATATAATAAAATAAATAGAATCCTGAAATCAATTTTTTCTGCAAATCATTACGAGATGGCGCTACTCACATGAAATCAATATTTAACTCGATTAATGAAACAACTGGTAATTAAGTTTTGAAAATATAAAATAGTGTATTATCAAAAATGTGCAAAATTTAAAACCTCTAGCTTTTCAGGAATACAGAGAAAAATCAATTACAAAATTTTATCTTTAGAAACATTAAACAAGTCAAATTAAATCAAAATATCTAAATTTGCACTAAGTTCTTATTTGATTTCCCTCATTCACGCCTTGATTAGAAACCCAATATGAGATTCTAATCCTGAGTCCGTTAATGTGCTGTGGACTGATGGAGGCTATCAGATGCATGATGCAACATTAAGTCCTATCAAAAGATATTGTTTGGTAATAATCTGAATGCCCCGACTTCCACTATTAAATCAAAATAATAAACCACAAAGGAATCAGCCCCTGCCTTAGCATCGGGGCTGAACTGAATGACCAGGCCGCCGCGAATTGTAATTCGGGTACTGCGGCCAACGCTTTATACCCCCACTATGGGCGGCACATGCGAAGACCTTTCAGACAGAAGCACGAACCGCCAGCTGCGTGGAGGTAATTCAACCCCACACCATTATTGTACCCACCAGGTACGCGAGAACTAATTCCTAATAATAAATTAGAGTTTTTAACTAAATGATAACAAAAATTAACTAACGAAGATGTAATAATGCGAAAGAAATAAAGTGAAAATAAATCAAATTGTGTTAAAAGAGAATTTAAAAGAGAAATAATTCAATTTCCCCTTCAAAGTAACGCGTGTCTTCTTTCGGGATATTAAAATTAAATACCTTCAGTGCCAGTTGAGAATTCAGTTATGAAGTTGCCTTCCGTAATAGTCGGTAACTTCTTCCGCGAAATGGGATTGTAAAATTTTCTTTAACCCGTTCAGGACCAGCGAAAAGAGAAAGTAGAGCTTCCCCAGGCTCGCGCGTCAAAACTCTGATGCAACATTATTCGAAAAAGTAAAGGTTTTTACCTCCATCTAGTGCCGTTTAAAAATTCAAATAAAACGTTGAAGTTGCGATCACACATATGTGATGATGGGCTGTAGGGCACGGAAAGAGTGATCACATACATCCGATGATGGTCCTGAACGGGTTAAGCCAGATTCCTTCTATTTCCGCTCACGGCTTCATGAGTCGTAAGAAATCATGAACTTCGAAAAGATTTTTAATAATGAACTACATCATTGACCAAACTTTTATTAGTATTAAGTTTTCTCAATTTACTCGAATTTTTTTCCCTCCTTACTTATGCCATACTGAAGAATCAATCTTTTCAATTTCTTCAGCTCTTTCTTAAAGCAGAACCAAGCAAAAGGATAACTCATATTTCCTCTCCAAAATTTTCTTCGTTTTTAATTCCTTAAAAACATTAACTAATTTATAAAAACACCTCCACTCTTTTTTTCCCTAACAATTTTAGATACCACGATTAGCATAAAAAACATGTCTATTATTATCGATGAAGTATACCGTATATTTCGTATATTCCTCAACATGGGCACATGTTAATGCGATAACTCATAAACGAAACCGAAATATTTTCTTTAAGTTTTCAAGTGCTAGTTGTTGGATTCTTCTCTACTCTCCGTTTCACCTCAAGATTCTCAGCTGCTGGCCAACCACTTTCAAGGTTTGAATTCAAGCCTTAGGTCTTCTTACTTCAAGCGTTTTAATTCATATGAGACATTCATCATTTCATTTTTTTAAAATCATAATAATTTAAAAGATTAAGTCCCCGAAAATAATCATTTAGGGGAAGGTGGGGTAAAACCGGATACCTTGATTTTGGCACTATTAATTCTTTTTTCTAGTGGACAAATTCTGAATTATACTCCACTAGTGAAGAAAACAAAATGGTCATAGTTGTCATGTTGAATTCACTTCGTTGGTGAAGGTTTATTTGTTTTAAGACGGCAACTCTCTAATGTTCGTTTGATTTTAAACTGTCCTTACTTAAAAATCATTACCATTATAAACACTATACTTAGTCCAGCTTATTATATGTTTACTAATGATTTATATCCTATCAAACTATAAAGATTTAGTAAAATAATTGCGTGGTTCTGTTTCGTTTTTTATAACCTCTGCACTTGAGGTTAAACCGGGTACTTCTAGTGGGGTAAAACCGGGTAATAGGAGAAACGACGGACACCCGGCGCAAGATTTTCTTAGATTGTGAGATCTTTGGCAGTTTGAGAGGGCCATTCCTATTTGACCATTGAGTCAAATGATCTTATGGAAAGTATTTCCAATTCATTCCGATTTCCTTTTTTTCTTTTTTGTGATAATTTCAAATAATACAAATAATTATTTTAGTCAAAATTTTAAAAAGAATTGGAATTTATTTATTCCATTTTTCCTCGTTTGCAAATAAACGATTTTTATTCATTTTTCTCATATAAAACGTAAAATGTATGTAAAATTAAAAATCTTTTGCTCGAAGTCTTTGCAATCGTTTGGTTTTATTTAATGCATCGTCATTTTGACTGAGTTCGTCTCTTGGTTAGTTTGATTTTAAAGAAGAAAGAATTACGAAGAATATATTTTTCCTCTTTGCTTTTGGATTGGATTATTTTTCTTCTTATGCTTTTGGATTTGGATCATTAAAATATTAGGAGAACCCAGTAAGTGTATTACGTTTTTTCAATTTCTTGTTTTGTACAAAATTTAGATTCTTTCTTTTCACTTTGTTGTTATTCTGTTCTATTCTAATTTTTCAGAAAAAAAAAATTCAGGCAGTTTTTCAATGCGCTAGTGACGATATTAAGTTCCATGTTCCATCGCTATACCTTTTATCATGTAATTAATGCAATATTTTAATTGCTTATTTAATTTTGAACTAATTTAATAATTAGGTTTAATTGAATAACTAGATTTTTTTATAACAATTACGTTTTATAGTTTCCATATTATTTAATGTTCGCTATTAGTTTCATTAATATTTTTTGGTGATTAAGACGCTTTCAATTCAGTGTTTTTAATTATTTTCGAAAAACTGAATTTCACTTACATAAAATTATCGAAAGAATTTGAAAGCGAATATTAATTGCATGCAGGGTCAATCATCCTAAGGTTAGAGATTTCATGAAATATATTTATTTTATGATTAAATGAGATATCAGTTTAGCATAAGTACATTCCTCATGTTTAACAACAAATCCTTTTTCCTTCCTCCTTAGGACAAAGACAATAACCTTGTGTGAATAATTACTATTCTTATTTACCTACTTATTTATTACTATTCTTAGACTAATTGTCTTTATTCTTAAATTGTCAATTATGGTGACTATTTTTAGATCTTAAAAAATTGTCTTTATTCTTAAATTGTCAACTATTGTAACTATTGTTAGAACTTAAAAAGATTTTTTATTTTTAAATTGCCACATAAAATAAAAATTTATGCTACTTTTCAACTGAAAACTTAGTTTTCCCTAATTTCCCATAGAGTTAACATGTGTACCCGGTTTTACCTCACTAGTGGGGTAAAACCGGGTGGTTTGACTTTTTCTATAAAAAAATCATTAGTAAAAAAAGTAGTAAAACTATGACTTTTCCTGAAGGATATATTGTACTCTGATAAACAATGAATATTTTAGCAAAATTTGACAAGCTCTCTGTCGAATAGTTTAGCTCCAACAGGCTTTCGAGTCTCAGATTTTACCCCACTTTCCCCTATAAAGTTTCAAAATCAGTTCATTTTTCGCTCCGTATTAATTATTTAACTATTGAGGCCGGAATTATATTTCGATTAGAATTTCAAGCAAAATATTAAGATCGTGATGTACATCAGCTGTTTTAAAATTTAAAAAAGGATGCCTCGTATTTTCCAGCAAGAAATGTGATGACCAGCCTATTATGTTGGCGTGTTGTTCAACTTATCAACTAACGATAGAGTGGTTGCAAGGTAGCTTAGGTAAAGAAAGAGATTAAAAAAGAGAAGTTTGATTTGAAGAAGATTCCAAAGTACTCCTTCTCTGATTACTGTCCTGTTCTTTGAATATACTGACTCATTTTTTTCTTACCATTTTGTAAGCACGATCTTCCGAAATTCATCTTTACAGCTAGTACTTCGACAAGCAAAAACGTAATGAATTATTTAAGAAAAAATCTGTATAGTGAAATTTAAACTTACCTCAAACCTCCTTTGTTTGCCACCTTCCTTGCATAAACTACCTTGCAGCCCACTCTATCGCAAGATTATGAGTTGAACTACAAGCCTACATCGTTGTCGGGTTCTGGATAAAACATGCGACGCAAAACTGACACCATTTTTGCAAATCATCAACATTCGAAAAGCATCTACCACGAAAAGAAGATGCCATCGACCAAAACATGGAATAGTCCGATGGAGCAAGATCTGTACCCTATGATGGATGAGTAGTTCGATTCATTCAAGTTCTTGTAATTTGTGGTGGCGATGCTCTAACATTCTGTCATAAAAATGACCTTCACTGATTGATGGAGCAAATGTGTCTTTTTAAACGAGACATATTATCTTGGTGAACCATAGCTTAACCTTTTTCAACTTGGTGAATCTTGTGAAAGCAATTTCACTGAATCGCTATTGTTACCGAATTTAATACATATTATTTTGTTGGTAATGTTTTACCCATTATGCTATCTTATTAAGTGGTGACCGCATCATCTAAAAATTATCGTTGAATTAATTTACACTTTAAAGCAGCAGATTTGAGAGCATTTGATTTTAGTAGATTAGCTTGTTGATGTAAAAAATGCCTAGAGATGTAATAACTTTGGTCATTATATAAAATCTTTGAGAAGTTAAATCCTAGGCAAACTGCGTAGTTCGAACTGTCAGAAACAGTGACTTTAAATTTAAGATTTGAGGGCAATGACCCTCTTTTATGCGTCACAAATTTAAACACTCACATGTTATTTTCACTTAAATTCACGATTAAATTTGCATATTTTTTTAAAGTGATAAATTTTCCAGAGACAAAAAATAATTTCGATATTTTTTTGTCAGATTTACTTTATTTCGAAAATAAATGGCGTCACCTCTTTTACAAAGTAAATATCATATAATCCGGAAACCATAATTACTTGTTACTTTTTTCAAATTGAAGATCGCTTATTAACATTGACTTTCCTTTCCTATTATTCGGCAGACACCGAAAAGAAAACTGACTGTGAATTCCGTTATATATCATGCGAGTTTCACAAAAATTCCTCATAAATTTATAATTTATTACTGACACGGCGGATATTCAAGCTATGAATAATTCATTTTAGTATTCAAAGAATGCTGATAAAATGAATTGCAAATTTATGGCGTGTGTTGAGTGAATGCTGCGTTTCGTTTTTGTTTCTCATTACAAATTTCAATGAGCACGTTTTTCAGCGTCTTTGCTTACGCTAGAAAAGTGTCATGCATCATTATCTACACACTCCGTTTTTATGTAACCAAGGTTTAAAAATACAAAAAGGTGCTTTTAGTTCCGGTTTTAAATTATCTTTTACGATAATGATGTGACAAAATTTAGTTCAATCCTTTAATTTATAATACGATAAAAAAGTAAGTACGTAAAGTTTTTCACGATATAATGAAACGCACATTTTTTGTTCAAAATCATTATTGCGCATGACGATGTTTGAACTTATAAAACTCTATATAACTTAATGTAATTAAAATAATGACAGTGGCAAGAACCCTTTAACTATCCATTCTTGTCGTTTATTCAATATTTAAAATTTGTAGTATATTTTCTAATTAATTATGAATTTATAAACTACACTTCTGGAAATGGTACTGAAATTTTAATAATTTGTAATTGTTAAAATTTCGACTATTAAAGATTAACTGTTATATACATTATAATTTTCATTTTTTATTTATTATTATTATCATTTGAATGATTATTTCATACAGCATTATTATTCCGTTATCAATATCTGTATATATCGTATTCCTTATTATTATGTGTGTAAATTATTATTTGGGTCCAGATTAAGTGCCATATTCATCATACGGCCACAATCCAAAATTATGAGCTCAGTCCCAAAATAGCCATCGTGACTCTTCAACAAAGGTCGTTCATATAGTTTAACTAAACTAAACTAAAAAAATACGTTTTGATTCCAGATAATTTTGAAAAGAAATAAAAATGTCGCGTTGGCAAGTTTTAAATACTTTTTTCCCAATTATTATGTACTGCAATTTAAAAATAAAAAAATCCTTCTAAATGCTTATGAGCATTGATATGTGCTATTTCTCCGTGACAGCAATGCCAGAGAAGTAATAAGAATGGCTAATACAAGATAGAATCTTTTTCTTTTAAAGCATAAAGTAATTGTTATTTTTGTTCAGTATAACTAATGGAAAATCGAAGCCGTAATAGTTGTTTCATTGAACGATTTATGTTTTTAAATGAGTAAGAGGGAAAAATAGTTTCTGTGTTTTCGGTGCTTTTATTGTAGTGATGTTTCATTTTATAAGGAAACATTAAATGCAAAAAAAGATGCGAAGCGAATAATCAAGCAATAATGAAAAGTACGTATTTAACTAAAGCATGTGGTGATATGCATCTTGTAAAATATATGAAAGTGCTCATTTATTTTTGAGAATTTTATTCAGAGCTTTATTTAAATCACAAAACAATGAGAAGAACTTGTGGTTTTGCGTTATCCAGTAATGATATGGAAATGGTTGAATATATATATTTGTATCTTTATCCTTTGCCATAATTATCATTAATAGACTTGCTAGACCATTGCTAACACCATTAGTTATTATATCTGTTTTAGATAAATGATATTTAAAATCAGGAACAAATATTGAAGAATTTTTCATTGTTTTATGTTGTGCTTTGTATTGAAGACGGTTGAGATGTAAACGAATTAAAAAATATTTAAATATTTGTCAGATTAAATTAACTGTGTGAAAGTTTAATATATATAAATAACTTCCAGGGATTCTATTTTCTTTTCAAGCCAAGATTTAAACAATAATTAACGTTCACTCAATATATTTGCATCTCTTTATTACTACAATAGAATGACAATAAAAGTATCAGAGAGGTGTTAAGGAAAAAGTCAACTCTTTTAAATATAAAATAAATCTTTTTCTATCTCCAGATTAGATTGAAATAAATTCTCATGTTCAAAGAAATTTGTATAAGATAGGTTACTGTGCTGGTAAGACAACTCTTTTCTAACAAAATTTTAAAGCATTTTAAATTCTCCATTATTTTCCCGGAAATACAAGACTATGCTTAAATTATGATCAAACAATTCACTTGCAGAGAATATAATAAAAGCTACTGAACAGACTTCTCCCAGAATATTGACAAAAAGAAAAGAATCTTGAATAACAAGAAGTACAGTCAATCTGAGACAACTTTTCAGACAATTCAAATTTTCGTAGGTATTTTGTTTGGTAAATCGATAAGGTTACATTTGTAGTTAAAACAAGCCATATTTACAAAAATATTTTGCTGACGATATTTTTAATGAAGAGTTAAAAGAAGAAGAAAATGCGATTTGAACGAAAAGCAAAAATAATTTTTTTCTGTCTCAAGTTATTACAAATGTGCGATAATTTTTTTAAACAAATTTCATTCTTTACAAAATTAATATAATGAATCTGTGCTTTGAATTATTTAGATTTTTACCAGGTTTGAAAAGTTTTAATCAAAGTAAAATGAATACAAAAAGCTTAGAAATAAGAAGCTTAATGATGTCATTTTTAATAGATAATTAAATTTTCCTTTTACATGTTTCGATATTTTCTAATAATTTTGAAGTTTATCAGTGGAAATAATTAACTAATTATCATTTATTTAATACTATTGAATTAGAACCATTTTGTTTTTGATTATCATTTATATTTTTCTTATTAAAATATTAAAAATGAATTCGTAGAATAGGCAACTATAAGTTTTAATCTTAAAATATTTTCAAAAGATTCTTGAAATTGTATGCAAAAATTCATAAAGAAGCAAGAAGTGAGTCATAAAATTAAGAACTTGAAAAATTTCAACTAATTAATCTTGTTTGTTGAATGGTTAAAATATTTTGACGAATATAGTTTTGTTATTTAATATAAAAAGAAAATTATATTAGTCTTCACTGTATAATTATTTCGAAAAATTTGAGAGTCTTCAGAATTTTGTAGATTATTTCATGTTTTAAAAATGATATTACAGAAGTTAAGTGTTTAAGCTTTCATTTTCCTAGGTTATGTTAAGCATATTCTAAATTCAATTAAAGTCTTTAAATATATAATATAATTTAAGAATTTTATATGAGATTTCTTACAGCTGAAAACAACACCGAAATCAAATCTTACAGGAAAAAATCTATTAAACGAAGAAAAATAACTTTTGCTTAAAAAACAAGACAGCAAATTAACTATCTCTTCACAAAAGGTAAAAATATTTCCTGAAAGATACTGTTCAATAATGCATATGATACATTTGTTATCTCGTGTTTTCATTTCTTTTCAAGAAAAGCAAATGTCTTTAATCCCATAGAAACCCCCCATTAGGTATTACGCAAGAAGATAAAGACTTCCCTTCTTTGTTCTGTTACTAACATTCAAAAGAGCTTTTTATTCGCATTAAGGATAAAAGATCAACCAGAACATGTAGTATGAGATTTCTTTCATACATCCGAACTTTGAAAACTCTTTTTGTTCGCCTAGAGCAAACGAAAATGCTTGATGTTCGTTTCAGTCGTTTTACTGCTGCTTTTTTTCTGAAGTCTTGTGCATGAGTTACGAAAGGAACTGGAGTTAGTTCATGGATATTGCCATTAAAGTTAAAAAACTGCCCGAACATGTAAACACTGAAGTTAGTCCTTTAATAGTGCCCTAGAGAATGTATGCCTGAAATCTATAATAGAAACAATCCCCTCGTTGCTTTTGGAATTTGAGGGCATATATATTTATTAATATTGTATAAAATAAGAAAGAATGGTTTTAAATCCCATTTTTGAGTTTCCTTTGGAATTTCTGTTTTCCTTATTGATCGGTATTATTTCTTAACTTTATATTTATTAGGTTTTTCACTGCCGACCAAAACCGAATAAGAAAGGATTTCATTTCTACTGGGAAATTGCCTCCAGCTTTTCAATTCTTATTTTTTAAAGAACACTAATTAATATATGAATCGATTGATGTTAAAAGGGGACTTCTGACATCTAGCAGAGAACTGCTATATTGATGTTAAAAGGGCTCTTCAGCGCAGAAATCTTCTAGCATCACATGGAAACTTTGATGCTGTACTAAAACGTGGCTGTGAATGGTAGAAGCCCCGTTTTTACACCAAAGATGCATTCACATTCATCAAGTTAAAAACGAAGATAAAAATGTAATTTCCACCGAAAATGCAGAAGTCCCCTTTTAACATCAATCGATTCATATAGACCGAAAATATTTCAATATGTTTTGAGTTATTTTGGCAAATATAGATAGAAGTCAAATTATTTTGGATTTTTTTATTGCAAAGTTTAGATATCTACAGCGTGATAAAATGAATTGTCAGTAATAAGAAAAAAAATTATTTTTGATACAATTTTCATCTAGCATTTTGCATTATTATTACAGAACAGAGACATTCACATTCTTTTACCTGCATTTTTACTTCTTTACGCTCATCAAATTGAAATTAAGAATAATGATTTTTTAATATAAAAGTATTCAAAACAAGTATGGAATACTATCTGTTCAAAATAAGTTCTCCTTGTTTGAATGTCAACTCTTTACTTGCAAGAAAAATATTATCGTAAAGCTGTATGAAAAGCATTGTCTACAATAACTAAACAACTAAATTATTTCGGTTTATGAATTTCTATGAGTGTGAAAAATATCATTGTTTTTTGTCTAACATGAAATGATCCAATTTCCTTCCGATATGAACGTAATTTTCAAGAATAGATAAGTTGAATGTCAGAGGAAAATTCACTGCAATTATTAGGCAAGTTGGATTATCTGATCGTTCAACACATCAAGATCTAAGGAGTTAGCGCAGAAACTGGGCAACTTAAATTATCTAGTTTAAGCCCTGTGTGCCCAATAAAATTCAGTTTGATGGTTAAGCAATTTTTAGCAGTTGTTAATTAGTTTGTTTTATACCCTTTTCATTCCCCTACTTATTGCCATAATATTTCAATGAACATTACTTTTAATTACCGTAACCGTAAACCGTGTCACCCATGTCCTGATTAGGCATCCAAGGACTTGTGAATGACAGGCTCTGCAATAGCTCGAGTACTAAGGTTGGTTGGTTGGTTGATTGTTTGGGGTTTAATGGCGCAAGAGCCATTTGTGGCTAAACTGCGCCAAACATATGATGGATAAATAGGAACACGGTCGAGTACTGAGGCTGGAGTCCTAATAGCCATCTCTGGTCACGGCCCGGCACCTCCCGAAGGAGGTATGTACTATCACTGGAGGGGGTAACACAACCCCAACCATTACTACACCCCAGGAGAAGCGAGAATCCTCTTACTTATCCGGAGGCTTCTCATCCACATACTCTTCGTGCCCCCTCCATAATATCTAACATTTAACTGCATGTTGTCTTACGCTATGCTGTGACGTTATGCTAAAAGCAGTTACAGCACTATGAGCAATAGGTTCCAAAATTAAAAACGCAAGTAGTGCTTTACATGCATATCATATGAAGACCAATTTATTCTATTGTCACAATGACTTTGCTCACATTTATTACATCCAGTCTTATGAAAATAAGAAGTCCATACATCATCTTTGACACTAATGGATATATCTTTAGAAAGCGGTATACCGCTTTTCCGATACTGAAACAATTAAAAATAAATGCTATTTTATTTGTTTTGAAGTACCCTGTACAGCACAGAAAAATTATCATGTTTGCAGAAATATCTGAATATTTGCTGATGTTTTTTTTTGAAAAAAATTATTTTTTTTTGCTGTTTTGCAAATAAAAATATTCGATCTTGATTATATTTTATATACAAATTAAAACCCTTTATTTTTGCAATGATTTTCTCAGTCAAAATAGTTTTTCTAATTTAGTGTACTGTTTTCCAATATTATTTATAAATCAATTTATTCGTGTGACGCATTTAATTAAAATATGAATAGAAGGTAGAAATAAATGTTTAAAAATTTGGAATATAGGGCATGAATAATTCTGAGATACAAAGAAAATCAATTGAAATTTTTAATAAACATTTCAATTTAAAAATCGCACATATTTACCAAAATACCGCACGAATATTATTTTGCCGTCAATTGTATCTAGAAAAAAGGATGAATATTCGACAGTCATAACAACGACAGGAATTTGAATCATGCCGCCTTTTATTATTAGTTCTTTATTTTTTGAATGGCACATAAATTTAAAGCAATTTATTTTGTCAATCAATAATTTTACATTACCCTCACCTTAGATCATTTCTATCATTTGCGCGAGTCTTTGCTTCCAAATATTCGCATTTACTTTGCGACTCTTAACGTAATCTGACAATATTACTTGTGCATGAAAAAACATTTGAGAGAAGCATTTAAATTCTAGTGCCTATACTTGGAAGGTGCGTCAACTTGATTATGCTGGAAAGTTTATATCTAAATGAAGAATTACAATGCATTCACAGAACGGTATCTTAATTTGACAAAATTGTCTCAAATTTTAAAGAAATAATCGTTGTTTTTCTACATATCTTAATTTCTGTGTGGTAAACCTAGTTGGTTTTATATATTGTTGATTTAATATTCATTCATAGAATAGTTTTCTGAAATACCAGAGCATTAACATGCAACAACTTTAGCCCTTCATTTTGAACTGAACCTCTATACAAGCCCGGCTATTTTAAACTGCTTAATTTTTTGCAAATTTTCTTATTACTTTAATCTTTTATAACTGTTTTTTGTTTCGCTCTCTGTGTCACGTATGTGTTTGTTCAAACCTTGTTCCTGAAAATTTCATAATTGCGGCTTGTTCTTGTTATATGTGCTTTCTTAAAATAATAAAGTTCCGTTTCATCCGTAGAAATAGGAAAGGAGCTGTACGGCTCTGAAAACAGGGCTGTAGGATATTTAAGTGTGAGCAAGTATAAGTAAAGAAATAAGGTTTCTTTGAAAACCTATAACAATCTCTAAACTTTCTTAAAAAAGTTAAATGTGTCACAAAAGTACTTGCACTAAAAATGAATTTAAATGTGAAGGAAATTTAATTTGCCTTACAAATCAAATTAACAAACGGCTGTTTGTGCCCTTGTTACATAACATTAATATAGATTTAATATTAATAAGCTGTAATTAAATTTGAAGGTACAAGCATTTATTATTTTAAATTTTACCTGTTAGAAAACTGTAAGTGGAAAATGCTGTAATAATAGGCTAGCTTGGAAAATATAAGCAAAGGCATAATTTTAAAGCATACAGCTATAAAGATTGTTTTGGTATGGCGCAGTTGAATGGTTTAATGGAGTAAGGGATGCAACTGGTAATACTGCAGCATTGCAGTGAGTATAGTGAGTAGAGAAACATGTTTCTAGTGTTTAGCACAATGAAAATACTTTAAGGCAGAAAGATTATTCCTATGAAAAGAACAGAAAAAGAACAATTCAGGTCACTTTAAAGGACGTATAAGGAATACAGTCATTTCATTAAGATTATAAAGTATTCAAAGGGAGGATCAAGGTCAATATTGACTTCTAATGGAAGTTCAAGTGAGTTTTATGTTCAAAATGGTCAGAAGAAACTATATGAACAGTTTAACAAGATCAGGAATAAACGGCAAGCCTGAGAAGGCTCGTAGTGTACAGCTTGTAACAAAAGAATTTGCTGTTGATCGGAGTGTCGTCACACGGGGAAGGCGTTCTGGTACTGGCTTAGAAAACCTTCCAAAACGCAAGCACAGGTGTAATTTAGTTAGGCTAGTGATTGTTATCCGAGATAAACAATGCCTTAAGGTGATCGGTATAATGTTCTGTACCCAAAAAGATATAGAGAGATTCTCAGAGATTAATATTGTTCAACAGATATGTTCTTGTGCAGCATCAGAATGTCAAGCGCCGTAGTTTACTGGGGGCATAATCAACACGCCTTCATGATTGAAGCCCATTCTCCCGTTGTCCTGAACGCTCCATTTCAATTACAGCTGTACCTCGATTGTGCCACTTAGGCCGATGCAAAGATTACAAATGCTGAAAGTCTCATCAATGTATTCTGTCATTTCAGTGTTAGGAACGACTCTGGACGTCAGCTCATATGGAAGTAGAGACAAGGTTTCATTTCAATAACACCAGGAAAAGACACCTTTATGATGATCCTTGAATTCTCGTCTAGGGAGGTATTATGATCAATGATGACTCTGAATTCCATATTTTCGACGTAACTACAGTACAAGAAAATTGCTTTGGTAAAAAATGGTTTTTCCATGTTGAGTCTGTTGCGAAGTGTCATTATCTCAAACTTCGCTTTTATGGACGAAAACATAAACGCCGGATTTGTGATGGGAATTGAAGATTCCGCTTGAAGGGATTTGGCCAACGTAATCCTATAATTAAAACTCCACTGAACATATGTGGAATTCTTTGGTGAGATGCGTTTGGCATGCCCATATCCGCCGCAGGAAATCCAACGGCAGAAACAGATGATCATTGAAGCATTCATTGATGAATACCTGTTCAGTTGCTGGGTATCCGATGGTGGAGCCTCTCTCATATCAATAACAGTTACATGATGTTTTTATGGACAGACTGTGACAGAACGATTACATTTAAGGGAGTTGATATATATATATATATATATATCAGTTCTTTCTTCTCCAACTTCGGAAGATAATCATTTATATCAGCGCAGCTTTTTCATTAAAATCTTTTTCTGTTTGATTCCATACAATAAGGTTCTTCATCCATTAAATGTAAATTGGTGTCTTTATTCTACTTTTAAGTACAAATTGCTGTCTCTGCCTTGGAATTCTCATGCCAAATTTCAAAGAATTAATCCTTAATGCAGTCTCTACATTAGACTACATACGTAAATTTTATTATACTTTCAAGAACTATGTTTTTGCATTGTAAATATGTTGGATATATCACTTTGTCATATAACATGTGAAATGAACACGTAATGTGCAGGCAGCATTATCCTCATATTAAGGCTTATTATGAGACATTTGCATGGTAAAACACACCACTAGAAAAATAGATAATTTTTTAAGCATGCGATTCATTTCTTTAAAATATATCGAAATTACTTGTATATATTAACATCATATGTTTAATAGTAATTGTTAATAAACTTAATTTAAATTAAAGTATCAATTAAATTAGGAAAACTGATGAAAACCCTGAATCCTAGACAGTTCATAGGGTAACAAATGTAACAACTATAGAACACTGAAAAGCCCAATTGCAAAAACCTTCATTATGATGAAGATTCTTACGTTTTACCTTCAATTGTTATTTTTCAATGCTTCTAGGACAATATCGCTTAGGATCAGTCAATAACGAAAGACTATTATTTATTAATTTTTTTCTTACTTTATTTGAAAAGTACTCTTTTAGATTGTAACCTTCTTCAACATTTTAATTCCGAAATTACATAGATATTCATTGGTGAGAAAAAATGTCAGTTGGAATCCATATCTCAGATTTTTTAATAAGCATATCAAGAATAATTTTAATAAGCATATCAAGCAGATAAGAGTCCTGATAATGAAATATTTAATAAAATCTTGCTACTTAAAATTTTTAACATTTTTACAAAATGAAATATTCCAGTCATTTATTTTGAAATTGCAATGAGTACATTTTCTACAATCTAAACAAACACACTGAGAATGCAATAAATTAAAGCGCAACATTGTGATTTCTGCAGTTAAGGTGATCACACATTAATTTGTTTAGCCCTTATATGCTGTGTGTTACCTTTAAGCAACATACCCAATTTTGTCTTTTAAAATAATGAGAGTAAGACTGAAGCTCTAATGCCTGTTGTTGCCAATAGGATACTAACTGAAACTGTTATTAAATCAGTATACAACATACAGATGGCACCCTAGTGCAGATGAAAAATAAAAATAAATTGATGTTTTCACTTGCGGCTGCATTTTTTTTTTTTTTTTTGCTTTGTTGGCACGCTTGAGAATATCATATTTTATTCTGCAGTGTTGAAGAAAAATTTTATTCTTATTATTAATTCTTATAATTCATCTGCGTTTAATATTTTAAAATTTTATCATGGAAATTTTTTTCTCAACTGAAACCCAGTGTTGCAGATTGGCAACAAACTTTTTTTGGCCGTAAACCATACTTAAAACAAAAACAAACAATGATTTTGTAATTCATTTCTCCCATGTTTTATTCAAGAAATGACAGTCGAAAAAGAATTTTAAATGAATTTTTAAAACATCAGGCATTTAAGGGTTAAAATACCACAATAGGCATAGTTTGGCAACAGTACTTGATAAACAGGATTGTCATAAAATAAGTATCTCAGTTTAACATAACTGAGCTTCAGAAATTTTGAGAAAACCAGGATGAAACTTGAGATTTTGAATTATCAAGATGTACTATCAAGGGTATTCTTCGACAAGAATGAAGTTGAGTTCTTACGGATATAATTCACATTCTTTAAAATGGGAACATGATTTTCTGATAGCTTCATTCAGACAAACACCGCCGAAAACAATAAATATCGTTGAAAATTCCCCGAAAGTTACAAATACTAAAAGCGCGATTTATTTTGTTGATATAGTTTTCGACAGAATGCTTTGAAATCTAGAGTATTTCATATCTCCTTCCCTAAAACTGCAATCTCTAGAAGCCCCCTTATAGGGGAACTTATTTTATGACCAACCAAGAGTTTATTGTGTATCGCATACGCGGCTTTCTCTGCAATTTCATAGAGATGGCGGAAACTGGAATTTTAAAATAGTAAGAAGCTTCATGAGGTTTCTTAACATGATGCTTCTTCAAATATTAAACGAACGCAAACGAAAACGTATAAAAAATTTGAAATAATGATTTTTTAGAGTATTTAAGTATTTTATAATGCAGAAATCATGAATATTTTCTCACTTAAAGAATAAAAGTTTACAGTCCAAACAATATAGTAAATGAATTAATTTAAATATAAATTGTCTAAAGAAACATTTATCTGCTTATAAGAATATAATGTACTTAGATTTATGAATGTAAATTAAAAATTGAATTAAATTAAAGTTAACATACTAGTTAACATAAAATTGTTTTAGATGTCAAGAGACCGCAGCCCTATCCCCTGTATCCCGACTTTTTAATTGCAATTTTGCACTATATGATAGGTTTTGGTACAAAATAATCTCAGGATAGAGGAAAATAGTTTTTCGATTAATTAAACTAATTTACATAATAATTAAAGTAATTTAGTTAATAATTAAAGTAATTTCATTTCTGTCTTCAGCTGCCATCAACTACCTCCCTACTATATGTCGGAACTACACTCTTCGTAGTTCCGACAGATAGTAGAGGTGACTGTGAGTAACGTCAGGAAAGCGGTCATAGTTAAGATATAAACGCTTGATTAAAGAGGTGATTCACACAATACATCTTGCTTAGCGTAATTTCAACTACCGTCAGGCTAAAAAATTTTTAGCAATTCAAAATTAATATTTTCTCAAAAGAAATGTTGCAAATTTCGTAATTTTTCAATGGTAATGCATTCAAAGCTTCTATATAATGTGTTTGACATACATGCACTTCGATACAGAATTATTGAATGTTTTAAATCACTTCCATCATAAAACCTTTCTTATTTTAAGTTTACTACTTCATATTTTAATTCTTGCGTAGGTTTTTATAAAATGCATAATGATTATTCAGGCAAGAATTCATCTCATTACTCAGTAAATTCTTTTATTTCTAAGTCTGTGTGATTCATTGATTTGATAATAAATATTGCTATTTGCGTAAGATCTATTTTCATAGCAGTATTTTTCAAATTTAGAGACACAACAACGAAAAAAGGGGTTCATGAGCATTTCATCTTAGGTATGAAAATGTCTTTTGATGGAAAACAGTCACTTTTCTGTTGTAGAATAATCTTTGGGAAATTTTAAATTTTTTGTGGTGTTGTTAATTTTCGATTTCGAGATGTCTTATAATGCATGTGAAATGAAATCGAGAATAAATTCAAACCTTTTGAAGCAACCACGTATTTGATTATTTAATTTGCAAGATATCATCTTCTAAAATTGAATAATTTATCTGTGTTTTTACAAATAATGACAGCAACTTTTTGATTCGTATTTTTTTATTATAAAGTAACCCCGCTCCAGAAAAAAATCACACTCTGAAAAACTATCATTAAGTTATTATTGAAGTCATTTTCATGAAGTTTATACCTCTTCTTTTAACAGTTTCATTACAAATGTTAGGTTTGAACTAAAGGGAAACTTATTATTTGAGTCAGGTTATAGGTTTCTGTAATCAAATTATTATGTAGGGATCAATCATCAAATATAACTGAACTATGCTATAAATTTCTAGCGATTTGACACATAGTTACAACAATCTAAACTCCAAAAACTACTTCTAGAAGAAAAGCCTGAAAAACAGCGGCATTTTTTATATACTTTTATAATGACTTTATTTACACGAAAATGAAAATTCACTTTAATGATTAAAATTCTCTATTTTTATTAAAAATGTATAAAATCCCTTTCCAGACATTTCACACCTTTGTAAGCATTCCTAAATATTATATGCAGTTCATTTCTCTGTTAATTGAAAGTGAAAAAACTTTTTTAATTTCCAGAAAATTAAGGAAAAAATATAAATAAAAATGCTATGTATAAATGGAATTTTGCAAAAACTATTTCATCTTGTGTTACTTTTTATAACAGATGAAAAAATTACCATTTCTTAAAACAAAAACATCAAGAGTGACTTGAAAATAAATTATTTTACAAAACATTTGCTAGCTGATTGTTATACAAATACAGGTTAAATGTAAAAAATTAAATTTGAAGCTTAAATAAGAACGAGCTAAATTGCTCAGTCAGTTTGAAACCGAAACAGGATTAACTCTGAAATATGTATTCACATAATTAAGCAAAACGTAGAAAGTAGTATAATTTTTCTCTCCCAATTTTCAATTTTTAATGCGATATACTTTTGACAAACCATGTGGAAATATCAAAAACCGATTAACAAAGTTTTTCAACCATTTAATACACGGAGCATAAAGTTAAAGAAGTATTATTTATCTATCTTTTTTAAATACTGTTCAGGAAACATCTTTTATACCTGTTATTACGTTTTTATGTTAACTAAGCTAGCATTTATTCTTTAAAATAATGATGAACAAAAATATTTGTGGACGTATTTCCCAAAGAGAAAAATAATTGTATTAAAGAATATAAGATATCACGGTCAATAATCTAATCAATAATTTATCCCTTTTTCTCAATTGCATCAGACAATATAAGACTTAAAAAGCAACAGTTGTTTTATTTGAGTTCTCTTATTTTTAAAATTAGAGAAAGTATTCGAAATGCATGCTGTTTAAAATTTATTTTACGATGTACTTAACGAAACAGATAATGTCTAGGATATATTTTTTAAATGAATGAGTGTTTTTATTTTAGCTTCGTAGAGTTGAAGCCTGTAAATAGAAGTGAAATACTCTTTATCAACAAAATGATATCATATAAAATATTTTTTATTCTTTTACGTTTCTTCTTTATTTTTTAAAGCAAGTAATAATTACTTCCGATGCAAATATTTGATTTTATAGTTAGATTTCAGTGAAAAATCAACCTTTAATTTGAAACTGTGCTGTTCGAGAGAATCTTGTTCTTTTATACATTTTAAAAAACCTTTATAACCTATAAGCCTTTTAAAACATATTCTGTTTTCTTAATAGAAAAAATTATTTAATTTATTCGTCTTTTTGTTCAGTAATTGCATAGGTAATAATTCATAGCTCCCATTAGAAAAAAGGGAAATGTTGAAATAGCATGCGAGTAATCGTTATTCATTCAATAAAAATAATAGTTCTAAGAGTCTACTATGCTTATTTCATTTAAAAAAGTTAATATTTTTTCTTTGAAAGACTGAATTGAGAATCACTCACTATCTTTCGATACATCATAGTAAAAAAATAAAGAGGTGTTGACGCTGTAGTATACGAGTTAGAATCATTCATTCAATAAAGAAATTCATTATTACTCATGAATGACTTCTAAATGCTTTGAATGAAATGCATACTTTAACTACAAACAAACCTTGCGAAATATCTTCAACTTTATAATTCAATATAAAGCTGTCTTTAATATTACTATATAAAGAAATAAGCTTATTATATCTTAAGTTACATTTTCGTCGTCAGGTCTTTCAATTTAACACATCCGATACTCAGAATGACATGATTTATTTCAATGAATTTGAAAGGACTTGGAAATGAACAGCGCCGTTTAGAAATTCCTTCCCATTTATTTCAGACTGCTTACTCCGTAACTGCTATTTTATGAGCTTTATGTTTAAGGAAATTCGTTAAGTTTGCAGACTAACTGAATCCTAATTTTGTCATAAACTTCTAAATGATTTCCTATCTTAGTGTAAGGAATGGACAATCTGTCAATTTTTCATTGTGAAGAGTTCACATGAAAGAAACGTCCATCATTATGTAAAAGATGCAATTAATTGATTATTTTATTGATTATATAGAGTCAAAATTGCTTTTATTTTGCTTTCAGAAATATTTCTCTTTATTGTAAAATAGAAATATTATGCATAATATCAGTTACCAGTTTCACATAAAAAGATTTTCTAATATTTGCTATCACCACAGCAGAATTTTGAAATATAAATAAAAAATAAAGTTTATTAATGTGTAATGCAACTTACGTTAATATTTTTAAAAATCTCTACATACATTATGCATTTCAAATTTTCAGTTTTTAATAGGAAAAAGTAAAGCGAAATGAGTCAACTGAAAAAGATAATTAGAGATAGAGATGCGTTTATATATATGCCTTATAATTTGGCACCGATATAAAACATTAAAAATTTCACAAAGTAGTTGGTATCAAAAAATAGGAGGTAATCGGATGCATAATACGGAAAAGTCGAAATCATTTTTTGTTGCATAGTTCTGTTCTAAACTACATTCAAATATCGTCGTCTTCAATTAATTGAAATATACTTCTGATTAAGAATATATAAATTATTTTAGAACATAGAAACACTCATTTCTACTTACGCATAGAAAAATGCAGGACATCATATGTGATGTCAAAAATTCATGTTGCAGAATTTAAACCAAATTCAGAAAAAAAAAAACCCATGCATGTTATGATAAATGTTATTAAAATCCACTCCGGATTAAAAATATTCATATCACTTTACTACTTAGATCTCATTCGCACTCATAACCATTAACAGGTCCCATATACCAATTCAGATATCAAAAAATATATGTTGCAGAATTTAAATGGGGCGTTTGAGTGCTAAGCCCTTTGGTGGAGAGGCATTATCCAGCAGTTTTCGGATGGTCCGTTCGAAAACTCATTTTCTAACCAGATTGCCCGAGGGACTTTTCAACACGCTTATTTAACTCACACCTCACTAGAAAATCCGGCACTCTGGCTGTTAGCGCGTCATCACGCCACATAACAGACTGCTCAAATTGACGAGGTGCGCTGTTCTTCACAGAATTGGTTTGACATAGCAGATAAGCTGAACGAATGGATTGAAATACACCTATTGATTAAGAATATGTAATCATTTCGCATGAATATAGATACGACGTTTTTAGTGTCGTGTAAGGAGGAAGAGCGATAATTCTCAGTTTGAAATTTGATTTGGATTTTAGAGCTGTCTACGGTGATTTCCGCACTTTGCGTGTTATTTTAAAAGTTTATTGAGAATAGATTAAGCTATGTTTATGATGTCTTCATTGCTAACTAATAAAAAGATTTGTATTGTGATTTTTAATTGTTCTTGCGAATATTTTATGTTTAACCATATTATTCTCCAAATAAGAAAAAAAATATTTTGTCATCATTTTCTTTTTTCTTCCTGTTACTTTCAATATATACTGGCGTATGAGGATTTCTTCAGTGCATTAAAATCAAATTTGTTCGCCTAAACTCTTATAGTGAAGCATTTGCTATGAAGCATCACGTATTGGATGAGACACGATAGTTTAGTCGCAATCTTCGTTGTCGAGGGATGCTGGCTTGAGCCTCGATTGTAGTATATATCAACTGTGTACACATTATATATGATTCGGAAGTGAAATATCCAGTTATTAAGATGTGATGCGGAAGTAGTACTAGTGAGATGCCTCCTCAGGTGTTCTATCACCAAATTATCGTTCAGAATTCCGATACCGCTGCACAATAACACTTATTTAGTCTCAAAATAGAAGTTCTATTCGACGGATATATCAAAAATATATATTATACTCGATGCGAAACACATTTAAAAATATTACCGATTCACATTCTCTATTGATAGGAAATAACTCCATCTTATAAAAAAATTATTTTCTCAACGTTTTTGAATTTTGATTATTTAAAGGCATTTCTCTTTGATGAAGGTGTCATATTTCCGTAATATCTAACGAGGCAATTTTTTGCATGTATTTAAAAAATTTTAACTATCCTTTTATATCGAGTATCAATGAATTGAATGTAATACATGTCACTAAAAGGTGATTCCTCTCTTTGAAATCACTAAAAATAATTTTCTAAATAGTAGGAATTTTTCCGTAACTGTAACATCATATAGTAAATAAACCAAATAAAGCCATAGAACTTCGCAATAAAATTTTTTTTCCCTGCTATAATTTCTTACCATCATGCCAATGGGCAATTTTATTTAGAATTATGCAATGATTTGTCAACAAAACTAAGAATTCTAATATATAGCATAGAAAAGTGACCAGTTATTTAAAAACTGCTGCATATACTCACACAGAGAAATTCCGTGTATGTCATTTTTACGGGTTTGTAAATCTTTGCCTCATTATTATAGTTTTATGACTACATCTCCAAATCAATGGTAGTAGTAGTCGATAAGTAGTAGGTAATCAAGTAGTCCTTCAAAATGTTTAACTGAAAGCAGAACTTTCAACTTTAAATATATTAGAGGTGATAACTGACGAAATATATGTCTTATGTTCAAAAATTTAAAAGATATTCATTAAATTTCGGCGATGCATTCGAAAATCTTCAATAAATATTTTCAAAGCGATATAATCTTCTGTTATTTTTTTCAATTCTGTGAAAATTGATACTTTTAATACTTACTCTTTCTCATTCATTAATTTAAATAAATAAGAATTTTATTACAAAGAAAAAAGCATGAAATTCAAGGAAATATTATCGCCTAATGATTGCGATGATTTTCACAAGAAATTAAGGAAATCATTTCAGTATGAAAAATAAAATTCAACGTTTTAAATTATTTTCAATAAATGTTCGAATTATTTTATTTTCTCCAAATTTGAAAGTGCCTCAAATGATTTAGTTTTAACTCCCTCGAAATTTCTCTGGTCTCTGCAAATCAAGTAAGCGTACTATATGATTTGCTGCGTTTTACTTTTTTCTAATGGAAAATGGCGAAGTTAATAATTTCAGTCGCAAAAATAACTTGTGAAATTTCCCATTTTTATTCAAAATTGTTTAAATATTTCATTTACTTATGATAAATGAATTCACTGTAAAAAATAAAATTTAGCAAGCTAGAAAAACTATCTAAATAAACGCACAAATCTTTTTTTCAACTTTTTTTCTCTACAAACCTGAAAGTACTTCGAATTATTCATTTTTAACTTAATTTGGGAATTTTCTTGTCTCCATACTGCTCTGATTCATTTATCTCAGTTTATTTATTACTGTATGTTAATGGATAATGCATTAGACAACATTTTTAGCTGCAAAACTAGCTTGTGGAGTTTCCCCTTCCTATGCAAAAGTTTAAATATATTACTTTTATTTTTCGCCGCTTTGTTTGAAAAGAGCCTGGAGCACCTTAAGTTGAAATAAAAAAAATAACATTTCCTGCAAGTGCCATAAATTTTTCCTTCTTTCATAATTTTTGGATAGAAAAGCAAATGAAAATTTCCACTTTCGTATAACTTTTCAAATGTGAGAATAATTTTATCTAGATTTGCATGCAATCCATAATGTTTAATAAGAGTATAAGCAAACCTGTTTAACTCACGAGAATATTGAAAAATATAAGAAATTCTGATGCAATACCATCAAGGTATAATATATTTACTGTAGAATTTTATATGTATGAAGTAAGAATAAATCCATTGATTCTTATTCAGAATTTCGCAAAGAAATTCTAGATACGAAAGGAATTTTATTTTAATCAGACTTTCTCATCAAGCTATTATTAAATATGTATAAAGCAAATTGAAATTGTCTGAAAAGAAAATTAAATTTTATGTATTAATGTTAATTATATTTCGATGATCTTTCACTGATTTTATGATTTATTTTATTAAATAGAAAAAAATATCTCTAACATAAATGAATTTGCTTAATTCAAGAATAATCATAAAACAACGAACCTCTGGGCAAAAAGTGATTGCATTTAGAAAAATAATCCATAAGATATAGAAAAATTAATTAATTTTAATTTGAGTGAAATCTATTGCAAACCAAAAGTATCGGCAATTTGCTTCAGAAATATAACATCGAAGCAGTATTTTAATGAAGAATAGAAATTAGATCGTTGCATTTTTTTAAACAACGTTACTTTATGTAAGAAAATATTGTTCAGTGATTGACGTATTTTCTACTCTGCAGTAGCAGGAAATATGTTAAGAAAGAGATTCATTTCAGCAAGTTATCAAAATAGTTCACATTTTTTGATGATGTTGATTTATTAACGAAACAATGGAACATTATATACGATTTTAAATTATGTAAGAATCTTCAATAAGACTAGAGAATTACTTTCAGCTATTATTTTGCTCTTGAATCATTGAATAGTTAGTTGGACTGTTTGGAAATCTTGATGCAGTTCAAACTTTCGTTCGATGCCTAAAATATTAACAAGACTTCCGCCTAAGTGTAAAGTGTTTGAAGATAGTCATTTGAAAAAAACTGGGATATTGCTTTCGAAATAGAGATTAATATGAGTTGCAGGTATATAGATGCCCAAATTTCATAACACACAAATATGATAAAAAGTGGTTTTATGCATGATAGAAAAATGTTAATTGGTCATTTTTGTTCATTTCGCAGTTTTATGGTTATTATTTTTCAGGAATATAAAATTTTAAAATCAATCTTAAAATTTAAATAATGACATAAAATAAAATTGAAAAAGGTTGCTAGGGAGAGAAAATATGTCTGTAACACTCAAGTAACGGATATTAAGTGAAATTAAATGTAAAATTCCAACATGATAAGTCATCACAATTACAAGGAATATTTTAAACATCGAAGTAAAAAAGCAACGCAGTTTCTAAAGTTATTTCATTTGAATGATTGGCATGCAGTTTGTTTTATTTTAATTCATTCTCACCAAGCCGCAATGTACCTTTATATTATTATTATTTTATTGGAAAACTAGTATTAAACTTGCTTATCTGCACAAAAATGTTTTTGATCTCTGCCCGTAATATTCTTCTATGAAATATTTAGTATCATTAGTCATGAAATTAGCATTTGACATCCCTATTTGGAAAAATAATTTATGTAATTTTACGTGCACAAATTAATTGCATTATAATTTCGCTAACTGAAATTTGAATAGATAGAATAGGAAAAGCAAGTTCACGAATCTTAAGATATCTTTATTTGCAATAATAAGTTCAGATCAAACCATATGAAATCAAAGCATTTGCATATGAATATATGAGAATTTGATAACATCCAATTTTCTTACGTGATGTAAAAAAACTTTTATGAGGCTAAAAAATTGCTAATATTTGCGCAATAAATCATTTGCCAGTAACAAAGGATGATAAAATATTTTAAAACAAAAAAAAAAAAATAACTTGCTGTCTACAAATAAGTTTTAAAAATCCTTTTTGATTAAGCATCGTGGAATTAAGATTTTTCATAGTCGAATATTCTGTATATTGGGGATCAAATTATAACATTAAACAAAATCTGTTAATCCATTTTGGCTTGGTTTATTTTTTAAGCAGCGGATAAATCATTAACTTTCCATTTTTAATCGTGCTTTCTGTAACGCAACCACAATAAAACAATGATTCGCACTTAGATAATTTCGCATAAAACCTTTAGCAAAGAACTAATTAATGTCGTAATATTCCATCTTGCTTTTAAGAATAATTTCAAACATAACTTGTGTGTAAAAAATGCAAACTACGGGACAATTAAAGCACTACTGAAATTTGTCTCCATACATTACAAATTATCTACTACATAACTATTTTTATGCATTTCTACGAAACTATATTTTAAAAACATTTTTGCATTGTTGTTCCGTGGATGTTAAATATTGAAACAACCACCGAACAATGAAATTTAATGTCATACAAAAATCTTTTGGAGTTAAAAGAAACTTAAATTTAGTTCAAAAATACGAGCACAAAACAAACGCTAAAATGAAGCCAAATCTACGAAATATATTTCTAATCTCGATAATATACCGCGTTTGAGCGCTCTTTTTAAAACTTCGAGTTTATAGAAATCCCTTTTCCGGTGCAAATATATTTTTCCCTGCAAAAAATCTATTCCACCGCTTTTGCAATTCCGTGACAGAAAAGTTAATTTTCTTTTCCGGAATTGCATGTGAAAGAAATACAGTGAAATGCACATAACATCAAACAGCGCTCTAAGAAAAAAAGTATAAACTTAAAATAATTCTTTCCTTACCTTCAAAACCTTAATTCAGTAGTTCCATGGAAGAGGAAATGTTCCGGAAAACGTCAACGAGTAAACTCGGTGAATTGAGCGTCAAACGGAAAGTATAAACTTTTTCTTTAGAAGAGGGGATAAAGGAAAAATAAAAATTGCCCAGTGAGCCCCATGCGTTCCGAAGCGACGGGTGATCAAGTTTACTGTGAAGCTCTCGCTGGCTTCACTCTTCTAGCAAGTTTGTAACACTGATACCCTGTAGACGTTCCGGGCTGTCACGTGTGACTCTCTCGTCCAATCAGAAGCCAGCGGGATTTATTTTTTTTATTTATTTCTAAGGGATTTGGTCAGGTTTGTTTAGATTATTTTGCCCTCCTCGGAAAATTGCGGTTTTTCACCGCATAAGGATAAAATAAATAAAAATTAAAACGATCCTTTAGTTTTTTAATTTTTTTTTTAAATTCTAAATATCTAGGGGCTAAAAGTCTGGAATAAGAAGTTTTATGGAAGAGCTGTCTGGATGGTCTCTTTTTTGTATTTCCTGGCTAAAGAATTTTTTAATAAGACTTTTAATTAGTTTCCTTAATTCAGAAAGTTTCTTTGCGATATAAATCATAAAAATGATGATCAAGATTGTAAGGATAATTGAAATGACTATAAATAAAACTTATAATCTATTTACCGATTAGCACCAGAAAGAAATTAAATTAGTATAAATTTCAATACTTTAAGGCTTTTTCTTCAGAAGATTGGAGGCCGATAATAAATTATTGATAATTTCCTTTTTCAAAACAGTATTTTAACACATCGTTATAATATAAATATTATTCTGTATCTTTAAAATTTTAGTGAAGATATGATTAAAACAAAATCTTATACTATACCTCTTCACTAATTGAAATAATTCCAAAAATGTTGCAAGGAAATGAAAATTATTTGATTGGAATTAACCCTGAAAACCGAGTTTTGTATTTTTAGCTCTAAAATTTAACTTCACAGGAAGGCAAGTGATCTTACGAGTTGATAAAATAAAATGTCAGGCTGAGCATATAAAATAACTTCACGAAAACGTGGCACATTTTTTGGTGGTTTCGTTCAACATGTTAAACCTACCTCTTCTTAGTGATTAAAAATCATTTAATGACTAAAAATTACCTTAATAATCAAAATGATTTAAAATTTTGATCTTAGGTTCTGACCAAAAAAGCTAATCAAAAATTTAATTACAATAATCTAATAAAATATCTTTCAAGAGCTAAATTCCAACGTTTAAGTCAAGCTCTATTTATAATCATAATCGCCATTTTAATGTTTTATATTTATTTCGTTACAAATGTAAGTTCATTTCAGAATTGAAAATTTGCTTTATGCATAATCTACGAAACTAATAGTTTCTTTCTTTTATATATATTTATTAAACAACAAAGGAGAATTTTAAAACGATAAAAAAGTTAGCATTTTAAAATATACATTTATAAAATATATATTTCATATAAAAACTTCTTTCTCGTGGACTAATTTCAGATCGGAAGAAAAACCTTCAAATTATTATTTTCTTTATTTCTGTGACTAAATTCCAAATGATATTTCTTACATTTTTTAATTAATGTAGATAAATATATTGCACTTCAGTTTCGTGGAGGTTTATATGAACAGTCTTCAATGCTGTCACATTTAATGTGACGATGCACTTTTATGGAATCTATTTTTGCAAATACAGAGTTATTTAAGTCTTCCGACTTTACCGATGATAAATTTAATTGGAAATTCCTTCAAGTACTTGACATATATGTCGAATTTTTTCAAATGGGGGAATGCGTTTCTTGAGTAATTGAAATTTATTAATAGTCGGGAATTAGCTTCTGAATTTCTAAATTTGAATCCAAATTAAAACAAAGCAAGGAAAATATATGCAAACATTTTCATACTTCATATTGTCTGATTTAAATAGGAGTGAAATAAAATATCTTTTACTTTAATTAAAGAAGTTATTTTAAGAAATGAAATTTACAATTAAAATAAAAATTACGCAGAACTTACTTTCGAAGAATTATTGTAGGAAAGGGAATAATCAAAAGTCTGTTCTTGGAAAGTTTATTATTTTTTATTAGAAGCAACTGATCTAAATAAACATCGTTAAAAACTTAATTTTATTAATATATTTCTTGCTTATTGCCGTCGCCTGCTAGCTGAATCTTGGCTTTTTCACCGGAGGGTCGTCGATTCATCCGAAGAACCTCCGTGCACACTGTCCTGGCTCATGTTAAATCAGTCGAGGACAAAATTCTTCGCATGGGTGTTGAAGTTTGGAGAGAGGGTAGCAGTCTACGTATCATCATCATCTGACCATATTTAAAATTAAAGCAACCATCTCTAAACAGACCTCAAGTAATTTCAAAACACAAGGTAAATAACTAAACCTGAACACAGAACTGAAAGAAAGCGAGTCCTGAAGTTCTAGTAGTGAAATCTTTCATGCCGTTGATTTATGGAAAATTGAAAGTTTGGTATTGGGACGCTAAAAATCTTCGCTGTTGTTTATTCTTGGGTTACATAATTATTGGCATAAAATCTTGAGCCAATTAAAAAAAGAATTAGAAACGAAGTGGGCTTATGTGAAAATGAAATCATATTAATGATTATTCGTTATTTCATTACAGTTTTGAAATTTAAAGTTGATTTTTCTGTAGTACATGTCATAGTCTAAAGTAGATGTAGTTAATATCATTCAGAAAGTTGATATACAGGGTGTCCGAGAATTGAATCTCCTACGCGTATCTTCTGAATATTATATTTGAAAAGGTATATATTACTTCAAAAATTTCTCAGTTTATATCAAAACATTTTTTTTTCATTTAATGAAAGTAATCAATCCTTTTTTAACCTTTTATGTTCAAATTATTGTTATTTGTGGTACACAAACTAAATTATATTGACGTGATAATTCTTGTAGCTAGTTTTCCAGCTGCAAGCAGTTTTTTGTAATGTAAATTGGTGGATTATATAGATGATATATTTTAAACTTTTACTTTCTTGCATTCGAAGTATAAAAAGAGAAAGTAAAGGGTGGTCATAAATTATTGAACCCATTTCAAAATAACTAATAATGTTACAACTACGGTTTTTCTTTTAAATGAGAGCGCAGTTTAAAAAGTCTTCTTTTCAGATAGGTGGCGTACCATTACGATGTTCTAAATTTGATACAGCGAGAGATTTCCATTCGCAATGGCTACCCATCAGGAGAAGTCGATGCGCGTTTCCTGGTTTCTGTGTTTAGATTTTCTTGAATATTTCAATTGATTTAACAAATTTAAAAAATTGCGATTCCCTATAAATGTATGCTTTTGTTTTTCTTACAGCTTTAATATTTTCGCAAATAATGCCTCTCAAAAATATATATATAGGTAACTAATATAATGAATTTCTCTTTTATACCTAATCTTCTGTTTGTTTTATATCTGATTATGCTAGGCTAAATGATGTGCTATTGCTAAATTTTAAAAAAAATATAAATTGTTCGTGTCTCCTGGAATGTAGTTAATTGGGTAGTTTAGGGAACTAATTCGATAAATTGTTAGAAGCTGTTTCCATTCTTAATTATTCTTTGAGAAACAAGAATTTATTCAAAAAATGGCTGTTGCATTTTAGAAGGCAGGTGAACTGAAAATAGATATCAAAGCAGTAGGGAACCAGATATAAAATAAATATCTATTATATTCTATGAAAGTTATTTGCTTATAAGAATTGAAATAACTTATTTCTCGATAGAAGAAGCGGCAGATTGGAAGTTTTGAATTTATAACACGTTCTAGTCAACTGCCAACCTCTTGTTATTAATTATAGTACAATTTCATCCAAAATAACGTTCCGTTCTTAACCAAACCTTTTGTCATTTTCACACGCGATTAAGTTGAATTATTCCTGTAAAATATACATTCAAATAAATTCTCTTTTCACAATAACAATCATGTTGTCAATTTTAGGTATGAGTTTTTTTCTTCTTTGAATGCACAATTGTAGTTATTGTAATTTATGAATAAACAGTTTATGTTAAATAGCACTGATTCTGAAAGGATGAAAATTTCTTTACAAAAAGACTGTTGATATTAAATATAAACTCCCTGAAATAGGATAACTGATAAAAAAATATATAGATTTGAATAGTGTTTATTGATGAATAAATGTGAATTTCCGTGAAATTTTATTGATGGATAAATGTGAATTTCCGTGAAATTTTATTGATGATTAAATGTGAATTTCTGTTTATATTATGAAAGTGTACATTTGTTCTTATTACCAATAAACAAAAATATACCAAAACGTTTTTATGATGATGAATACACAATTTTTAACTTCAAGCTGCATAATTCTTTACTTTTCAACAATATTTGTGTAAATTTATAAGAATGTAGATAAGGAATGTAATAAAAATTACAAAAATATAAAATTTTAATTTTAATTTTTTATTTAAAATTAACCGATAGAAACGTCTAAATGTTTAAATTAAAATTTCTTTAATAAATAAATGAGTTCTTCTGAAAGTAAAAAATCTAAGAAATTAATTTGTTTATTAGTTAATAATTTATTTATCCAAGTGGCAAATATGCAACACTGCACATATAGTGTTAAAATTCAGATACCGAAACATTAGAAGAAGACCAAATTTTAAAAATTGATTTTGTTAAGTTATCAGTCGCTGAACTATTGGCGATTTCAAGTGAATAAATTGAAAAATTCCGAACATTATTTCAGATTAAAAATAGCCAGGAATATGAGCAGGAAACTCAGAAGATAAAATGTTATACAAATTTTAAAAATCTTAGAATCGCCTCTGTAATATTTTCAGTCACGAATTTCAAAAGAGAATATGTATGCAGAATATTAAAAAAACTATATTAAAATTTGCAGAAATGTAAAAAGAATTGACAAATATATTTGAGGAAACCATTAATATAATAAATATCGGCCCCAATATTTCGTAGCGCATCATAGTCATATTGGCTCTTTCGCCATGAAAGCCTACCTTCCCATCATAAGGAATATCAAAAAAATAAATAACGAAACTTATTGACAAAATGACATCTTCAAAAGGAGATAAAAGGGCCAATTCAAACTAAGACTTCACGTTGTGATTTACAAGAATAAGAAACTGCGACGCATAAATTTAATTAATAATATAAATTACACAGAACACTAAGATGGTAAAACCGATCGGACAAATTTAGAACACAAAAAAAACACTAACTTTTATAATTATTTGGTCTAGATTATCAATTTTAAAAATACGAGAAAAAATTGTAATCCTGATATGGGGTTAAAAAGGAAACGATAACTCAAACGGTCAAACCAATGAAGCCTGCATATTCAGAAATTCATGAAATGTAATTTAACCGAATTTCTTAGAAATGTTTCATTAATAATATTTTACTCTTTATGCTTAAGATACACGTGTATTTAGAATTATTTCATATTTTTTAAAATTTATATTGTGTGATTTGAAATATTTTTCTGTTTGAGGATTTTGAGCTTGAATAGAGGGTAAAGCTTATATTGTCAAATTAAGCATTGAGCTAAGGCAATAAACTAGTCTTTAGTTGGATGTGTGTTCTGGGAGCTATGTTAGCTTCCTGATGAGAGAATGAATGTTTTATCTTCAAAAGTCGATGCGTTTTGATGGTTTTATATGTCGGATTTTGTGAAGATTTCACTTAACTACTTAAATAAGTTTTGGAGATGCTGACTCGCAGCTGAATTAGCCTAACCCTAAAAAGGTTTCTGAATGAAGTACTGAAGAAAAGAGACTCGAGTCTCTGACAGGAAAATCTTTGAAAGGCACGTGGTATTTAGGTCTCAAGTGGTCAATAGTTTTGCTTGATTTAATTTACTATATCAGAATCTCTTTTTGATGCTACAATTTTGGAACGATCTCAACATTCTGAATAAAACGCCAGATAAATATGATAACACCATAGCTGGTACCTTATTCTTTAAGGCTGGGCTCAAGACCGCTCCACGACACTCAAATTCGACCGTTTCTTGCCAAAAGCAGTCGTCAGTGCAAAAAACAGGTTCGAATGGAAGCGGTGTGGATCCAAAATGGATATACAACTGTTTCCGATATCCACCCAATCAATTTTAGCTGCCGAGCTATAAAAGCGTCGATAATAGTAGATACGTATGGGGGAAGAGATTTGGGCCGTGTGGTTCACCGAGGAAATCGGAGGAGGCATGGGTAGGAGAGCAGAGTGACTGGCAGTTTATGGATTTGCCTTGTGTGGAACTGTCGTCAATGGTCCACCTAAATGGAATGGCAGGGAATGTCACAACGGCATTTCGATGGAGTGGAGTGGCCGAGAATGACCGGCTAAAGCTTGCAATCATCACCTCGAGTGTATGAGTAACTCACGACGGCAGAATATCTTGTGGTCCTCTAAAGTGTAAGATGAGAATACTACCATGCTACTGCAGTCTACTTTTGATTTGATATTTGTTTCTGTTATGCTGAATTGTCTGGGTAAAGCTCATTTCCTGAGAATTATTTGAAAGAGTATCTTTCCTTTCTTTTCATGCAAGTAAGGGATAAAGTAATCGTGTCAGAAATTAGTAATCGTCTTAAAACCTATTTTAAAGAATTGGAGCTCGAACTATTGAAATCCGTTTGAGTTTACATTATTTTTATGCTTAGATTTTTGATGACAAATCGTACTTCAGTTTTGAAATTGAATGCGGTCATTGTTATTAAGTTATTATGGTGAATGAAATATTAAAATTATGCATAATATTTTTTGCTACTCTCAGAATATAAAGGCATTTTCGTTTTTTCTGTGTTATTCTCTTTTCATTGGATTTAGTGCTTACTATATTAATAATTAATAGTTTAAAATTTATTAATAGTTTTAAAAGTCTGTAAAATGACAAATAAAAATGTTGTTATAAAGGTTGCTACCAAAATAATAACTTAAAAAGTCATCTCTAGAAAAATAATAATTTCTGTAGAAAACTATATGTGGCATAAAATAATTTAAATTTAATTATCTTGGAACAGAACTTACTAACTTACCTTACTGAAAATAATGTGCATAATTTTAATCGATAACTGACGAACAATGTAATCTAAGTTTATTTGACACTGAGCGTATGGTAATTTTCCGATGTAATTGGCAATCTATTTCTTTTAATCAATGTGCAGTTCACTTAAATTCTTTTTTATAATGACATTTCCTTGTTCAATAATATTTAGCTCCAGAAAACAGGCTCTAATTTGTTCAGAGGCAAGTTCGCACTCTCCAAAAAAGATTAGGCCAAAATGGCATAAAATCCAGTGATGAACAATAGAAAAGCTCTCAAATTCTTTTTACGGATTTTTGGTTTATCTACCAAAGATATAAGAATTTAAGACAGAATTTAAGTTAAGTCACCAGCCAACCTTATTTTCTAAAGAAATCATGATAATAATCTAAAGGATAAAATTTTAATGCATGTCATAACAAATCACTTCTTCCTGTCTAAGAATTATAAAGACTCTATAACATATAATTTTATACGAGTAACCAGGATGACATAGACTATGTTAAACTCCAGATTGTAAGAATTTTTGTGATTATATATTTAAAAAAAAACAAAAATTGAATACTTGCTTCATTTTTGAATAAATTTGTTGAGATGATTTTGAGATTTGTGACAGCCCACATAATTTTTAAAAAATTCATCGGATAGTGTTCTTAATCTGAGTTGTAGAACTTGCTGTGTTCAGTAGTTTTTCTTAAAATGTTTGTATGGATTTAATATGTATCTCTTTTGTTTAATAGTTTTAAACTTTCTTGCTGTATTTTCACCACACCTGCTTTTATTGAATACCTGCAATGTATCGAGTTTTAAAGATTTTTTAATTTATTCAATTTCAGATTTACAGTTATTTAATTCATCCGTCATTTCCCAGGCAAAAAGTGAGCCTTACCAGTAATAATTAGAACAAACAGTCAGCGGGAAAATAAAATATACCACTAAACTTTTTCTGTTATTGCTGTAAGACTACATTCTAAAATTGAACGTATTATAATTTATAATTTAATTCAATCAAAATAAATCCCTTAATTTCTTTTTGTAATATCTTATTGTTTTAAGTTAAGACTTCTTTTAAGAATTGAATATATTCATTTCAGATTTCAATAAGTAAAAACTTCTTTTCATTACAGGATATGGTATAAAGAGAGGGAGAAAGAATATCTTGAACACATATCTTTAACTTTATTATTAGTGCTGTAAGTTTCGTGATAATTATGATTTTCTGATTTCATATTCTGTAAATGTTTGGTTAGCTTGCTAAATATTAGAAAATAATGCTTAAATATTTTATTTGTTATTTTGAATCCTATTTTGATGTACATTTTTTTAATGTATAAGGAAATAGTACTTTTGAATGCTGCGGCGACAACATTGATTGGCATCCTGCTCTTCATACTTCTACACCATACCAAATCTTCCTACTTCTACACGTTGGTTTCAGTAGGAATGTCAGATCATTTGTCATGCCACGACTCGAGTTGATAATTCTTCATCCTGAAAGCTGAATGTATCCTACTAGGTCACAGAAGCGATTTTAAGCTTATTTATTATAATTATGTAACTGATGTATAACTAATTTGGCATTACTTTCAAAGAGAATGAAATAAGAATGCGCATTTTTGAATTAGAATGATACGGAGATACAGCCATATAAATGTCTTGAAAGAATTTCCGGGGTCTCTTCAAACTGTTTTTTTTTTTTTATTTTTTCAAACACAATAAACTTCTAAAGCATCTGTATGTTTTACTTAAAGTTGTAAATCTGCAAATGTAAATTATGTTACAGCAAATATATCATATTGTGTTTAAATTTTTTAGTTTTAAAATATGACCAGGCTGAATGCAATGAAAACTGAATGTGTTAAAACTTGCAAAACCTTTTGGAATCATTTTTATGATTGATAAAGTACAATTCTCTTAACATTTGTTGAAACACATCGTGAAACGATTTTAAAGTAGTCCAGTTGATTCTTTCTTGCTGATATTAGACGCTAATCATTGTTAAAGTAGCATGTTTGGGTTGTGAATTATTTTTTCGTTGATTACATTATTTAATTCAAATTTATTTACGAGGGTCGTTTTTTTCAACCTCCGATCGAGTCGCTAAACAGGCAGACAAGTGGTAGAAGGTGGGGATTCCTTGTGGGCAACTACTCTCGACGCCAGCTGGCCAGTTTGAGTTGAACTGTCGGCACGTAAACATGGCTGGTAGAATTGATGCTCCCGCCAAGTGCGAGTTGCGTAGTATTATTCGCTTTTTTCAAGCAGAAGGTTGGTTTGTGGAAAACGATAGATGCAGATGTTTCTTGTCAGACTTTACGACGACTGCGAAGAGCCATTCTGACTTTTGGAGTTGTTCTCATTGATGAAAACGAACAACCTCACAGCGCTTGTGTAACCCAAAAGTTTCTGGAGCAGTTTAAATTGGAGCGTGTCTGATCAACCGGCGTATAGCCCGGACTTAGCGACAAGTGATTTTCAACTCTTCCCTGAATTGAAGAATCTGGCTAGGAAGCCAAATCTTCCAGAAAAATGAGGAGATTTAAAGCGATGTTAAGGCCCATCTCACATCACTGGCGGGAACGTTCCTCGAAGAGGGGATCGGAAAACTGGTCCACCGATATAAGAAATCTTCACGGCGGTTATGTCGAAAAGTAACCCCGTTTGAACATAACTTTTGGTAATAAATTCATTTTGTTCTCAACTCCACTCTTTTTTATGGTCCATCGGAGGTTGAAAAAAACCGACCCTCTTATTTTATAACATTTCTCAGAAACACTGAAATTCTACATTCATAAGAATAATAAATTTGATTTTAATAAAAGATAAGCCGTTTTGATGAAAGAAATTCTTATAGAAACCTGTTTAGAAAATTTTCCAATGGAGCAATTTTTAGTTATATGGCCATTTAAATTTCAGTTATTTTTCAGTTTGATTTTAACTTTAATGACACGTGTGAAGTTATCTTACTAATTTATCCATTTAATGTTCATGTCTTTAAAATACGTTTGATTTGAATTTCACATAATATCTTCGTTTAGGATGCTGAAGCTCAGGCGTTTGTACATCTGTTATTAACATATAACGTACTGAAAAAATCAAATCATATTTACTTAACGCTTTCCACCATTTCTAAGATAATTTATTGTTTAATTTTGAAACTTCGCTGTATTCAACATTTTTGACAGGAAAAGCAATTAAATTCCTGTTCAAGTCTTAAAATCTTTAACGTCACTTAAAAAATCCTGAATTAATTTCGTAGAACAAACTATCGAATTATACAATAATGTTTTAATAAATATTGTTAGGTAACACATTCTCATTTGAATTAATTATAGAAATGCTAATGTTCTGACATTCAAAAACTAGAAGACGTGCAATTTTTTCTGACCATTAAGCAAGCATCTCTGTTGTAATTTTCTCGACAGTGCTATTCTTACATTTTAATTCCCTTGAATGATATTAGTATCAGTTGGAGTAATTTTGCAGACTTTGTCATTTTTTCCATCTTTTGTCTTTCAAAAGATAGTATGCTATGGGGAAGAGGCCCATATTTTTTTGAGTGCATAAACATATTCTGCAGGTTTCATTAAACAATTACTCCTTTCAGAAATAATTTATCAATTAACCAACCTCGCTTTTAGGAACTTTCTTATTTTACCTCGAAGTGTTCCCAATAACATCAGAGACTACGGCTTCTGATTACATTAACAAATTGATTTGAAGGTAATATATCGTCGCTTAACAAGCAACACCACCTATTTCGATTTTTGAAATTCCAAAGAGGAAGAGAAAACTGTAGTTTTCGCAACCCAAAACGAATATTCCTGATTTTTTTTCACACCTGGTAGGAACATGCGGTCTCGTGTTTATAACAGACGTTAAAAAAATTCGGAAGTAATCGTTTTTGGTTGCGGAAAATTCAGTTTTTTCTTCCTCATTGAAATTTCCAACAATTGAGATAGGTGGTGTTGCTTGCTAAGCGACGATTTTTTAAATGATTAGAAACTACTGTATAGTTCTTGAAAATGCATTTAACTGCCTTTTCCGATTTAACACAAAATACTGTTTTTTCATCTTCTGCAGGAAAAGTATCGTCTATTTCATGGAATATCGCATATTAACTATTCTAACTATTTACTACCTTCAATTTGTTGTAATTTATAATCATTCTAACTCAAATTTTGACAGGAAAAATTCGAAAATGAATCTTTACAGAAACTGAATATTATGACATACTAGAAGGAAAGAGATAAGACTTAAAAATCAGACATAAACATTAGTAGAAACAATTGATCAATTTAGAAGTAGAATATATATTTTCCACTTGAAATCGAACGTTCTATTCACTATTCTACTAATTTTCCTATGACATTTACATTACCTGAAAACCAAATAATTCTTTTCGACAATCTACTTCAAAGATACGATCTTGGAGTATAGTTTTTAACTGACTCAGAAATAAACTGCTCATTCACCATCGAAACAAATTTTGATTTAACCAAATTGGTGGTCTTTAACCTGTCATATTATATTCTCCACCGTTAACTTCTTGAATTCTGCAGACGTACGGATAATGTGCCTTCATTCTGGCACTTCCAACGTTATCGACCAAAACAAACACATTTTTTCAAAAATCAACCATGGATGATTCCAGATAAATTACTTCCTCCATCTCTGAAGCATCTGTTTCTTGGTGAAAAAACCAAAATCCTCATCTTTAGATTCCTCCATCAGTATCACGTTTTCTTCTTTCTCATCATCAGTTTCTTGTTTTGTTCCATACGTGAAGTCAAACGGCTTCATATCATTATTAACAAAAAATCTTCATACGTAAAAAGTAATATGTATGTAGATCACATGCTAAATTGTTTTAAAATCTCAGTTGTTAATTTGACATAAAACAGTGAACTCTAATGATGGTACAGAACGCAACCACGTTTCTAGAAATAAAATTGCTTCCTATCAAATAATAAATTATGTTAAATAAATAAAAATATAGGTTTTTGTCACGATAAAAGCCTGTTCCTAATTACCCCGCAGTAAAAATTTCTAGGGGTAATTAAGAACACTAACCTGTTCCTCAAGATGAAATCGAAAAACGAAAATTTTTTCCTCCTAAAAAAAGTTTTCTCGTAATTGTTATTTCCTACGGATCTAAAAAGCAAAAAAAAGCTATTTAGCTTGCATATAACCGCCGTAGAGAACGAAAAATAAAACTTAAGAAATTTGGATTTCATTTTTCTGATCACGGTTGCATTTATAGGTAGCAAACGTTACCAAATAACATTGAAAAAGTAGGAAAGTGTTTTTCTTCTTCCTCTAGAGTATCTTTTACCAAAGCTTTTCAATTCGCTAGGGCCTCACCAGTGTGCTGTGTAGTCAATGTTTCCAATTACAACTTTTATCAATTTACCTGCCTGACCCTATATGAAATTTTTAATGTCGACACTGTAGTCTATTTCCATCACAGTGGATACGAGTTTAATTGAATTCTTCAGAGGTTTCTTCATTTCTATATGCTTAGAGAATTCTGAGACTACGAAAAGGAAAACAAACATAGTTTCTACTACTCTGATCAAAAAGTATCTGCAATGCTACTTTTAAAAATTACTTATATTATAGAAAAGTTCTTAAAATTTTATAAAACATTTTCACGATTTATATAAACATATATTCAGTATTTAATTTCATATGTTCACCTGAAAATAAATCGATTTTCAATGAGATAAGAATTACAACTTTGCAGTTTTTTCAAAGTGGCAAATTTAATTAAGCAAAGAATATACATTATATTTTGTTTCCGCAGTGAAATTTCTGCTACAAAAATATTTGAAATGTTGCAACAAGTCTTGAATGACAACTATTTAACAAAAACAAGAGTATTTGAGTGGTATAAAATGTTGAAAGAGGTAGAGAATCCGTAGTACATGAATCAAGCTCTGGTCGAACATCCACTTCTCTAATCATCAACATGTAGATAAGATCAGAGAATTGGTGTTTAGATATCGTCGTTTAACAATTAGAGGCAATACTGAAGAAGTTTCTATGTTGAAAACGTTAAAATCTGTATGAATTGGGGCGAGATAACGCATGAGATTAGCACCACGTCAATGCGCTTTCTCACAGTGACGATATTTTCGTGAATTTTTGACAAAAAGTCGACAAATACGGCTCCCCAAAGCTCCGTATTCACCTAATATGGCAAAGTGTGACTTTTCTTATTTCCACGGTTGAAGCTGGCTCGTCGTGGTCAATGTTTTAAGACTACTGATGCGAAAGAAAATTCGCTACGAACCCTGAAGGGCTTTCACGAAAACAACTTTAAGACATGTTTTGAGATAGAAAAAAATGTTGACAAATATGCATTGCAGTCGGGGGAGATGTAATTTGAGGAAGATGTAATAAATATTGACAAATAAATTGATTCTTTTCGTTTTATGAAATTATTTTCGATATTTTTTGATTACAGCATTATATCTTCATTTCCAGGCATCTCAGTAAAAACGAAGGTAAATTTGAACATATCTTTCAGTCTTTAAACATAGGAAGTTTAATATTTCAAGCATGGTAGAAAGTTGAGAGGTAATTAATCCCATGATTGAGAAGACTTTCTGAAGATGAAGGATTTTGAATTTTTTCCCTCACGAAATGTTTCAAATATTTCAATTCAATAACATTAAATTAATTTAGACATACGAACTATCAAGTTACATATTTCCATTTCTGAATGTAAAAATAAATATTGAGATATCTACTGATTCATGATGAAATATGTTGATTCTTTAAATGCTGAAAATAGTTAAATTAACACGTAACGAATGAAAATATTTTCTTCTATTTGTATGACTTGATTGGTAATTTTAGAATTTTGTTTAAAACTTTAAAGTTATTCTCCAATTCCATCAGTACATGTAGATAAAATATACCACGTTAGAATCTTGTATTGAAGCTTTAAATAGATAGTGACGGTTAAATTTGTTATTTTGATCATATGGGAGTATATGCTACCATCCATGTTTTGAAAACAAAGGTCGTTTCAGCTCATCATGCTCCACTTAAACTTTTATTTGTAGAATATTATCACTTAGTATTCTAAATCATTATCTATATTTTAAAAACCGGATATTCACTATATGAATAGTTATAGGTCTTAAGTTGATAAGAAATTCGTACAAAAATAATTAACATTGCTAAAGTCTACTCAATTGCAGAATGTTCCAGGAATTTCGTGATAATTTTTTTCATTTACAGGCGTATTTTATATTACTATCGTTTCTGTCGATAGATGAAATGCTTCTTCTCAGATTCTTAGTCAAATCTTTGCTTACCTAAATAAAGCAGTTTTTTTACTAATTTTTAAAGCATTACAGATTAATTTATTGACAAGAGACTTTAAACAATTTTTAACATTTTCAGGCGCAAGAAATAACTCCAGGTTTATCCAAAGCAAGCAAATTCTAAAATTCTGTCTCGTATAACACGGCGAGGAAAACATTAAATAAATGTGATAATATTTCTAGTAGACTATTTTTCAATATTTCGTTTACGTTTAAGGTGAAGTTCGTTTGTGTAACTTTGTACATCAGAATATCGCATGTTATTCTCTCTTGTACGATAAGACACACAATTTCAGAATTTAAACTGTAATTATACCTCAAATAATGACAACATGCGTTTCATTCTTGGAGCAACGCTGAACAAAGAGAAAATAGTTCCTCTGACAGCTGATGTCCGGACACTTTTATTAAAACGCATTGAGGGTGGAGTAAGAGTGACCTTGAGTTACCTGCGCCAATGACATCTATTGCAACAATTCAATGAGTTAGCTGCACAGTAAGATGTCAGTTTAATTTCTCTTCCTACTGCTACATTCATTTTTAAAGCATCAACAATACATTCATCTTGTCATGGTTCTCCCAATTGTTTGGAATGGAGATATGCAAGTTGTTTGAAAGAAATTTAACTTAGGTTTGCGAGTAACTTAAAATTGTTTGAAGTGCTATTATGTTTCAAGTTGCGAAACTTCTTCGTGAGACTTCAAAATGCACCTACGCAGCAATTGAAACATTTTTCTCTTGTCTCAATGAGTTGTTTCCATATTTTAGCAGTGCAGTTTCGCAGTTGTTAAGGAAGAATTTGGATTTTGGAAACTTTAACGACAGTCTTAGGCTAGTAGTGTTTGGTGAAAATATAACGAATTAGAGTTTAAATGTTACAGAAGAAAATTAAACAATGACACAATACGCTCAACTTTAAAAACAAAGAAAGTAAAACCTTAAGAAAAAGTGAAAAACCACGGATTAAACGTCATTATTTAATTTTGATTCAGATTTATTTCTACTCAAACAAATACTTAGCTGAGACAGTTTTCAGCTGTAATGAGTTGAAAAATAAGTGTAAAAAATATGATGTAACAATTTCAAATTCAATTAGACAAGTCACACTTTATATTATATTCTTTACAAACAGATAATTCATGTGTAATTTATATTACCGTACTCTGTTACTTCTTGTGTAATTATTAATGAATATTTCATTTAAATTTTTAGTTTGAAGATAAGAACCTGAATATGTTTACACCTTATTATATTTGAGTAAATGATTTCAGATATGTACAAGCTTTGGTCTCTTTAATTGACACTGGATTGTTAGAATTATCCTCATAAATTAATATCATACGATTTAATTTCAACAAATCAACCTGAAATAAACATAACAAAAGCAGTTATTAAAAACACACTCTTAGTTGTGTACTAAAAAATTTTTAAAAATTATTTTCTGCTTTTTAGTCTGTAATTTATAATTTATTATTTCAAATATTACAGAATCTTGATATCAATTTTTCCCAAATTCACTATCAGATGGAGCCATGCGCATGGAATCAAAATTTCATTTTTTGTAAGTTTAGTGAGTTTTAATTAACCTATTGATTTGAACAGAAATAACTTCTCAGAGCCACAATAGATGTCACTACAAGTGAGTGCAATGAGCTAGGGAATAAAAGGAAATTGTTTAATGTCACTTCCACCCTTTTTCAATGTGTCTTTCGAATCGTCATATTCAAGAGGAGATTAAATTTTCTGTTATTACAGATTGATATTTATGTGGTGAAAACGCAGCACTATTCCTATGGAAATTGTCTTCAATTTTAAAAAACCGACCTAAGCCTTCTAGAACAATGGTAAAAGTTCTGATAAAAAAAATAAAAATGTTGGTTATGTTCAAAATGATTTCAAGGGAATGGTATATATTTTATTTTACAACCTATATTGCTTTATTACCTCTTAAAGTTCTCACTTTGAAAACATTATCCATCAAAATTCCTTTTAATTGCTCTTTTCTATAAAAAAAATTTGTAATACTATCTGCAACGACTCAAAAGTTATTTTAGTTCAAAGCTCTTCCCGTATATACTAAGTTATATAAAGTAATGCGGGTAAGTGTGCACCGATTTTACAATATCAAAACTTTATTCTCAGTTTTCACGTTTCTACTGGATATAAGTTTCCTCTATTATATAGGGTCTCATATTTACATCAAATGTTAGATCACACTTGCGAAATTCCAACATTTCGCTTTCGGCATGGCTATTCGAATGATCTTATTGTATAGTGCATACTTACTTTTCTATGAGCTGACACCATTTTTATAACTATAGCAACATCCGTTCACAAATTAAATAGCTTTTTTAAAGTATGCCCTTTCCACCTTGTATACATAACTTGTAATAAATAAAGGTAAGAGTGAAAATTTTTGATTGAAAACTGAATTGAGTGTTCACTGGTGTCCAAAAATAATGCACAATTTTGAAGATTCTATAAAATGGGGGTTAATATGGATACTATGTTTCGCAAACAGTTACTGAGAATCGTGGGACATACTATCGTCGGAATTCACGTTTTACGGTGAAGAGTCGGTCACGAGGGCAATTAGGGGAACACCAGACAGGTATGAAGGCGAAAATGGAGTTTGACCCATCCTGATTCACAGAAAGCTGATAACGAGATGTAACATTCATCAATGGTTATGTTTGATGTGCATAATATTTACATGCATTTTCGTAAATACAGTACAAATAATCAGGAAGATATAAAGTTTTTCTTATAAAATCCCACATTTTTCAGTATGTTTTTTGCTTAAAAGCATGCAGAGTTTTCAACCAAATTGTACACAATTTTACAGAATATTTGACAAAATGTAAAAGAAGCATTGTATTTAAATTTCAATTAAATAATATGAATATTATAGGAAATAAGAGTAATTTTAGTAAATACTTTTTTACTGCGTATGTGTGAAACGTAGCAAAAGTTTTCTTTCATAACTTCAAAACCAGATATATAGGGCAACTTATGTAAAAATTGCAATTCAATACCATTAGTATTCAGAAAGATATCGGCATTGCAAATTGGTGAATATCGGTACACTCTAAGAGAAGCTAAATGATGAGGGTTCTTGTACAAACTGATATTTTTTAAATTTGAATCTTCGAAGAGTAACATTGAATTTTAGTAAAATTGAATATCCTGAATGCCATGAACACTTATAAATTAAATACATTATTTAAATTGCATTTTCTCGAATAACATTCGAAAATTCAAGTTTAAAAAATATCAGTCACCCTCATCATTTAGCATCTCTTAGAGTGTACCGAAATTCACCAAGTTACAATGCCGACATATTTCTGAATGGTATTTAACTGCAATTTTTTTTATATAAGTTGCCTATATATCTGGCTCTTAAGTCATGAAGGTGAACTTTCGCAACGTTTTGAGCATGCGCAGTAAAAATTATTTACTAAAAATACTCATACTTCCTGTAATATTCAAATTATTTCATTCAAATTTTAGTACAAAGCATCCGTCACGTATTGTCAAATATTATGTCAGTTGTGTACAATTGGTTGAAAACTCTGCATGTTATAAGCAAAAAACATTCGGAAAAATTAGGTATTTTTAAGAAAATGTTTATATCTTCTCGAATATTTTTGCTATGTTTACGAAGATGCATGTAAATATTATGCACATCAAACATAACCATTGATAAAAGTTACATCTCGATATCAGCTTCCTGTGAAACAGGATGGATCAAACTCCATTTTCACCTTCATCCCTTTCTTATGGCCTTCCTAATTGCCCTTGTGACCGAATATTCACTGTAAATTGGAGTTCCGACGATAGTATATCTCAAGATTCTCAGCAACTGATTGCGAATCATAGTATTTATATTAACTCCAATTTTGTAGCATTTTGAAAATTGTGCATTATTTTTGGACACCAGTGTAATTGAGTTCAAGGTATTATAAAATAATATTTGAGCTGTTTTTCCTTCTGTGTGGAAGTTTTAGCATTATCATGTACCATTTTATTTTATTTCGAGTATTCGTAACAAACAATGTAATATAGAAATGCACAATATATTTGAGCTTTCTGAACATAACTTCATTTAGACTCATTCACAACATTTCAAAATTACTGATTCCTTTCTACAATCCCAACATTTACTAGTCGCTTCATATGCAAGATGAATTTAGATTTTAAGTAACAGTTGGTAACTATGTATATACCTGCTTAATTATTTTTTTTTCAGATCAGCCTGACAGCTGTGTAATGTTTCAGATTTAGATAAAGTATGTTTTGTCCTTAAAATTTTACTGTCTATATGTCATTGAAAATAGACTAAAAGAAATAAAAATTCGTGCAACCTTACTCAAATTAATTAATAGTAGAAATCAACTCAGACATTTTCCTTCTTTCATATTGATTCTCTTTTTATATTAAATTTTGCCAATCTAAAAAGGCCTATAGTTTTGTATTATCACGTATAAATTTATTTTATTTCAAGTATTCGTAATAAACAAAGCACTATATCTTCAATGAAACAGAAAAAAATGTTTAAAAGTAAATAAATAACCTAAGTGTTTCTTTTTGCATAATGCCATTAGTGCAAATGAGGAGATATCGTTAAATGGTAACACTTTCAAATGCTACTACAACTTTCAGATGGGAGATTTAGGAGCAGGAGAGCTGGTGTACATAAACCATAGTTTCAACAAACATAAAGTGAAAAAATTATAAGTTATATTAACTGGTAGTTGGTTAGAAGGATATTCTTTTGTGAGTATAAGAAAGAGTTTCAGTATGTTATTTCTTCGGTTTTAGTGTATTTATCGTGTTCTGTGTTAATGTATTGTAGATATTTGTCTGTGTTAATGGATTTGTTTAACAATGGAAAGGAGGAAATGCTTCAATGTAATAAATGTAATTTGTTATATTTATGGGAGAGTTATTGTTAACAAAGATGGAAAAAACTTCATTTGTTAAAATTATTTGTTTCGGAGCTAAACTGGGAGATTGTGATAAACTGCAGGTCTCGCCAAAAGTGTGTGAATTTTGTGTTGGGGGAAATTGAGAAAATTCCCAGTTGGAAAGAAAACGAGTTCTACTTTGCGGCGCTAATGGCGCTGTCGGAGAAGTGCTATTTAGATGTAGAGTTGAAAATGCATGAAAGAAGATTTTTATTGATTCATCAAAAAAGTTTGTTTGTAGCAAAATGATAACATTCGAATATCAGCGCCAGTCATTCATTTTGTCCATCTTAAAGACATCCGTGATTATACTCGACAGCTTATCAAAACTACATTGTAATTAATGGCAATGGATGTTTTGAGGTTATATGAAAATTTTCGACATGTTGAAAAAATGAAGAAGGTACCTTTATTAAATTTTTGGACACGACATTAAAGTAAGAAAAAAACTGTTGGATAATACGAGAGTGGCTTCGAAATGAACACTGATACCGAGTTCTGATTATATTCATAGAAATATAGTTTTTAGATCCTCATATAGCCTCAGAATTTATATTATCTGATACAACCTGGTTTTGATATTTTTCGTTTTGAAGTGTTTAAGTTACAATAGGTTTTAAGTTCATATGTTTGTGATTTTTATGTTCCTTAATATATTGAACGAAAACAAGTCAAACTAACTTCCATTTCTTTCCTGTTGATTTTTGCTCATTAATTTTATTATTAATGTGCATTACAGAGTTTTAAATTAAAGCATGACAAATTCATTTGTACCACAAAGATAATCCCTGGCCCTGCCTAGGCATCCCGGTACATCTGAAAGACAGGCCGCTGCGAAAGAAAAAACCCGAAAAACACTGTGGCCGACGCAAAATAGCCCCCATTATGAGCGGCCCATGCGTCGACCCTCACCCCCCCCCCCTCTTTTACGAGGGTACGACCAGTCATCGGAGTTGGGCCCTAAGAGCCACACTACCTTTGCTATATCCCACCGGGAAGCGAGACTCTGCTTACTTATAAGGCAGGTTCTCATCCCCATATTTGACGTGCCCCCATAAGTGGGAAATTGATGATTAAAATGAAATTCATTTGCATGTAAAACTTATAGATTTTATGAAACCTATGATAACGCAGAAAAATAGAATACATGCCTGAAATAAACAAAATATCTTGCATACACAGAATCAGTTATGGAATCTAATAATGCAGAACAAAATATTTTTTTGTTGACCCGAGTATTTTTTGTAATAAAAAATACGATAGCGCTATTCGCAGGTACAGTACCTGCGAATAAAACGTTATTTGCAAGTACAGTACCTGCGAATAAAACGTTATTTGCAGGTATAGTACCTGCGGATAAAACGTTATTTGAAAGGTACAGTGCACCAATGTCAGGTTCTAGCATGATCACCTTAGGTATGTAGCATCGGGTGCAGTCAGTATTTGGGAGGGTGACCGCCTGAGGATCATTTCGTGCTTTTGGCTTCCTTCTTGAGTTCTTGACTTATGGACTTGGTTAATTATACCAGATCAAGTGGAATTAGTTTCAACGGGTAAAATATCTGCGGATAAAATGTTATTTACTGTTTAAAAATAACTAATGAGTTCTCATAATTTTTTTCTCCAATCTTAATAATTTAAAAAAGATTTTTAAATATAATTCTAGACATTATTTCTCATTGCTGAACTTATATTCAAAACGTTTCCTCATTTCTACAAATATTTAATAGTTTGTTTTTATTCCACTGTTAAAAACTGAGGTAGAGAGATGCTGTTTATTATTGAATTCTACCTATTTTTGAATAATGGGATTAACAGGTACAGTATATTTGGATAAAACGTTATTTATTAGGCAGTGCACATTCTGTTCAATTTATTTTTCTTCTATAGGAGTAACTGAAGAGACCACGAAGCAAATATTCATACATTTTAAAATTTAAATCACATGCAAGCATTGGGTAGAGGAAACGGAGTAAGATTACATTTATTTAAAATATGCTTGGAAATTTCCAAGGCGTAGAAGAAAAAAGATCAAAATCAAATAAAATATAGAATTTATAGACATCGGTTTTAAACATAATTTGTGAAAATTCAAATTATTAAACAGATTGATTTAGTTGCGAGTACAAAAAATTGCGCGCAACTTGCTGTCCGGATTCGAACCCATAACCTTTCGGCTAGCAGCGAAAGGCTTTATGACCATGCCGCTCGGCGTGACGTGAAGAGGTACGGGGTCATTTACTTTCTTTCTTTAGCCTCTCACCTTTTGTTAGCATATTGAACGACATCTAATTCTGCATTTTCTTCAATGTAGATTGGCATTTTGTCAATGAGATTATAGCAGATTTAAACTATTGACTTTGAGGTTTCCGTCAACTGCAAAGAGAAGTTTAAAATTTCGTAATAAATCTTTCGGGTCTTTGGAGCTCATTAGGATCGGAAATTTGGTTTTTATTGATAATTTAAGACGAGGTATAATTTAATGAACGAAAAAAATCAATCAAATGAATTAGAAATCACCTCTCAAAACTAAATTAAATGTGAAACGAAAACGTCGCATGTCTTCGATGAGATATTGAAAATTCTCTCAAAGTAGCATTAATATTTCTTTTAATAACCTCATAAACACAGAAATAACGTTTCAAGTACATAACGAACATTTTAAAATTCTTACAGAAGCATATTGAATTTGACAAAACCTGAAAGTAATCCGTAGGCACAGTATACTTACAAATAACGTTTTATCCCCCCCCCCCGTAATTTTCTTCTCTACAATCAAATTTCATTTGCAGAAAATCACAGAGACTCGGGAGCCAAGGTTATATATACTGATGGATCTAAAACGGACGAAGTCACTGGTAGCGCATATTGCATTCTCGAAAACTATGGAATAATACCCTCATGGCAAGGTAAACTTGATCACAGCAATTCGGCTTTCCAAGCTGAAATCTTTGCAATTAAAATGGCTATTGAAGCAGCTTATTCCCTTCATAGACCAATCAAAATTTTGACAAACAGTTTGTCAAGTTTGATGTCCATACTTAATCCTAAATCCCACCATGGTATGGTCCAAGAGATTCAAACCCTTTTGCTCTCCCATAAACCCATTCACCTGAGATGACTTAAAGCCCACGTCGGTTATTTAGGCAACGAATGCGCAGACCAATTAGCCAAAGAAGCCATCCAAAAAGGCGACCTTTTCTTTCTATCTAAGCCACTTTCCTGCCTGAAAATCTGAGATTAGGTCAGCTGCTTTAAGCATCTGGTAAGACAACTGGGATAACGGAGAAACTGGCCGCAGTACACACGATATAGTTCATAGGGTCTCAAACAAGCCAGTAGGATGGAATAGAGAAGAGATAATGTTCGTTACAGGACACGGGCCTTTCCCTTCATACCTTCATCGCTTTAATCTTCGAACACGTGACAACTGGTCGTGCGGAGAGAAAGGAGATCCAATGCACTATGCCACAAAATGTCGGTTTACCATCTCCAGGGATTTCCAAACTCCAACAGTGTCACTTAAATTACAGTGGTTGAAAAACATTCTCACGAATAACTTATCAAGAACCCGACTTCGGCTCCTAATGCGTTTCATATGTGATGAGAACAATCTCATTGTACATGATAATAATTGAGCACTCATCCACCCGGACTGACACACACTTCCGGCTACTTATGACTTTTATTCCCCTTTACGTATTTTTTCTATTTTTTTTGTTATCTATGTTGTTCTGTCCAGTGTATGTCTCTTTCTCATTTTTATTTGTTTTTGTACCTGTTGCTTGTTTTTGTCCTTTCTTAAAAAATAAAATTGACCTCCATCCATCCAAACCGGAAAGGAGTCAAATGGCTCTAAACACGTGAATGCAGGTGGTGTAATGAAATGTAATAACGTCTTATCCGTGGGTACAGTACCTTCAAATAATCACTTCCTAAAAAAATAATTAAAGTAGTTGTTTGAAACAAGATTTTTTCTCCTTTAAATGAAAATCTAAGCCGATCTAATATGTCCATTCACATCTCAGTGTCTTTGTTACCTTTCACTTCAAATGATGGGAAAGCATATTGTGTAATATGAACTGTCCTAAAAGCACTTGAATTGGTGTTTTTCATTCATTCTCAATTTTATTCATTTTTGAATTAGTGTTTTATTCATTCTTTATAGAAAATAGCTTTGAAACAGGAATCCTTTGTAAAAGTAATTTTTAGAAGGATTCTACAGTATAAAAGAAATTATTTTCCTACTAATCTGCAAAATTAACATTATCATTTAATGCTGAAAACGTTACATGCAAATGTCATCATTTATTATTGTATTAAATTACTTTTATCTCTTTTTCCTATTCTTTTTTATCGAATAATTGACGACATATCTAAATCCCGCGGCAGCTATTTCTAATATTATAGCCACGTTCACTATGAGTTATTGTACTCATTCTCTTTTTACTCTCGAGCCTATGAGCCAGCAGCCTTTGATAACCTTCACTGAATTCATTTTATTCTTTCTTATCAATATTGGAAACTTTTATATTTGATTATTTTTTGAATCATATGATCTGATATATTCGTGTCTTATCGAGCCTTTTTAAGTATTCATGCTTATTCATTGCAAATACTTAGATGTTGAATATAATTTTTAGCAAATTTCAGATTATTAAGTCGCAAAGAATTTACGGATATATTGAAAGTCAATGATTAATAATGATATTGAATTGTTCCCAATACTCAATTATTTTTTTTTTATCTAAAATGAAATCTGCATACTGTTGATGTTTATATGAGAAGAGTTTCCAGAATATTTGTGAATTATCTAAGGCATGCAAATTTGAAACAAATGACAATACGCCATTCTTTTGACTGAATTAAAGACCATTTTGTTCAAAGGATGAAAAAAATGCTGAGGAGTTGAGGCTCATTAAGTTAATACCCAGAGAAATAATTTAGACCAGTTTTTAACTTTTGCGACAGATAAAACTGAATAAATATTTTATTCTTTTCTTTGGTATTTTTCCAAATTCTATCTTATGCAATATCCGCTTTGCGAAACATTGTATAATTCCACTTTGTGAGGCATATGAAAGCTCATAAAATCACAGTGTAATGTTTTATGTTGACAAAAATCTCTGTATTTAATTAGTATTGGTTGTTATCTCACCTTTTGTCATTGAACCTATTCGTGTGAATTCAGCTTTCAGTGAAAAAGTGAGTGTCTTATACTCAGCTAAGAAATTACTTATTAATAATTGCTTTCATCTGGACTGATAGAACTGCACTCCGAATTGACAAATATTACTTATATTCTAATTTTATTTGTAAAGTACATACAGTACTGACAAATGAAAACGTACCAATCTAGATTTAGACGTATTTTGCACGAGGGTGTCGTAACGAAATAAAATAGGACGCAACAGCAAAAATGATGATGCAGTCATGCGTTCTTATTGCAAACCGATCAAAATGACCTTCTTTTCAACAGTATTATTTCCTCAATTTAAATTTATATTGCCATATTCATAAAAAATGTAAGTAATGCGTTTCCACTGACCACTACTGTACCTGTAAGACCACTGAATCTTCTGTGGTTTTCGTTGACACTTCATTCTGATTTTTATTTTCAAAATGAGTTTTTATTTTTTAAAACTTCCAATAGTAATTTACATACAACTAGTTTAGTTTAGTTATATTAACGTCCCTGTTTGAAGTAACACGACGGTTATTTTGGGAGGGACCCCATAATTTTGAACCGCGGTCAGACAAAGAGGACGGCACCTGAGCTGTCACCCCCTCTCCAAACTTCCGCACCACACCAGCCTCTTTTCGCCTTAAACCCAGTAGGGTAGGCTGAGTCACGGTGGGTTGTGTATGCACCACACCAGCGGAAGGGCGTTTTGCCCCTTACGTATGATTTAACGAGAAACAGGCCCACATACACGGGTGATCTTTAGTGAAATCGGGTTTCGAACCTGGAACTCTCCAGCCCTTTATCACTAGGCCCCCGCGGCTCCACCCACAACTGGTGACCTTCTGATTGGCTTGAAAAAGGATATGCCCATCATTTACTGTGTGCAAATGAAGACAACAATTAAAGACTAGTTAGTATCACAAAACATTAAAATTATGAAATTTACAAAAAGATAATGAAAATTCGGAATTTTGCATTTGCTTTTCATCTTACAGTTTTTATAATTTCCCTCGAAATTACTAATAACAAAATCGTGCTACAAGAAATCCTAAATGCTATTTCTATGATGAAAACTCCAAACTCATTTAGACGGCCTTAAAACAATGAAAGGTGTGACTTATTTTTTTCCAACTTTGCAGTTTTTCGTTATTTGTCACATGAACAATATAACGTGTTAAAGCTTTTGAAACAGTACATTTCTATTAATTTGAAACTGTTTTTGCTAGTATTGACAAATTTGAATTTTTTTACACGTGTATTTGTAACATAGTGAGTTTCAATTGCTAGTTTATTTGCAGGTATTTGCATCATTGTATTAAAATAATATTTGCAGGCTTCTGTTTTCGATGTAAATATTAACACTTGTAATGCTGCCGTTAATGTTTCCAATTTCGTGAAAAATCTATGATAGAGAGTATGCACTTAAGATTTATAAAATAAATTTAACATCTCTAAACCACGCATTTCTCGTAGTTATAAAATTATTCACTGACTTTCTGCATCGAACCGTTTAATTAACTAAAGCATTAGAATATTTTACAAAAACTTATCTAATCGAATGCTGTTCAGGTATCATTTCTTTCAGTTCTTTCCTTTAAAATCGGACTTGCAATTAGTTCTGAAACATTCCAATGCTTCTTTTTGTATTATATACAGCATTTTCACCACTATTTAAGGACTGGTTTATACTAGTATTTCGAAACGCCATTTTCAAATCTTTAATGCATACAACAAAAAACTTCCTGATGGGGAGGGTAAGCACTAATATAAGCGCTATTCAAAAGTCATCAGGTCAAAAGGCAATCAGGTCAACTCTTTTTGTTTTAATCTTGCCGACACATTTTGTAATTTAAATAATGCTCAGTTCGAAACTAGTCTGATCAATCATATTTCTTCTTCATTATTTGATTTAAAATCTCTTTATTTTACTTTCCTTTTAAGAACCCGTGCATAAATTCCTCGCTGAATTCTGTTTCAAATGTGAGGAGGTAATCAATCACAGAATTTATTTTTGTTGACGAGAAAAAATTAAAGAAAAAGTGTTAAAAGTGTTGCTTTTTTTACTTATTAAGGCTTTAAAATGTATTTATACTTTTTCCGCATAGTGTGCAAAGAAAAATTATGCAATACATGTAAATGCTTTCCAAAATTTATAAGATAATCCGATTACACCATTACTCAGTTATATAAGAAAAAGTTTTCAAAGAAATATGAATCTGGGAAGTGATGTTTTCTTCACTATTTCTTGAATATTTTGAAAATTTTGTGGAAAGTATCTCTTTATTGATGTACCGATCTTGCCAATTTGACTGAAATATCCAAACTCTAAACATGATGTCTGAAATTACTATACAAACATAAAAATAATTCATAAAATATTCATAATTCATGAAACAAACACAATATCACAAACGCAGTTTACAATGCAAATGTGGTCTTCATTTTGAAAATAAATTTATTTGTGCTGAACTGTGGACGGTGACTGTAAGCGGGATCATCTACAAATCGAAAACTGATTCCATATTTTTCGGTATTATCTTAATTAATTTATATATCATTCAACTTGCTCTAATCAACTTTTTTTCTGACACGTTTGCATACAAATATTTACGGAATGATTGTTATCTTATCTATAAAGCTAAGAACACAATTTCAATTTTACTGTCCTACAAAATACTTAAGCACTAACTTAATTATCACTTTTAAACAAGAAACCAAAATCGTTATTTTAGATAATATTTTAAAGGAAAAGGTTTTCATTTCATATATTCATTTCGGTATTAGAAATGAGCATGAAAAAATAGAACTTTTTCAAAATAAAACAAATGAATTTTAACGTTACGTAGTAGAATCAAAACACATTTTAATTGCATTCGTAATATTATAATTTAGGGCATTAACCATGTGCCCTATTCTTAAGAATGACAGTTTTTCGAAATTTCCTTCCATGTAAATAAGAGAACTGTAAATAACTAGGGATTGTTTCATTTTAAAAACTTTAAAAAACTGGCATTTGATTTTTTATTGTTAATTAGCACAATTATAAAACTATTTATTTATTTTTCTCGAAAGCAGTATTTTTCCCTCATTGATTGATTGATTGCCATATATTAATGCATGATATGTTATGCTCCGATCATCTGAAAGAAAAAGTTAGCGGCTTGGAATCTACCCTTGCTATTGCCTAAAGTTGTAATTTCATCACAGATCCGCCGTGTCTGTAGGTCTGGTTTACTTTAAATCCGTCTTCGTGGGTGAAAACTCTTCGCATTGGTGTGGTTTGCTGATTACAAGTCATTCTCGTCATCTGATTACGGTTCAAAATTAAGAAGTCCGTTCCAAATCAGCTTTTGAGTAGCTTCAAAACAGGGCATCAAAGTAAAAACTGAACTAAAACATCGTTTAAGAATTATAAGAATGAATACGGATTTTAGTTTTAATAATACTCTGCTTTGGCTGAAATTTTCTTTCGAGGTATGTTTCTTACGATTACACACAAAGTGTAATTTACGATTACAGTAATTTTTTTCTCACAATTGAATTATAAATATATGAAATTTCTATTACAATTGTCTGGTTTCGTTGTAGTTTAGTTTTTATATTAACCCCTTTTTGGTCGTCGTCGCACGTTATACGTTCGACTTTTTTGTGCGCGTACGGTCGGCGTAGCATGTCATGCGAAGGAGATAAATTGCATCGTTTTTTTCACTACTGTCTTTATCGCATTAATACGCGTTTTTTAAACTAACACGTGTTTGGCGCATTTTGGCCAATGTTGGCCCGTGTGCCATAAAAAATCAACCATTGAATCAACCAAGCAAGCATCGTTGAAAGTGAATTCGTCGCTACTTAGGCGTTTTATTATATTCCGCGATTATTTTTTTGTATTTTTGAATAAACAATAATGTAATCGGCAATAAATGATTTCAATGTGATTTTTACACTCTGGTGGTCATGAAAGATTGTAAAGCTGTTATCATGGCAAGGTTGTAAAACCATTTTAAAAAAACATTTTGTACATATCATTAATAAATCTTTTTATGCAGATATTTATTTTAAAAACCGGATCCGGTAATCCGGCGGATCCGGCATCATTAGACGTCTACCGGATCCGGTAAATTAAAAGAAAATACATGAAGCCGATTTCTTGAAAAAATACTCGCGTTGTTGCAAGAGTAGGTACTTAAATGCGTGGTGTGTACGAGTCGTTCGACGCTGACTCACCCACATCACATATAGACATTTTTATTGTTTAATTGATAGATGAATTATGTTTATGTTGCATTTACGAGTACGAGAATGATTTAAGTAGATAATTAGACTTAGAAATGAATTGAGTAACGATCCATATTTCTGATTTTTCTTTATAATACGACTTTCTTCTTACATAGTGACCGAAATAACGTTTTAAATTGTAAGTATGTACCTATTACGTGCAGGTACTAGTCTAAAAGTTCTAAAACAAACATGCCACTTTTGAAACCAATTCAAAATGAAAACAGAAGTATTAATTTACTCACAGAATAAAAAAAATATGATGATGATACAAGAAGAACTGATGATACATTTACTATGCCGAAAAAAAAAGTTGTAAGACTAGAAATGAAAAATATCTTAGAAAGAGTTGTTCAAAATGATAGCTTTAAAGAAAACGTAGATAATATAGTAGAAAATAACTCAGATTCATCGTCATTGAAAAGTGATTTGACATTACAGAAAGAATTGCAGATGCAAATCCAGCAAGATATGAAAACCTAGAGCATAAATACCAAAAAAAAAGAGAAAGACTATGAGAAAACATTAAGAAAGGAAATGACTGCATGTGAAACTGAAGGAGTTCGAGGAAAATACTTGTCTTCTATTCATGACTATTTGTTGACAATAAAACCAACAAGTGTAGAAGCAGAAAGGGCTTTCTAGGCCGCTGGTTATATTTGTAGCTCTGCGAGAAGTCGATTGACAGATGACACAATTAGCACTTTTTGTTCCCTACGATAATTTTTTCAAAACCAAAGTGAGTTTTTTTAATTGTTTTACTTAAAATAATAATTTAAAGTAAGTATATTAAAAAATACGAAGAAGTTTTAAACGCGTTATTGTATAATTGTGCCATTGATTAAACAGATTCATGATGACTGCCATAATTATAAGAATGAGACTGCTTGGCGTGTCTAAAATACCTAATTATTGTGATCTCAGTTGATAAGCTTGATTTAGTTAGATTTAATATAAGTTACTTACATAATATAAGTTACATTACGAGTTATCATTGATGTCATTTGTGATATCTAGTAAGTGAGACTGAACTTAACGCCCGTCATTATCTAATTATTACTAAACTAATATAACAATTACAATTTAAATAGTTACATTGTACTAAATTTTCATTGTTGATTCATACGTAAATGTTGATTAATTATAACAGTGTAAATAAAGTTGATTTCATAAGAAATTAACGCTTTTTTTATAAACTTTGTAATACACTCAACTTTATCATCTTTTATACAGTTGATTTTGGAATGAAAAGGCAAAATAGTTTTGATGTGTCCAATCCGGCCGGATCCCGACGGATCCGGTCGGATCGATGGGAATCTGGCCGGATCCGACCGGATTGAAATTGGTGCCTGATTGCAATCCCTAATCACATAGTATTTTGTTTTAATTTCAAACTTGGGCGTATTGCAGGGAAAACTGGAGATCAGTGGGCGGGATATCACATGTATGATCACCAGTAGGACAAACAAAAACTGCTTACTGACAAAAATATTTTGCATTTTCGAATTCAGGATAAAACATATATTAATTTTCAGCAGTAAAAAGAAATATGCTTTTTTTGGGTCCGAAATCCTACCAAGAAGGGAAAACGTCCCGTTTTGAAGCAACACGAGGGTTAATTTGGGACGTATCTCGTAATTTTGAACCGCAGCCAGATGACGACACCTGCGCTGGTACACCCTCTCCGAGCTTCCTCACCACACCGCAATCTAGACGTTTGGCCACTATGTATGCTTTAACGTGCAACGGTCCTACATACGGCGGATCTTCAGTGGTATCGGGTTTCAAAACTGGAAGCCTCCGATCCTGAAGCCGAGACCTTACCATTAGACCACCGCGGTGTTTGATTTTATTATCATCATTTTACAACTCTGAGGACTGAAAATTTCCAAAATGGCACTTCAGATTAAAATAATGTTACTCGATTAAAGAGTCAGCGAGAATTTACTTGACTTCGAAACATGATATCCAACATTTTAGATGCAGATATGCATGGCATTTAATAGAACTATTTCAAACCTTCTTAAATATGTCGTCTATCTAAAATCTTTCTCTTCTGAAATAAATATATTTTTAAAGGTATATATCTTGAGCTTATTGATCTTCATATCCTTTTCCTAAGTTTTCTTATTCATTGTGTAAAATTTCTTATCAACTTGAATCAGCACTGTGACAGCTAAAGACTTATATTAATAATATGTAGTAAACATATTGTTGCATCAAATTCCGGGAAACTTATTTTCAACAAGTGATCTAAACAATACCATTAATTATCAATTAAAACTATATAATTAATTAATTAACGTTTATTTACTGCTTAATTATTAGTTCTAATTTTGAGATCCCGAACATAAAAAATAACTCCGATCGTAAAAGAGATATAAAGAAAGATAAATAGAAAGCTTGAATAAAATAACATTTCAGATTTTAATTTTTGAAAACTAAATTAATATTTCAGCAATTGAACATAACATTGAGCAAAATATGAAAACTATTGAAATTACGACAAAGAATTTGAATTAACAATTTAACATTTGTTTCTCTAAATTGTAAAGAAAAGACAGCAAACTTTATTTTTGATACAATTGTTGGTTTATTTCAAAGCCATTTAGCTTTATCAATTAGTACGCATATCTTCAGCAAAGAAATTAAGAATGAACTTTCTTCTGACGACTAGATTCGTAATATTTTAATTGAAGAATACCACAAAGGAACTAAGAATTTCCTCTGTTGAGAAACTTCCAAAAGTTAGAAACTCTAATTATTTCTGAAATAATGAAATCTTCTAGGGAGTAATTTAAGTTCAATTTAACTCAAGATTGTTTCAGAATTTGATTAAGCAAATTATAATAGAAATCTGATTTTTTTTTCGGTTTCAAACTGTACGCGAATTTGAAGGTTTCCTTCACGAGCTGAAAATGCATGTTTTATAATTACAAAATAAATTAGAAATTTTAATTTTCTGTATCTACTTAATTAAAAAAGTACTATTCACAAAAAAATAAAGAATCGTAATTTGAATTCCTTTCAATACTTCATGTTCGAAAGCAAGAAAACGCTTTTAATAGAAGTCAAAGACATGATGAAATTTTAAATGCTTTTAAGACTTTGTTTTTTTTGCTTTGTTATTAGAAGTAAATTATTCTATTTTTGAAATTAAATTTCAAATGAATAATTGATTTTCTTTACGGGCATTTCTGAACTTTTGTCTTATGTAGCTGGTTTAAAGGCATACGGCGTGTCTCTAATAACTGATGCTCATGAAAAAAAATAATGGTACTAAAACAACCGTTTATCAAAATTTCTAGAAAGTTGGTTCATATACTAAATTCCAGGAAATCGGACTTATTTTTAATCATAAATCTTGAGAGTGTACAGTTGAAACAATATGGTGTATAAGTTGATACAAATAAAATATTTTAAACACTAGGGTTTTTTTAATATTAGAAAAATTATCTAATATCCCCATACAAGTTGTACCATTATTTTAAGAAATTTTAAAATAATGGTGCTAAAACCACTATTTATAAAAAATTCTTGAAAGTTGGTTCATATACACAATTCCAGAAAATCGGACTGGTTTTTACTCATAAATCTTAAGATTGCAGTATTGAAAAAATATGGTGTATACGGTGATAGAAATAAATAATTTTAAACACTTGGGCTGTTGGAATTTTGAATATTAGGAAAATTATCTGTATGTGCATTACAGAAAAATTAGGAATATTACTTCGCACACTATCATTTCTTAGAAAAATGCGCTCTTGAAAAAAATGCACAGTGGGTATAAAATGAAAAAAATGCATGCCATTTTTGTCTAAAGGTTTTAAAGATTAACTGCTCTGTTGCTCATACTTGCAACATAAGAAAGTCTTGAAACTGTGCATACACTGGTGTCCAAAAGTAATGCACAATTTTAAAGATGCTAAAAAATTGGAGTTAATATGGATACTATGGTTCGCAATCAGTTGCCGAGAATCGTGAGACATACTATCCTCGGAACTCACATTTTACAGTGAAGATTCGGTCATGAGGGCAATTGGGGGGCTACCAGAAAGTGATGAAGTGGAAATTGGATTTCGACTCATCCCGTTTCACAGTAAGATGATAACGAGGCGAAACTTTAAGCAATGGTTACGTTTGATGTGCATAATATTTACATGCATTTTCGTAAACATAGTACGAATAGTTGGGGAGATATAAAGGTTTCTTTAAAAAATCCCAAATTTATCCTCATGTTTTTTACTTATAATTTGCAGAGTTTTAAAGCCAATTGTATGAAGCTTATTTCCCATTCCTTTTGAACAACTTTCTGAAGCCCACAAAGGTTTGTAGGTCGACGTTTGGATAATTTAAAGTTTTAAAAGTCCAAAATCGCAAAACCTTAGGGGTGATGCCGAACTATTTACCAGGAATATCAGTTAAGGTTATAGTGTTAATACTCATTTCTTGTTCCATTTTTTCCCAAAAAATTAACTGTGGATAGTGATACGTGGCTGCTTGCTTTGTTTTGGTGCAGTTCTATTGATTTATGGCATTGTGGATAAAGATTTGGTAATTCTTATTTCAAGACTGTGTATAAAATATTCTCCTGATAGTATATGGATTTGATTTTAACGTTTTTATCCACTCTCTTTACTTTTATTTTGCCATTATGTGAAAAATGAGTAGCACTCCCTTAGAAAAACTTTTTTAGACTCTTTGAACCATGTTTTAAGATTTTTTCTCCTCTATGATGATGATAAATTGAATTTTTTCTTTCAGTCATTAAAATAGACTCAAGTTTCATCTATTGTTATAACATTGTTTCCATTTTTGTCCGGATAAATGCGTTTGATAAAGAAATCTAAAGCGTGTTCTGCGTTCATCGGTATGAAGTGGCAAAAGAGGATGAAATTTGCATTTTTTGGCCTTTTTGGGATTCAAATCAGTGTTAATAACTTTGTTTGCAGTTGATACTATGCATTTTAATGATTTTGCATCAAACCTTTGACTTGAAGGATTTTCTTTTAACATTGCAAATCTCACCTTTGCAATATTCGAAGACCTGCGTTTTTTCCTTGGATATGTATTTGAACAATTTTTCCAATTGAAACCAAACTTTTTGTCGATTCTTTTGTCCTTTCTTATTAACAATATAACCTATTGTGGCTCTATATATAAAAAAACCACGTCTTTCACAGTGTCTTTGAATAAACGAATAAGAATAACTCTCTTCGGAAAGAGAAAATTCGTAACCTTCCATCCATCGCTTCTTTAAAAGCGCCATTTTGCATGCAAACGAAAATTTTAGGTATGAGTTGATGACTTAGACTTTTAAAAATGCAATTGTCGTGGAAATATTCTTTTCAAAGCAAACGAATTTTTCCTACAGCGGAACGAAATTGTCTAAAAAATGTGCGAATACCCTCCGTATGTGATCTTCGAGGAATTACGAATTAATGAACTGGGATCGAAATAAGAATTCGCACGAATCGCAGTCTCGTTTCAAAGATAATAAGAATATCAGAAATAGTTACAATGAGATTTTACATTTAACGTACATTTAATTTTTTCAAAATTTATACGTCGCTGCCTTCGCTTGCTGAATGGTATATTTCTCTGAGTTGCGCAGAATTGCAGCTTAGGTACAATATACTAAGGTCGATTCTTGTGACATCACAGTTATATACAGTAAACGTGACTGAGCATACCATCTAACGAATAAGATGTCTTACACGGTGTTACTATGTCACGTTCTGTTTCCCCCGGAAGAAAAGCAATGGATTTCACAATATTTGTAGTCTGCTTGATGTCCACCCATAATAATTTAAATGAATTCCGCTGATGGGTTTAGTTTAGTTAAGTTATATTAACGCCCCGTTTTGAAGCAACACGAAGGATATTTTGGGACGGACCTTATTTGAACTGTAGTCAGATGACGGGAATGACACCTGAGCAGGCACCCCCGCTCCAAACTTCCGCACCAAATCAATGAGAGGACTTAAACCCGATGGGCAATTTTAATGGATTATTCGTGTTTACAGAACTGTGCAAAAGGAATATATAAAAGTAGAATTCTTTTTCAGATTTACATTGTAGCCTAAAGATATTGTATAATGTTGTGAAATTGTGTAGTTTTCACGTTATCATACAATATTGAGCAATGTCGTAAAAAATATTATATTCCTACCAATGGCCTAGAGAGTTAAGGCACGGTTGAGGAACACGAATCAGAGGAAGAAGGTGAGGATTTCTATCCTCTGACAGAACTCTTATCTTGAAGCATGGTGGGTTATTTTCTGAACCACTCTGAAAGATACGTCTTTTACACATTCTTACTGAATAGCGCTTACTATAAAAACCATATAATAGCAAAAACGCACACATTAATTTTTAGGAATTAAAACAAATTAATAACAATATTTTTCAGCTTCCTAAAGGGCTAAATCAATCCTTACACTCACACATGTATAATTATGAATCTTATTATCTTTCGTGCCCCAAAGAGTTAACCCGTGTTATTCAACGCATATATAGTAACGAATTGTTCTCTGCGGTAGGGTTAGTTGCTGTTGCTACAAGGTTTTCATGGTTTTCCACCAAGCAAACGCAAATGCGGGCCTGTTTTCCTTCAAAATCCTCCAGGGAGGCAATATCCTTATTTAAAGTTAAGCTAAGTCAGGTTTTGATCTCAAATTCCATCTAAATGATCTACAGTTGTTTTGACTAACAGTAGACGCCGAAATTCTCCTTTACCGCGAATCCTTGCTAGATACGTTAGACAAAGTATGACTGGAATCATTACCACATCTTTTGAAATTTTGGTATGGAAATTAATTCAACATATAGCGGTTTCTAAAGCACGACAAAACTGCATTTAGAAAAAGTTACATGGACGAAAAAGAAATAAAAATAATATTTTGCATAAAAACTTGTGTCGATGCTAAACTGTTTTTCAAGTATCAGAAATCACCCGATTGTTAAAGTGCAAATAAGGTATATCAGACGACCATCCTCGTTGTTGTATACCTTTGCATCGCTCAGATGCATTTCTTTACTGTTGTTAAAACATTTACTCCAAAATACAGTATCGTGTCAGAAAAACATTCTTTTAAAGCAAAACGAAGAAGGAAAAAAACTGTTTTGAGTAAACTTGGCTTAAAGTGTAACGTGCTTTGGAATTCCTAAGAGAGATGCCAAAACACCGTTATATGAAAAGAATGAGAAAACGAGAAAAAAATTCTAATCATTCGTTCTGCAACTGCTTTGAAATATATACAGCTCGAAAGCAGTTAAACAAACGCAGAACAACAAATGTATTCTCTGCATTTGTCATGCGTAACACCGCATGCAAATGTATGTATATTAGGAGATCAAATCCAGGTAAAATGGGAAAAACGGGATATGGGAATTGTTGTAAAACGGAGCTGCTTTAAAGAAAGTCAATATTAGTCTTGTTTTGACATTTGACCTGGTATTTGCTGCATAAAAATAGAGAAAGAACAAATATTGCACAACTTTCGAAGCAATAATGCACAAAAGTTTCTCTTATTTCTTGAGAACAAAAACTTCATGTTCTTCCAATGCTCTTTAGTGTATTGTGAGTTTCACGATAAAGAACGACAAATAAATGAAATCTCCTGGTCTAATGCGGAGGTCTGAAATCTATGCTAGATAGGAATTTCACAATCTTTCGAATTATATTTAGACGTGTACAATTACAAATCTTACATTTAACATTTTTATAAAATTCTTAAGAGATTAGAACTATTTAACGAAACTTCTTAGTTCTTCACCAGTTTTCTTGAATATAAAATATAATAAAATGCAGTACAAATCTATTCATTTGAAATTTACTCAACTCAGCTTTACACTTAATTTTAAATGTATTTATTCGTGGTATCTTAAAATCAAATGCTGATGTGCATAGTTTATTTTTCAAGGTTAAACATTTTTCTCTTTAGTCTATGATTAAATTTTGCGGCCACGGTGTCCTGGTGGAAAGAAAAGATTTATATCTTCCCAAATATTTGTGCTGAGCTTACGAAAATTCCTGTAAATATTATGCACATTAAACATAACCATTTCTGAAAGTTTCATCTTGTTATTAGTATTCAGTGAAGCGGGGTGGGTCAAAAGTTTTTGTCTTTATCAGTTTGTAGACGGTCGCCTAATTGCCCTCAGGACCGAATCTTCAATGTAAAATGTGAGTTGCGGTCTGTTCTTTAAATGGTCGAAGTTTAAAAGCAGTCAGTTAAATCTTTTAACAGGAATAGCAATATCAAATTCGGGATGGCTACTTTAATTGTTGGAATTCCAAAATTAGGTTTGCCTTTTCAATTTTTATTAGATTTAATTCGATGTACAATTTTAATATATTATAACTAATAATTTGATTGTATTTTTATGCTCAATTATTAGTTTTCCTATATTACTTGGTTTAAATTAATTAGATTAGGTTAAAATCAAGGTCTTTACAAAATTTACAATTTGGATCCTTGTTTTGTTTTATAACTTAATGTTTTGACTTCTTATATACTAAAAATAATAATTACTATATATATATAGTAATTATTACTTTTAATAGCTAAAAAGTCAAAACCTTAAATTCCAAAACTAATAACCAACTTTGAAAATTTTGCAGAAACCTTAATTTTAACCTTAATCTAATTAATTTAAGCGAATTAATATAAGAAAACTAATAATTGAACATATGAAAATAATCACATTAAGACTTAAAATAAAAGTTGAACAGAAATTTATAAATAATAATACTTGAAAAAGACAATCCAAATTTTGGAATTCCAACAATTAAAGTGACCAGCTAGAATTTGGGCTAGCTCTTTATGGTAAATCAGATATTACAGCGCTAACCATCCATGAAGCCTAATTGTTAAAAAACAGAAAGTGTAATGAAACCTAAATAAGAAGAAAAAAAGAGAAAGCACTAAACTGAAAAAACCATTAATAATTCTACTTATTGCAAATTAACCAAGAATTCAAATTTTAAGAAAAAAATTTTAAACACACACACGCTCGTGCGCACACTCACACACACATAGACACACACACACATATATATATAGTAAATAAAAACATCAAATGTTAATTTAGTAATTTACACACACATGCACTAGATTTTCAATTTACCTAATTATTAGATTTAAATAAAACTACTGTATCTATAATCATAAAATACAAAAGATCACATGACATAAAACTACTTGCACAAATAATTAACCAGAAACAAACTAGAAAAAGCAATCCTAATTTGAATGTCCAACAACCAAAGTGGCTAACTGGCCTTGGGACTAGTTTGGCGTGTTAATCTAGATTTCTGGCGCCTACCCTGAACGAAGCCTAATTTTTGGATAATAAAAAAGGGGAGTATGTCCCAGATTATTTCAAGATGAGGAACAGAAAATAGAGGAAATATTAACCCACTATACATACCAAATATACTAATCTTACTATACGCAGTTAAGAGAAAAATAGTATTTTTAAAATAATTGTTTTATTACTCAGGAAAATGACTAAAAGAAATATTAAATTTAAATTATATTTAACCAATTAAAATAATAAAAAATAAATATATATAAATAAAAATTACTATTTATATAGTGGCGCCATCTGCATTTGAAAAATATTAAAATCATATATATATATATATATATATATATATGCTGCTATATTCATTGTTGAAAACTCCATTTACTTGGATTGCCTTTTTCAATACTATTAATAACAACAGAGTTTTTTTACTTGTTGACATATGAATGTTTAAACTTAATTTTTTGTTCATGGTATCTATAGTATTTTCAATTCTTCAGATTTTGTTTTAAATTTGGTTGTACTGTTCAAATAATGACTTTTTAGTATAGGATTTGCTTCTTGATAAGTCTTGTTTAGTTTGTTTCTGTATGATCATATGATTTATATATATATATATATATATATATATATATATATATATATAAATATATATATATATATATATATATATATATATATATATATATATATATATATATATATATATATATATATATATATATATATATATATATATATTAATAAAATAAAACATAGAAAGAAAACATGAAAAACACGTTGTAAAAGAAAAACCAAAATAATAATAAAAAGGAACAAAAAACGCCAACGTCCGGGACGCGTCATCAGCAAGGGAAATCTCGAACGGACGCAAGCAAAAAATTCGGTGTTTTCTGAACACAAAACTCTAGCAATAATGCCAAAAAGAGTTTGTTTTCCCCGGAACACCGAAACAAAAACCAAAGTTTGAAAAAAAGCAAAAAACCCAAGTCCAATTGAGAAAGAAATAAAAATATAATAAAAGCCCAAGTCCATTAGAAACAAAACATATTAAACCTAACCCCAAAACCAACAAAAACGAGAAAAAACGTGTCAACTCTCACCCAAAATCCACAATTGAAGAGACAATGCAGAACCACGCGGCACGAACTACCGTTTAAAAGTGCTGACGTGACCACGATTGAAGTGGTTAACAGTTAACTTTTAGCATCACAGTTTCGGAAAATGTTTTATTAGGAGTGAGGAGTGAAGAGTCTTAGAAACCTTTTGTTGTCAGTGAGGTCCTAGGAGCTTTTTTCCGAGTATCAGTAGATAAGTAGACAACAGACAAAAAAACCAAAATGAGACTAACTGTAAAATAGATCTGAGCTAAATAGAATAAAGGCAAAAATAGGAAGATTTTTTTTTACAGGACGCTGTGGAATAGAGGTAAAAAGAGAGAAATGGGAATTTTATTGTTGGTTTTGGGGTTAGGTTTAATATGTTTTGTTTCTAATGGACTTGGGCTTTTATTATATTTTTATCTCTTTCTCAATTGGACTTGGGTTTTTTGCTTTTTTTCAAACTTTGGTTTTTGTTTCGGTGTTCCGGGGGAAACAAACTCTTTTTGGCATAATTGCTAGAGTTTTGTGTTCAGAAAACACCGAATTTTTTGCTTGCGCCCGTTCGGGATTTCCCTTGCTGATGACGCGTCCCGGACGTTGGCGTTTTTGTTCCTTTTTATTATTATTTTGGTTTTTCTTTTACAGCGTGTTTTTCATGTTTTCTTTCTATGTTTTCTTTTATTAATATTTCTCACTTTACGGTTGTACTGCTGCATTGGCGCATTCACCGCATTTGTGAAGTTTTTTCCTCATATTTAAATCTTTTATAGAATCTATTTTTTCTAAAGTTTTCTTCTTTTGAATTGCATTTGTTTCTGGTTTTGTTTATTTTTGTATATGTTTGTATATGTATATATATATATATATATATATAAACATACAAAAACAAAGTAAACAAGACATATCAAAATGCAATTCATAAACTAAAATGCATTAATTAAACAAGATAACCAAATCTAAAATAAATTGAAAATACTATAGATACTAAGAGCAAAAGGTAAGTTTAAGCATTGAGATGATAACATGTGAAAGAACTCTGTTGCTATCAAAACTTTATATATAAGGCAATGTGTGTGTGCGTGCGATGTTGAGACGTAAAATATTGCACTTAAATTCCTGAAATTTGGCACACAGGTGATGGTGGCTTAATGCACCTCGAAGCCCGCTTTTAAAAATTCAATCTAGAAAATTTTTTATTTAATATTTTGTGGTATTTTGAGCGATTTTTCATTCTCATTTCTCCATTGCATTTTTTTCTAATAATCGTATCAAGAGAATAGATACACCATAAGAAAGAACAAACAATTTCCGTTCTATTGAAGTTTATTTCAAACATCTAAAAGTTTGATTTAAACGAAACAGGTGCCATAAAATATTTTTTTTTAATTTTACTAAATTTTTATAATATTTTTGATATAATTTGAAACATACTTTTCATTGTTGAAAGCATTTCAAACCGTTTTCATTGTTTAAACAAATATTTAATTGCTTGTTTCTCTTTCATTGTTGAAAGGTGAGTTAATATTCTAATACATTTTGCTTTCATATTTTATTTCCACCAAAATTTTGTGGAATCTGGAAACCAAGGTCTCTGAGATATTACGTATATTAATCTATTCTTATAAAATGCAATGTTTGTGTGTGTGCGATGTTTGAAATGAAAATATTGCACTTACAGCCTTGAGATTTGGCACACAGGTAGTCGTAATAGTGACTGAAAGCACCTCGAAGCTCAAATTTTAAAATTTAATCTAGAAAATGTTTTATATAATGTTTTGTGTCGTTTTGGGTGATTTTTCGCAAGTTTTTGGCTGATCCATCAGAAATAATGATCATAGAAAACCAATCGATGCACCATTAGATAGAGCAAACAATTATCGTTTTAATGACTTCCCGATTTATGAGCGTCACCCGACCGTGATTCATTTAAGCACCAACCTTGAAAATGGTCAGAATGTCTATTTCACGACAGAAAATGCTGCCTAACGTGCCCAAGCACCTAAGGAAGCAACACTCGCATCTTTTTTCAGACTTTGCACCGAAGATGAGTTTGCACGCACTCTATCGATCTACAATGTTTGTTACAAAAATATCAAAGAAAATGTTGGAAAACAGAGAAACAACAGAGTACGCATAAAGACGAGAGAGTCCATTTTCCTTTTAATAAGATGCATTGATTTGAGTTGGTTTTATCATCTCGATAAACATTTAAAGAAACATAACTAAAGTATTATATACAAAAACATTATGTTCTAGTAGCAACATGATGAGCATAAGTGATTACATGGTCGAATCGACTGCATATCCATTGCACCTCGATCACCACATCACCGATCCACTTCTCGATCCTCCCATTCACCTATCTAACCACACAGAGAATCCGCAGGCCCAACATCATACAGAAAATGACGTCATGGAAATGTCCACCTTGCGGCACAGGAATACTCAGAGATTTCATTTCCCTTACGGCACGACCGATTATCTCCAACAGAAAAGGTGGTCTTCATCATTGTGTTCATTATCTGCTTCAGGAAAAATTTGTGTTCATGAGAAAGAAAAGTACATCGTCATCTGCGACATCGATGTTTTTAGCGAAAAAGTGAAAGTATATTTCGAAATGAGATGTCATAGCGAGTGCGGGTCGCTAGTGGCACATTTCTGCTAAATTAAAAGAAAATGTCATAGCGAGTGCGGGTCGCTATTGAAAAATTTCTACTACAGAAGTGATTTCATCTAAATTTAACACATTCCCTGATTGCTGTTGCAAATGCCCTACTATATTATTTTGAATAATAAGTGTCCTAAATTTTGAATTTTAATTATTTCTTTTGTGTGTTTTTTCTGGTACCAGTTTAAATCACTCGATCATTAATTTTTTTAAAATCTGCTATATATGTTTAATATTTGTAAATTTTTCTTATCGATAATTTTTGAAAACTGACGTCAGTACAACAAACTAGGATATTTTGTGTTTAGAAATTTATGCAAATATGAGATATTTTATTGTGTTCAGAAATTTATGCAAACATAAGATTTAATTTATTTGAATGTTTCTTAGATCAGGATTGAAAATGTCTAACCCTAATGATAAAAATAAAGAAACGGTAGATAGTAGTGCTAATACAGATGTACCCATGGAAAATACCCATATAAGTGACCCACACATAATTCCTTTTGACTCTGAAAATGGAATGAAGATGGAATTATGGCTGCAGTATTTTAATGACACATGTAAACAGCATAATAAAAATGAAGATTGGAAAGACAAAACAATTCGAAATTCCTTAAAGGTTCTGCACTAACACATAATATCAATTATTGTTTAAATATCTGTAATTTCGATGATCTCTGCTCTGTTCTTACTGAAAAATTTTTGCAGCCAATTGTAGTTAACTTTGCCGATTTTTCACAACATTATTTAAAGAAAAATGATGATTTGGTTAAATATTTCCATGAAAAATTAAATTGTGGAAGACAATTGGGTCTTTCCCATCAGCTTATTTTAGAAGGACTTACAGATGGGTTACCTACCCTATTCAAACACTTAATGACTGTCCAACCCCCTAATACACCTACAGAATGGCTCACGTTAGCCATGAAACTTTTCAAAATTCAGGAATCTTCTGAGCAAAATGCAGTCGTGAATAATGAACCGACAATGAGGACTAGACCAAACTTCAGTCCTAGACAATCGACATTTGTTCCTCGACCACAAAATTCTTTTTTTCGACCAAATTTCCAAAATTTCTCGAGGTCGCGTCCAAATAATTTTGCGAATCCTCATTCTAACACTTCTATGAATCAAGGATTTAGACCAAATCATAATACGCATTTTCAAAATAGGTTACCTTCTTCTCCAATGCAGAATTTGCGCCAGAGAAGGTATTCCTAATGCATACCATTGGACACAATTGTGTCCTTTGAGACAACCACAGTTTACTTGTGACTTGCCTATAACAAATAACTCTGTTTTCCAGTGCACAGGAAACTCGGTTATTTCATCACAAGTAACAAATGGCAGTGAAAACACTGCTAGTGACAGACAAAACCCCTCCACTGAGGCCTCTGGCCCAGTTCTTTGACATTTATTAGTGTCCGGACACATTTCAACTTTACCAAATACTTCAAACTTGGTACATTTATCTATGTCACATACTTTACTTGATAGTGTTAACATTGTTATTGACACAGCATCCACTCTTTCTCTCATATCTGCAGATATGGTCAATAAACTTAATCTACCGAGACAACATACTAGGCCTGTCAGAGTAAATCAAGCCCATGGCAACTTTCAACTTACCCAAATATGTGACGTTTATTTACAAATTGGCCAAATAAATAAAAGAATAATGATGTACATCATTGAAAATCATTTACCATATATCATTTTGGGATTGCCAGATTGTAGTCTATATAAACTTGTTATTGATTGTGATAAAAATGAAATATTATAAAATGGAAAATATATTATAAATCAACATACAAAAATAAATAATCAAATATCTTTACATATACAAGAAAATACAAATAACAAAGTGGATAATCAGGATGGCATAGTTAATACCTCAGAGGAAATTTTTCCACCTTTGATTTTTAAACAACTATCCCCTCCAATCTTGTCCCTTTTGTCAGAATATTCTCATGTCTCCTCTAAAAATAAATATGATGTAGGGAAAATTAGAATAGAACCCACTAGAATAAATTTGACATCAGACTTGCCAGTCTCCCAGAGAGCATACAGAACTTCAGCCACTGAAGAAGTTGAAATAAATAAGCAAGTAAAGAATTTATTGTCTGTAGGTTTAATTAAAGAATCAAATAGTTGTTACTCCTCTCCTGTCACATTGGCTTATCAGAGAGATGAAATGAAAAAAACTAGGTTGTGCATTGATTATCGAAAATTAAATGCTATTTGTAAAACTGATGCTGAACCTTTACCACGAATTGACACATTGTTAGATAAATTCACTAATGCTAACATATTTTCAACTTTAGATCCTTCGACAGGTTATTGGCATATCCCCCTTCATGAAAACGATAAAGAAAAATTAGATTTTGTTACAAGTGAAGGGTTATACGAATTTCAAGTTCTCCCTTTTGGTTTTCGGAATGCCCCTGCAATATTTAATCGTACCATCCGCAGAATTTTAAACAAACATAAATGCTCAACTTTTGCATGTCATTATTTTGATGACATAGTGATTTTCTCGAATTCTTTAGAGGAACACTATGCTGATTTAGAACAAATATTCAAAATTTGTGAAGAAGAAAATATCAAACTAAAGTTTTCAAAATGTGTTTTCGCTAAAGATAAAATCAACTTTCTTGGCTATGAAATTAAAGAGGGTTGCAGCACTCCTGATCATCATAATATTGAAAGTATTAAAAAACTGCAACCTTCAAAAAATGTTAAGCAACTTCAGGGTTTTCTTGGTTCAGTTAACGTTTATAACAAATTCATTGACTCTTATGCTAAAATTAGGGAACCTTTAAATCAACTTTTAAAGAAGGATAAACAATGGCATTGGACTGCAGAATGCCAAGAAGCTTTTGAATTGCTAAAAAATAAATTGGTAACTAAACCTGTATTACAATTGTATGACCCTAAATTACCTCTTCATGTGTTCTGTGATGCTTCTCAAGTGGCAAATTGGGGCAATTTTGAAACAGCCTGATTGCTCTGGTAATCTTCACCCGGTGTCATATCATTCTAGAACTTTACGTAGTTATGAAAATAATTATTGCATCACGGAATTGGAATGTTTGGTTATAGTAGATGCCCTTGATAAGTTTTATTATTATTTACATGGTAAAAAGTTCATAATCCATACTAATCATGCTGCCCTTGTTTGGCTTAAAAATGTAAAAAATTTAAGGGGAAGATTGTTTCGTTGGTCTTTAAAATTAAGCATGTTCGATTATGAAGTTAAATATTTAAAGGGAGCAGCAAATGTTGAAGCTGATATGCTATTAAGACATCCTACTGCCCAATATATCCAACATTCTGTACATTTACTTGAATTAGATGAGATAAAGACACATCAAAATTTAGACAATTTGGATAATTCTAAATATAAGAAAATTAACGATGTCCTTGTCCTTAAAAAGAAAATTTTATTTAAAATAGTTGTTCCTTTCTCGCTAAGGCGAATAGTTTTGCAAAATGCTCATGAGAAATTTGGGCATCCGGGTACTCAAAAAATGATAAATCTAATTACTCCTCAATACTATTGGCCTCACATTAACCAAGATATATCAGTATTTGTCAAACACTGTGATGTTTGTCAATTAAACAAAAAGAAAAGGCAAAAAAGATTTGGTCTTTTACAGACTGTGCCACCCACAGATCGACCTTTTGAATATCTTTCGATCGATACTGTTGGAGGATTTAACTACTATAACTCAACTAAAAAATATCTGCACTTAGTAACTGATCATGCAACTCGTTATGTTTGGGCTTTCCCTTCTAAAAGTGAAACAACAGAAACTTATGCTAATTGTCTAAAGCAAGTTTTTCAAATTCAAGTACCAACTAAATTGTTAAGTGATAGAAGTGGTGCTTTTACCTCATCTAAATTCAAACGCTTCCTTAGAAATTGCAATGTCAAACACCTATTAACGTCTTCACATCACCCACAAACGAATGGGAAATGTGAACGAGTGAATCAGTCCATTGTAACCAAAAAATTGAGTCACGAATAAAAAGTATCTCTACACATACAAAAAAAATCCCTCTTTTTATTTCCCTTTGTTAGGTTGACCCGCCGTTTCCAGTCTAAATGTTTTTGTTTTCCTCGATGTTGTTGTGAAATGTTTTCACAATAAGAAATTGAACAAGTAGTTTTATGATTTGCGAGACAGGGTCAACCTCCCAACTCGGTTCACTTTTCTTCCTGGTTTCATCCTGAACATTCCGTTTTCCCATTTGAAGAAGCGAGTGCTCCTGGATGGAAGTAGGGAGAGAATTGGATTATCACCCCTGTCCTTGGTGGCTGAATGGGACTCTATAAACCCAAAGTCACTAAGTTTTAAGTACTGAAAGACAATACAGTACAAAAATTTTTTATACACAAAAATACAAACAAACACACTTTTATATAATTTGTGCATTGTTCATGTTTTATAATATAACAATATTTTGAATCTTATTTGTTCCTATTTCAGTGTTCAGCTTTACTATATTTATATTTTTAAAAGTTGTGAATTTTTGATATATAGTATATTCAACATTCCTATTTACTGTAATCTAGATCTTCACAACTGTGCCAGCAACACTAAAGAACTGTGCCATTTGAAGATCTATTTTACAAGAATTTTGTATTTAAAGTATTTTTGTTGTCTTCATGTTTTACGTAAGTGATTTCATACACATAATTATTGCTTTATATATCCATTCTTACACATTTATTGACTGATAATTGGAAATTTTCATGTTTATGATAAAGTGAAGGGAAAATTTTATAACAATTATATTTTAAATTTTAATTTCTTTTGGACATCCCTGTAAGATGCGGGTGAGTGACAAGGGCCCTGGCTCACACACGCGTCTTGCGGAGGGGGAAAAATTGTAATAATCTCATTTAATTTTATTTCAAATTCTAATATTATATATTTTTAAATCTTAATGTATTCCAAAATCACTTTTCTAAAACTCCAAACTTGTTCTTTTTCCGCTCTGGAGGTATATTAAATCTCTCATTTTGGCATATTTATTACTAAAAGAATACTTAATCGCTTTCACGTGCCGATAGAAAATCATGACGGCGTCTCTTTGGCACCAGACTTTTTTTTCTCTGAAACGCCTACGTAACTTATTAAAAATACCCAATATTCCCTTCACTTTGGTCACGTGTCCATATGTTATTCCCTTATCCAAGAGAATACAAGGATTTTTCTGTACACTTTCGCTTGTAACCTAAACAGAGATGGCCGTATATCCACCACTCTCCTATCGATAATAAAAAGAAATTAGTTAATTACTCGGCCTGTGTTTATTTTCAACGACTACAACCACGGATACGTTATATATATATAAGACAAAAATTTAATAATTTGAAAAATATCATGGCGAGCCGCTCGTCAGGAAGAGAAGCCCGCCTATGATATTAATAAGTGCTTTTTTTTCTGCTAGCAACATACGAAAATACGTAAAACTTTATATTGTATTATGTATTCGTGGTTGTAGTCGTTAAATAAAAACGCAGTCAGAGTTATTAACTAATTTCTTTTTATTATCGGAGAGTGAGGGAATGTACGCACATCTTCTTAGTTGAAGTTTTTTAGCCAAAAGAGATCAGAAAATCCCTGCTTTTTCTCAGGTAGGGATTTAACAGATAGACATGTGATCAAAGTGAAGGGAATAATAGCTATTTTTATTATATTACCTAAGTATCTTAGGGAAAAGTCTGGAAAAGAATTCGCGATTTATGTTGGCGCGTGGAAGCAATTAGAATATTCTTTTAGCAATAAATATGCCAAAACGCGAGATTTAATATACCTCCAGAGCGGGAAATAAAATGAAACTGGAGTTTAAGAAAAGTGAATTTGGAATACATTAAAACTTTAAAATATATATATATATATATATATATATGTGTGTGTGTGTGTGTGTGTGTGTGTGTGTGTGTGTGCGTGTGTGTGTAATAAACCCGCTCAATTTCACTTTAAATTCTAATATTATATATTTTAAAATCTTAATACAATACTAATGTATTCCAAAGTCACTTTTCTTAAACTACAGTTTCGTTTTATTTCCCGAGCTGGAGGTATATTAAATCACGCATTTTGGCATATTTATTACTAAAAGCCTATTTTAATCGCATCCACGTGGACAGACAATTATGATTAAAACTCTCACGTAATTTACTAAAAATTGCTAATATTCCCTTCACTTAGATCACGTGTCTATATGTTAATCTCCTATCTGAGAGAACGGAGGGATTTACGGTTCTCTTTTGATTTGAAACTTTCATACGAGATGTACGTATATTCCACCACTCTCCCATATATTGATAATAAATGAAAAATAATTATTTACTCGGCCTGTCCATTACTTAACGACTACACCAACAAAATTATTATTGCATATATATATAAAAACATGTGCTATATTTTAAATATATACAAATATTAATATAGAAATTAAAATTAAAATCAAGTTACCTTATCAATAATTATACAAAAGATAGTTTGATTAACGACTATTACACTATGAAAAAGTTCAACCTAGAAATGTAATTCCAACAAACAAATGCTAATCAGCCTTGGGAAATGATAATTAATCTAGATTTGTGGCGCCAACCCTCTGTGAGAGCCAATTGTTGGAAAAACTAAAAATTAGGAGAATAAATCCTCAAAATCTTTCATGATTAGAAACGAAAAAGTATATAACTTATAACATACCAATTCAATAGTTATAATTATTGTTAGGACTTGAGCATTATCGTAAAGACAGTTCCGCATTTAAAGTGAAAATATTATTTCTAAATTAAGCTTTTAATACTATGATAAAACACTATAAAATATTAACTATAAATTAAATCTAACCTTTTATAATAATATATATATTTTTGGAAATGTATATAACAATAAATAAATAAATATATGATGAAATTTTATTCTTAATAGAGCGGCGCCATCTATGAACTGATTTACTAAAATCTTTGTTATATATATATATATATATATATATATATATATATATATATATAGTAATTTAAACCAAAATATAACTTGTTATATATGAACATACAAAACAAAGTAAACAAGACATATCAAAATGCAATTGAAAAACTAAAAAAATATTAATTAAACAAGATTTAAATTATGATCCTATAAACAAAAGTACAATGAACATTCAAAACAAAATAAACAAATCATATCAAAAATACAATGCAAAAACAAAAAGTTTATATATATATATATATACAAATGCAGAAACCAAGACAAAAGACACCTCTACACAAAAAGAGCAATAACCAATCAAGAAATTAATACTTTAATCGAAGAAATACTATTTCAAATGAAGTAAACATTAGGAAACGGATACTTTATGGTTAACATAAATTTTAAAATAGATTTGAATATGGAAAAACTTCACTAACATGGTGAATGCGCCAATGCAGCAGTACAACCGAAAAGTGAGAAATATTAACAAAAGAAAACATTCAAACAATATCGGAAAAAAAAACAGAATAAAACACTAACGTCCGGGACGCGTCATCAGCAGGGAAATCTCGAACAAGCGTTTACTTATTATCGAAATTATCGTTTCTGAAATAGTTTTAAAGTTTTCTTTTGTTAGTATATATATATATGTATCGTGCTTCGTGCGCGACGAATTTATTTGAATAATTAATTTTTTTTAATTCATGAATGCAAATGTTTCGTTACATATTGAAATTGGAAATTAAAAGTTTTGAGAGTTCGTAATACATAATAGGACGACTAACAGGAGTATACTGCACATGTGTCTGTTGTTATAGTTAGGTAATTTGTTTATCTATGCTAACATACTTTTGTATACTACGTTTTTAGCACGGATGTAGAGGTTTTGTGGGTTGGACACACGTGAACACGCCACATATAGTCGCCCATCTAGTTCGACAGCGTCGAACAAATGGTAGCAAGTCAGACAGCAATACTAATATGAAATCTCAGGGATTTAATAGAAATAAAATAAAATATTTACAATAGATGACTTGTACACATTTCTTGGCTATTTGAGCATAGATAATTAACTCGGTCTCGATTAATTGGGATTAGAAAGTTCTACTTGTCTTCAGAGAATCTGGTTCTAGGACGGTAAGAGACTCGAATTTATCCGCTGCCCGAAGTTGTAGACGGAAATCAGTTCTACCTTGAGAACGATTTAACAAGAGGAAGACGAGAGTTCAATATAAGTCTCTAGACTTCCGAATAGCACGACTTCGGTTCAATAACTTATGATCTACGATCACTTTAGTGAAAATCCATTCGTTTTTTCTTCAGGAGAGCGAGGCTCTATTCGGAGAAATAGTTCCCTAGAAGTACAACGGTACTTCTCAAAACCTTGCGTGATTTTGCTATCACGACTTCGCAAAACAGAGCTAATGCTCTAACAGATGAGATTCACAATCTCATCCAAAATTATCGTCTTCACTCCCGGATCAAGAATCCGAAAAGTAAGTCTTCTGCAATATTTTCTTTCGTTCCCCGAGATGGGGTCTTTCTCCTCTTGTTACGTTCTCAAGATTTTCCGTTGATAGGTTGAGGAGGGTAAGGAGATCCGTATGATGGCTTGTCATTCGCTCTCGCCTGTGGAGACCTAAAGTCCATGACCTGCCCCTTTTTGGATCAGCTGATCCGATACTATCAATCTGGTGATTTTTCAATCTCAAACCTAGGGCGTGACAACCCGAGAGTTTTATAGTCTGGTTTTAGCCTTTTGTCGCCTCGTTGACGCCGGCCAATTGTACGAATCTGTATCTCACAGGGAAGCTGCATAGTTCAAGTGGGGGGTCTTAGACCCCACGCAGACCGACCACACGGGTGCTTTTAGTAGCGTCTTTCTCTGGGAATTTATATGAACTTCTGAATTCTCACAATGCATTTAATTCATCAACCCGTGTCCCTTAGTTATTAAAGTTTCAATCCTTTTAAAATTGCCTGATATCAATTCCACCATCCCTCCCATGATTCTTTGGTTGTTGCTAATATCTTTCATAGTTCGATTTAATGCTTCAACTGCTCCTTTTTGGAATATTGTACATTCGTCTCAAACCGACAGATTACAATGCTATAGCATTCTACTGCTCTCACAACTGCGTCAGCAGATTTTTTTGTCTTTACGAATTTGAGCTAAGCTAATTTCAGTTGATTGAGAAGAAAAGACTTCTAAGTACCGCCACAAGCATTCTGAAAAAATAACCACTTTCAATCTGTTGCAAAACATTATCGAAAAAGTTTTTTGTCCCAAGTTCAACAGTGGAACGAACTCAGTTAGTCGCTGTTGAAATTCTTCTGTATCGTAGGACAGTTTCTGCATTAAGTCATTAATAATTTTCTCTGTCCTACGCGGTCTACTCATTCTAAAGCTCGATATATCATTACCAATTATCGCGATATCACTTAAGTCTTCCACTTAATTTGATTCTCCGTTACTGTAAATTACATCATTATACTCAATGGTATCATCAGGCCCTTACAGTCTGTGGAATATATCATCCATTATGCTATATGTCATCCGCTTCTACCATTCAAAAGAATACATAAAACAAAATATATATTCGCATATTTTCCTTCGGTTATCATTAACATTAGTTTTTAAATTTTAATCTAAAAACTCTTGCAACTATATCATATCTATCAATAGATTTCTGTCCCGGCGTCAATTTATCGAAAATTTCTTGAATAAAATCTGATAAGGAAAATATACAAATATAAATTACTAAAATCAAATAGACTGCAAACTCAGAAAATTAATATCAAGCGTCGAGTTGAGTAATTTCATTTATTATGCCTTTAAATTAATTCTTTATTTCTTTTCCTACCAAGATCACATAATCGCACATTTCCTTACGATCACATGACGGTTGATTTTAAAAATAACTTATTCCACATGTTTACGCTTTTTTTAAGGATCTCTTGACAGTTGATTTAAAAATAAAGTTATAATCTTCATCGCGAACAGCTGAGTCAATGGACCTTTCTTTGTTAATTATTTAATTGTTTTGTGTAGTCAAAATATTGCATTTAAGATGACGTCACACATCCTATGTCCATTCCTGGGTTTCAAGCTACTACCCTGCCATTTTAAAGGAAATCGCTTTGACAGTTTGCTGTGAAAGCGTAAAAAACAGACAAACTTCCGCGTTTATTATATTATTGAAAATTAAGAATTAAGGATTTTAGAATAAAATCTGATTCGAATATATGCAAATATAAATTACTAAAATAAAGTAGACTGCGAACTCAGAAAATAAATATCAAGCATTTGATTTTGAGTTGGGTTATTTCAGGAAAACCAGCAACAATAAATTAATTATTTATCTCTTTTATCCAACAGGATCATGATAACTGTTTTCTTTATGATCACGTGATCTTTGGTGTTAAAATTAAATTATTACGCTAGATTTCTCTTTTCCTTACGATCACGTAACGATTGATTTTAAAAATAAAATATTGCACATGTTTGCGCTTTTCTTAAGGATCACGTGACAGGTGATTTTAAAATTAAGTTATTTCACGTGTATACGCCATTCCTTAAGGATCACATGACGGTTGATTTGAAAAACAAATGAGTGATCATCATGGCGTACCGCTGAGTGAATAAGCCTTTCTTTGTTAATTATTTAATTGTTGTCTGTAGTAAAATATACTGAATTTAAGATGGCATCACATATTCTATGTCCATCCCTGGGTTTCAAGCTATCACTCTGCCAAATTTTCATCCAAATCGGTTTGGTAGTTTGGTCGTGAAAGAGTAACAAACAGATATACATACTTTCGCCTTCATCATATTACTAGCGGTTACCCGCGACTTCGTGCGCGAAGAATTTGAATTATTATTTTTTTAAATTCAAGAATGTAAATGTTTTTTTTGCATTTTGAAAGGGGAATGTAAAAGTTCTGACAGTTGATAATACTTAATTGGGCGGCTGACAGGAGTGTACTGCACATGTATGCTGATATAGTTATGTAAATTGCTTATCTATGCTAATACACTTTTTTATACCACGTTATTTGCACGGATGTAGAGGTTGTATGGGCCGGACACACGTGAACACGCCACATGTAGTTGCCCATGCGAAAAATATGGTTTCCCCAGAATGCTATGTGGAAATTTCATGTCAAGACTATTCACAGTTTAGGAGGAGTTCTCGCGACAGATAGTCCGTTAGAAACATCTTCCCTCCCTTTTCCTCTTTCTACGATAGGAACCGGACTAAATAGTCTCGAAGGATTAGCACACACTCATTAGGATCTGTTCAAAATTTGTGAAAACTAAACAAAACATCGAGAGAATAATTCACTATCGTCATTGGATCACTGTGTAACCGTATTAAAAGCTGTAAATGCTACGACAACAGGAAACCAGAAGTGTAAAGTCTCCTTTGTTGTTTATGGTCAAAGAAAGCAATATTTTCTTATATTAACTTTAGAATTGGCAAAAGCCCGCGCGCGAAACAGTAATTTGGCTTGAATTTATTTCTATAAGAATAAAAAGTATTGTTAGAAATTGCGTTAAAAATATATTTTTAAACCCTTATAACAATCAGAGAAAACATTTCATCGCAATGGAATTAATAGCATTATAAAGATCACTTTCTGGTCTTTAAAGTGGCATAAAAATAATTGTTGTCTGATAGATATTTCAGAAGTTATTGGCAAAAACCGTCTAAGCATTAGGCTTAAAACTGGCTAATTTTCGTTATTTAATTAAATATCTTAAGAACTAATTAACTCTGAAAGTTGAAAATAGTACCTTTCTCCTAGAAATATAGTCTAGAATGTCGTGTGTAAATTTCATGTCGCTACCGTTCGCCGTTTAGGAGCAGTTCTTGTGACCGACCGACAGACAAACAGATACATGTAATTTCTGCTTTATTTTATAGATATTTATAAACATAAACAAAATCAAAATCTAACTGTTGCCTAGCAACGGAGTAGCTATAAATTTGCGTTATTTCAAAATCTTCTGCACGTAATTAAAAATTATTAAACATTAAAAAATGAATAAAAATTGTAGGAAAAAAGTCACAAAAATAAAATTGGTATCATTGAAAAGGTAAAATTTTGAACTTTATCGGACAATTTGTTCCGAAGTTACAGCGGAAAAAAGGATCACGTGATAGAGGATTTTAAAAATAATTTATTCCACATGTTTTCGCATTCCTGAAGGAACACATGACAGTTGATTGAAAAGTAAAATAATCTTCATCGCGAATCGCGGAGTCAATGGGCTTTCTTTGTTAATTATTCAATTGTTATCTGTAGTGAAAAATAATTAATTTGACGTGATTTCATCTGCCCTATATCCGTTTCTGGATTTCAAGCTACAACTCTGCCAATTTGCATCCAAATCGGTTTGGTAGTTTGACCGTGAAAGCGTAACAAACAGACAGACACACTTTTACATTTATTATATTATTGAGGATTAAGGATATATATATAGCGATAGGATAGCCAAAGTCTAGCTGGCCACTTTAATAGTTGAAATCCGAAATCTTAGATTGCAATTTCAAGTACTGATAGTTTTAATTCATATACAATTCTCTATTTATAGTCTTAAATGTGAATATGTTCATTAGGGTGGCCCCTATTTTTTAATGTTTTAATTTAAATTCGCACACCCTCCAATTTTTTTTCCTTTTATTCCAATAAACACTTAGACACCTCATTTCTTCAAATACGAGGTTGGTCTCACGTGCCGCATCGCGGGAGTTGTGGGAAACCTGTGGGTGCAGGAAGCGCGCTCCATCCTCCGCCAGCGACTCGCCCTCAGTCTGCTCTAATCGCTGTCCGAGTCAAATATGAGTGCAATTAGGCTTCCAATTTTAGAAGTGATGATCGAAATATCTGTTTAATTGCTTAGCGAGTGTCACAAAATTAATGCAAACAAACTTCCATCCAACCGGCAAGTACTATCGTTGTATTTTATAATTTATATGGGGTCAAATTATCCCTAACTGAAAGTGCCAATTTAGTAGTGCGCGAATGCCTGAATTTTTTAGGAGAAGGCAAGGCTCCCTAAAAGAGCGACACCTCATTGTGTAGAAAAAATTATGAAGATGTACTCTTATTGGCGCAATTTTTAAAAATGGAGGACAGAAACGCAAAGAGAGCAAGAATGCAAGTTTACAACGGATTTAAATAATTTATTTGACACTTCTGACGCTAAAACTTTGGAAATTATAAAAAATTAAGAAAGAAAATTTTTATTAAATCAAAGATAGCCAGGACAGAGGGAATGTCATTAAGGGAATCGATATAATGCTTGCAAAACGTGAAGAAAAGGCATTATTGAGAGTCAGAGAACAAGAAAATACACGGACTAAGCCTCATTGTAGTTTGGAGATCGCTGTCAATTGCGTAGATTCATCAGAAGAATCGCCAAGCATTCTGAATATTTCTGATCAACCTGGGCCTTCATCAGCTCATTACCCAGACATCTATTGAGAGAAACAAAGATGCGTAGATAGGATTAGGGATAAAAAATGTAATTAACAGGAAATGTTTTAACTCCAAAATTAATGGCTGTATTCGACACATTAGTTAGTAAAATGTCATTTTTGTTCTCGAAACCGCAGATGAGTCTTTCAGGCATAACATAGATGAACTGGCAATCAATCGAAACACGATCCAAACATATCTGGAAGATTTTCATAAGAAGAAGGCTATTAATATTAAATAATAATTTAAAGGAAATGAACCTAGTATCGTATCCTTTGTTTGGGATGGTAAATTGCTACCTGTTTTAAATGAGTGAGATTTAAAAAGTGAAAGGCTACTTGTCACTATTACATATAAGGATCAAGAAAAATTGGTCGGGTGCCAAAATTAGAAACTTCTTCAGGGAAAAAGTAAACTATGGTTGTCTGGAGTATTTAAAAAAAATTGGGGGTTGGATGACAAGGCTCAAGTTCTCTGTTCTGAAGCAAATATACTGGCATACAAAAGTTAAGGAACATTTCGTAAAATGCGAGAAATTTGCAATTAATATGAAAACTATGTTTCGAAATCAGTTCTGGAGAATCGTGTGACATTCATTAGAGTATCATATACATATTACAGTGAAGAGTCGGTCACGGGGGCAATCAGGGGGACCACCAGAAAGGGATGAAGGCGAAAATGGAGTTTCACCTATCCTGTTTCACTGAAAGCTGATAACGAGATGCAACTTTTATCAATGGTTATGGTTTAATGTGAATATTATTTATATGCATTTTCGTAAGCATAGCACAAATATTCGGGAATATATAAATGTTTCTTTAAAAAATCCCAAATTTTTCCGCTTGTGTTTTCCTTATAACATGCAGAGTTTTCGTTCAAATTATTCGAAATTTGCAGAACACTTGACAATTGTTAGAAATTATACGCAGTTAACTTTCCTTCAGTCTCCTCATTCAATCTTCTAACCCATCACAAGCTATTGTGATGATGTCATGATACAATACGTCACTGCGTGACGTCACATGCATCCCATGATTCCTTTCATGGAGAGCCGGTATAATGCAGTTAGTGATGTAGTTTGAACTGTGTTTGTTAAACGTTCTTTATGTTTGTGTCTTTGTCTTACGTGCTATATGTTTAAAATAAACGATGATTAAACCAGTTTCTCGAACTCTGCTAATTGCACTCTGCTAATTTCCCCTTCAACAATATGTTACAGAAATATTGTGTCAGACTTTGAAGTAAATACATTGAATATTACAGAAAATATGAGTTTTTGTACTAAATAATTTTTTACTGCACATGTGCGAGACGCAGTGGAATTTTTCTTTCAAAACTTCAAAGCCAGGCATTTAGAGCAACTTTAAAAAAATCCAGTTGAATCCCATTAAAATTCAGAAAGCTGTCGGCATTTCAGTGAGGTGAATTTTGATTTCTCTTTAAGAGAAGCTAAATGATGAGGGTTCTTGCACAAACTGATAATTTTCAAATTTGAATCTTCGAACAGTAACATTGAATTGTAGTAAAATTGAATATCCTGAATACCATGAACACTTATAAATTAAAAACATTATTTAATTTGAATTTTCTCGAATACCAAGTAAAAGGAAAAAAGTTAGGGGGGTGCGCTTGAAAAATGTTAAGTAAATTTTTCGCTATTAAAATAAGGGCCACCCTAATGTTCATATACTATGTTCATATATCCCTATGTTCTTATTGGCATTTATTAGTATTCTTAATTTATTTGGTTTTAAATTAGTTGTAGTATAGTTAAAATTGAAGTATTTGAAAAAATTACTTAATTTATTGTTGTTTTTCTTTTGAACATAATGTTCGGTCATTTCATATACATCAGTTATAATTAGTACCTACCCTGAGATAAGCCATAAAACTAATGTAGTTTGTCGGTTAAATTGCCACTTTGCCTAAGATATTTTCATTTAAAATTCAAGATAAATAACTGCTAATATTGTCCGCAACTTTTATGATTGAATAGCACAGATTTTCTGTCCTAAAATTAGAAAAAAAATTAAGAAATTTTTCATGTGATCATCACCATGAATAAACTATCTCCTTGTTACTACCACTACATGTTATGTTTCATTGTTGATGAAGTGTAGGAAAATATTCAATATAATAAATAAAGTTGGTTCAGTATAATCAATGTGGTTTATTTATATAGGTAATCATGATAAAAATTCGTAAATTTATTAAAAACGCATTTGATAGAGATTTTAATTACGTTAGTATGAAAGGATTAATCAGACTATGCAATAGAAACCAACTCATCGCTTTACCTTATTAAATTGGCATTAAATTTGTTCCTAATCAGTAGTTTTGTGTGTAGACTTAATCATATAACTATTTGTATCCAAAATATTATCTGAATGTTTTCTTGCATGAAATTTGTGGTGATTGCAATTCTTTGTATAAAAAGACATTAAGTTGACTACAAAACTTATTGCTTTCTTTGATTTAAGACGCATGTTCTTGTTCGTGATGCATTCAGATTTAAAAGCAACAAACCATTTCTAGAAGAATCTGAATAAATTTAGTATTCTATTTTTTGTGATATATTTTGCTAATATAATATTCAGTAAAAGTATTTTAAATTTAAATCGTTTCATTTGCTTATATCTATTAGTTTCCATCAGCCTCTTAAATGACTTAAAAGCGGATACAAAGGTTACAACAAATAATTCATTTTTTATCACTTCACAAGGAGTAACATATCTCAGAAATGTAATTTCTAAATAAAAAGTTAATAGAAAAGACCTGAAATGTTTTATGGCTAGGAAAATAAAATGAAGAACGAAAAGATTATTTTGCTTGTGATACTAAACTAATGAATAGGGTTTCAAATTACATTCTCAAGCATTATAATTACATTTCTTTCGTCAGAACAATATTATGACAAAGTGCATTACTAAATGAAATTAAAAAGTAAACAAGTTAAATTACCAAGTGCTCATCAAACGTTTTCAAATTCTTTAGCGTTTAACTGATCAAAATACCCCCAAACTTAGAGTTAAAATAATGATCCAGGCTGATCATTACATTTAATTCTGAAAGTAATTTAACGGCATTTTAACGATGTTGGAAGCACATTTAACGATTATATTCAAATGCTACGAAAAGATAATAACTATTATCATGTGTGAAAAGAGCAAGACATGACGGAGAGCAGAATGAAGTGGGAAAAATTCGATTCATTCCGACATTTTTGAGTGCTATGATGAGAGCTGCTTGATTTATGACATTTGAATTTAAGTGATCAGGATAAAAACCTTTTATGTCTGGCTCTTATGATATCTGAAATGTGGGGAAGGAAGTTTTTGGAGTTTTTAATGTTTTCGTAGTCCAATAAAATGAAATGCTTTGAAACGAGCTCTGCGTGTTATTAGAGCCTTAGGAATTCTTTAAATACTTAGCATAATCGAAAGAGACATGCAGGCACCAAAGTGGATTTTTTGTACAAGCTTTTGAAAATGCAGTAGGTATTTTGAAAAAAAAAGAGATTTACATGAAAAATAAAAATAGTTTAATTAGTTGATTCTCAACTATTATTGAATAAGGTGGATGGTTAAAAATGGGAATCAAATTTTATTTTTCCTTTAGTATCTTCAATATTTATATATATTTTTTAAAATAAGTTCTTTTACATTTTTCAAAACAGGTTACATACAGTTAAATTACTTGTTAAGATGGGGGATTGGGTTAATATATAAGTTAAAGTATAATATTTTGAATTTTAATTTAGCAGTGTAGAATCCTGATTTACAGCACCATTATGATAGATTGGAATATATGATATTTATGACAGATCAATTGGTGCTAAAAATGAATACAAATAAATAAAAAGTAAAAGTAAGTAAGAAATTGTAAGATTCACTTAGGTAATTACCTACCTTTTGTAATTGTAATTGACTACCTGAAAATTAATAGCCAATAGTGGAAGTATAGCTGAAACAAAAGTTGTACATTGCATTGACATACAAAAATGGAGAGATTAAAGAAAGCAAATTTTTTAAATTAAATATTTTTTATTATCAATTTTTTAAATATTTTTACTGTCAACTTTAATTTAATACTGTTTAAGAATATCGAAATAACAAATTATTGTACTGATGCACATAACCAACACATGAAAAACAAATAAAAATATACAAATTCATACAAAACGCTTCAGACCTTAAAATGCTAAGAAAATAAGAAATTGAAAGAAAGTTGAGTACACTCTGTAGAAACTACATTGTTTAGTTTCAAAACTGGGCAAAAAACTCAATTTGGAAAGTTTGCTGAAAATGCACATTTTTATTACTGCAGTTGAACTGGTTTGATGAACTTAGTGCGAAAATCATACGATTGGTGAAATTGCAGAATTTACTGCCGCTCAGTTCATATTTAGCTCCATGAGCTCTGTTTCTAAAATACGCTGTTTTCCATCTCATATTCACATTATCTCCTTATACTGGCCATATTAGTGATATACAGTCGTTACCGTCGTTGTGAAGAGGTCCAAGACAAAAGGTGGACTGTTTTCTCAGCACTTCAAATCCTTGTATTTCCTTTCAAAATGATTTTTTTCTTTAACTTAGCATGCCTTCTTTTTGCAGATCTCGTTATCACATTCTCAGAATTTTAATTGAGCCCGTTTGCACGCCCGAGGGGACGAGATCCGAAGGAAGAAAAACCAACGGATTCGAACCTCAAGGATGCGAGCCTTTTGTTCAGTATCTTAAAGCAATAAGACAACCAGCCAGGAGACGCTCAAAACCAGTTTTCATACAAAAGCTTCCGCCGTTCAAAATGGCGAGCATATAGTTCAGTCAAATAAAAGTAATTTATAATTTAATAAACATTGAAACATTAAAAGAAAGTACATAAAAAGTTAAAGCAATTAATAATTAAGTTGATTACAAAAAATGATAAATTAAGATATTTAATAAAACTGTAAAAAATTCCCTTGATAATTTAAAAGATGCCAATGTTGCCACAAGATATGAAAGAAACTTCGGTGGCGAAAATCTAAATTATTTAAAAGTACTGGTAAAGCCGAAAAATGATGTAGTTGCATTTTTGCAATCTAACATTACTACTGGCTAAATATCTTCTGAATTAATTAGTTTTTCATTTCAGAAGTAGTTAGTTTTGAAAATCATTGTTAAAATTTAGCAATTATTACGATTACATTTATCTTTAAGCAACATATTTAATAGAAGTATTTCTGTCAATCGATTATATTGTCTATAACATCTGTAACTTTTTGTTATTTATAAATAAATTTCATTTTTAATTTAACAGATTTTAAAAGCCAAAATTCTTTGCAATGTACAGTTAGTGATTATAAATAGTAATTAGTTTGTGATCGGGATGCATTACATGTAAATTAAAATTCCTTAATAAAAACACTTAGAAATTTACATAAGCATTCTAGAAATGCTATTTTCAACTGATTATGGTGAAATATATTTTTGTTGCTAATAGCTAAACTTAGGTTAATAGCTAAAATAAGAATCAGATTTTTAACTGGTTTGCCTTTTGACTTGTTTATGATGAATTTATCCAAATTTGGATTTTATATATAATTTTCAATGTTGAAAATGAAACTCCTCTAAAACTATTTTAAGCTTTTATATAAGTTTTCAAGAGAAGCAGCTAAATTTAAATAAAATTTAAAAATCTAGAATTCTTCCATCTCCTGTCTCAATTTTTAATGAAATGAAGGCAAAATGCTATTGAAAAATATAATTTAAGGTCTTGTTCTCTTAAAAACTTCTCTAATGGAGACATAATGGAAGGGGATTTTTTTATAAAGTTTTATTTGCATTTTTCTATTATTTCAAACCAGGAAGCATTAATTGTATTTTTTCTCAGATTGTGAAATATTGAAATAATCAGTTATAATTAAATGAAATTTTTCAATCTGGGAATTTTATAGTTACCAAATCCTCATATTTCAACTTATTATAATTAGATCTTCATCGGATTTAAATAAAGGAAGTTAGTTTGCTTCGGCATTGAAAATAAAGTTCTACGAGTAGAATTAAATATCAATATTAATTTTTTTATAAAATAATTAAAATACTTAAAATATTTAAACTTCAGAATCCAGAATTTAATGTTCTTAAGATTAAAAAAAAGATCATTAGTTAAATTTATGTATGGAAAAGCAAACTTCTAAGGAAATTGCATTACAGATGGCATTATTATTGGCTAATTAATCAAGAAATTTCCAGTTTTTTAATAACTTTTCATTGGCGGTCACCAGTGGCGTTATTTAAACAGAAACACAATTCCTTTAAGAGAGATTTGTGGCGCAATGAGAAATATATCATGCTAGAGCCTGATCTACTACTTCGGACCCGATCAAGATCTTCGGACTACTATTGTGATATTGTGCTAGAGCCTTTTGTAATTTGCATTTTTAGTTGTTCTGTTTTGTTTTAGTTCTGTTCTACGATAGGGAAACAGGCTTCTTCCATTGATATACAGGGTGTTCATTAATTATTGTCGGGGTTTCTGTACCTCATAACTTTAGAATAAAAAATATTACGCAAAAACCGATTACGTATTCGTAAATTACAACTCAAAGAATTTTATTAATGATATTAAAAAGATTAATGAATTTGCACATGGCTGCCCTTCGTGGCTCGTAACACATCGAGACGAAATTCGATTTCCCTCCAAGGCATTTGTAGGCATTCAGATGAAGGCGGTTATGGAGAACGTTCCATATCGTCGTATGCGGCATATGTAACTGCACAGCTGCTTGTCTAGTTGATTTTCGTGGACTGCGAGTAAACGTTTCTTGGATGCGATCAACATTTTCCTGCGAGGTGCTCGGTCTTCCCGTCCCTTTCGGTGTAGAACGCTACCAGTTTCCTGAAATTGTGTTAACCAGCGTCTGATAGCATTATCCGAAGGAGGATCTTTCTTGTACGTGGTCCTGAAGCGACGTTGAGTAGTTATGACTGATTTAGTTTCGAAAAACCACAATACACACATTGCTTTTTCTTGCACGGTCGCCATTTTTATTTATGACGTCATAATTACCCATACTGCAAATGCGCTAAGATCGCATTGTTGCCACGTAAAATTCTTTGAGTTGTAATTTACGAATACGTAATCGGTTTTTGCGTAATGTTTTTTATTCGAAAGTTATGAGGTACGGAAACCCCGACAATAATTAATGAACACCCTGTATATTAGTGTGTTTTGTGGAATTGCTTAAAACCTTTCTTATTGTTTCTTCCATTGCGTTATCTTTTATTTTAGCAAGCGTTAGAGTTTAACGTCTTGGAATATGTTTATGGTCGGATGATATAATACTAAATTGGAGTCGGGTAACTTCTTCATTTATCCACGGCCATAGATTTAAGAACTCTTTGCCTTTCAAAATTGAAACCGTTTGACAAGCCAAAGTAGTTTTCATTTTAAAGGTCAGTCATAATATATAATAGTCCCAAATAAAGTAATATTTTTGTACATAATTTTCTACATTTTAAAGTGATCCATTAAAATGATTATGGCTAAAATTTTATTTATTATTATTTATTTTATTATAATTATAATTTTATTTACTAGAAAATTTTTTCGAAACATCTTATATTTTATAGATTTCCTTTTTGGTTTGTTTATCCAAATCTAGAATTGATATAAAAGTTTATTTATCGACTCGCTCTTCAAACTGAAACTTCAAATGAAATTATTACAGCCATAATTTTATAACATTTTGTTTTTATTCAATAATTATTCGATAGGTTTAATATTTCTTATAAACTGTGTATTGAACCGAGGTTAACTAGAAAAGCATGGATTCTGATATTGCAGTCTTTTATTCAATTTGTGCAAAAATTATCATCATGTTTAATACAACTGCTGTGTTTAATATTATTAAAATAGTAGCATTTAATATGGAGGAATTATTACTTTGTTTAAAATGTTTTTCTTTATTTGAAGGTGGAGTAACTCTGAAGAAAACTCATTTGATGCTGAAAGATTAAGGTTATTCTTATCAGCAATATAAGATTGAAGATCTAATTCACCAAAATGAAAATATATTATCCTGTCGAAATTTTGAATGCTTTAATAGAAAATAGTTTTCTATTTCTATTTTAGCATACGAAAAAAACTAAGACATGTAAATAATGCATATAAATGAGTTTAGAATTTTGATATGAAGAATTGTGGAGAAAATTCTGGAAATCCAGAATTTAGTAGAGAAAGCTGAGTGAATATGAATAAAGTACTGTAAATATGAATACGGAGTCTACGGAAAGAGAGTAAATATGAATACATTACCTTTCGAAGTACAGAAGATATTATACATATATATATATATTCCAAAGAATTATTTTATATATATATTGCAGTCAATGCGATTAATCGGTTATAATTGATAATAACCTCTATTAGTATTAATAATTACTGGTTGCTATTCAAGCTAATTTTTCACTTTAAACGTAATCTTTTTTGTGATATTTTAAGTGCAATATTTTATATTTAATAATTGAATAAGAATGTTTATAGATAGGGTAGCATTATTTCATCTAGATTCTATCTAATTTTTAGTGCTTTTGCAATATTTATTGACATAGTTTTTAATAGTACTTTTGATCTTCATTATTAGTAACAATAATGATTAGGCTAGAAAAACATTTTTGGATTTTGTCTTTTATTTTTGACTATAGATAGGGTAGCATTATTTCATTAAGATACTATTTAATTTTAGGGCTATTGCAATTTTAATGTCTTAGTTTAGTGAAATTTAACATGCATATTGAATACAATACCTCTAGATAACTGATATTTTTAATTTTTAAATTTTATTTTTATGGAAGATGTTTGTAAAGAATGTAGGGGAAATTGGGTTGGAATGATACGCGGGAACATAGATACAGTTAAAATAGATATACTTAAATTTTGATGATTGGAATGGCTCAAGACGTTCATATCCTCTCGTATATATGCCACTGTAACCCTAAGCACACGGTAACTTTTTCTGCCATGTTCAGTCAAAAGTTAATTTACAAATTAATCAAACCGCTATTCTTCTTGTCGAAGTAAATTTTATTCTAAGTAGGTGTTGTGTGATTACTTTCACTAATTACGTTTTCCTGCCAGGGAATCTAAACCAAAGGTACGAAAAAACATTTATTTTTCTGCACTATATTAAGTTTTGAGGTTTTCTAGCGTTGAATTTGAGTGACCACTTGTTTTAATTTTCAATCTGCCCCAAGTTAAAATCTTGGGACAGTTGACTCCCGGTCACATTGATACGCATTCTCTGTGTGTATCAATGCGCCTTAACAGCAACTACTTTGAAAAATCATCTTCAGAAATGAAAAAACGTAAAAATGAACTATGTAACAGAAACATGCAATTAAGCATTTGTTTAAACTATGAAAACAGTTTGAATTTCATTGCAAAAATAAATAATTGTTGTAACTAAAGTTTATAATATTTTTTTAAGAATTTATTAAAATTGGAGAGAAAAATTGTACGGAAATTTAATTAATATCATCAAAAACATGATTTTTTGCATTTCCAGATGCAAAAAAATCATCTTTTGCATCTGGAAAAAAATTATTTTTGTGCTATAGTATTTTCGAAAGTCATCAAGGAAGAAAACGAAAATTTCCCTTAATTTTTAATTAATTAAATTTTTCAAAAATGGCTTCGAGGTTCACATTCCTTCCCTCCAAAGTATTTTTAAACCTACACACACATATTCTCCTTTATTATTTGTAGAGATAAATTATTTTCTGAGGCAGTATACTGTTTCATTTTTTCAGTCTCATTAAAAATGTTAAATTTTGAATAAAATAAAAGTTTGTTACTTTGCTAAACTTTTAAACTTTGATTTGGAATGCAAAGTTTATTGATAAAACAAATTTTGTTTTGATCTCACACCTATTAATCATCATTATTATCGATATTTCCGTGTGTATCAATGCACCCCTGGTATGGGGCAGATTGATACAAATCCGTTTTTAGGAAAAAAGCGTAATATGTATTTAATTATGTCATTAATGACTGAAATCCTATATTAGATTAACAAATGTATAAATATAGTGTATTAGCTCTAATTATTTCCGTTGGTAAAATCGTTTTTTAGCTTTCAAAAAAAAGGTGTATCAATGTCACCGTGTTCCCCCTAATGAGAAGTGTACTGATATGTGTAATCAAAAGATACGTTTCCCTTCACAGGAAGATACTTATAATGCCGTTAGAAAATACTTAGTAATTTATAAGAATTTTGAAAATCATCATCGTTTAAAAATCTTTAAGTAAACTTATAGTAAAAAATTGAACATTTATGAAAAGAACTCCAAAAATCTCTTATACTAAAAGGACTGGTTTAACCTCCCGAGCGGCCGAACCATATTTCTCTTTCCTGCTATTCTTCTAGGATATATTGTATCAAAATCCTTTTACATCTGTTCGTTGCCCGACTTTATGATATTCTTAAAATAGTGAAGGATTATTTGTGATAAGCATGGCAAAATATCAGGTCTAACAGGTGGCTTAAAAAACCTGAAAGAAACCGATTGATTCCTTCAGGGTAGACACAAAACCAATTCTACCACCAACAGGTTGAAAAGGATCAGAAGAAAAATTCTTCTCAACAATTTTCAATCATCGGTTTTGCAGTTCTTTATAGATTTTAAGAAGATCCACCATCAGACGAAGTCGCATTTGGGGAAATTTCGTTACAAATAATTAGGTGCTTGGAGGGATAAGTCTTATACGTAAGTAGCCTTTCAGAATACATACTTAGCCTAACTTTGTAGTTCAATCGGTAGAATTCCAAACGGTAGAATTAATTTTAGATTTTGCCTGAGTTTCCTCTGAAATTATACATCGTCATCAGGAACACTTATCTAGAATTTGTGAATTGCAGAAATAGGAATCAAACATTTTAAGTATTTGAGAACATGCAACACAACACTATCGCACATTGAGCTATGATGCAAATTTTTTACGTGAATTTAAATTGCAAGAATGGTTCAACCAAAGGAAAGAAGATGCTACTGTCTTAATTTATCGGTATTGAAAATTCTCTTTGCTATGCTTTTTATATGATATGTTGAATGTAATAATATTTATGTTACATTTTCATGTTTAGATTCTCAAGTAAAAAGTGCTGCTGATTCTGAAAAAGAAATAAGTGTCAGCTCTCACAATTCTGATACAATTTCTGAGTTAGAATGAAAAAGAATTTCTAATTTTTCTGTCTTTTTTCTCATTTTTGTATTAGAAGAAGAAAATCTTGGATGTCTTGTGGAAATAGTGATTGCAAATGAAACATCCATTAAAATTAAATGTAAAATTACTCTTACTTCTGTATCTGACTTCCTCCAATTTGTTTGCATACACAAGATATTGAATTTCATGTTTCTTTGTTATCTGTATGCATACAAGCCAACCCGACCTGACTCGAAACCGTGCGGTATAATCTGAATGACTGGAACGCCACAACAGCAACTCGGGCACTAAAGTTGGAGTCCTAACGGCCATCACCTGCCATGGCCCAACACCTCCCGTAAGAAGTACGTCCCGTCATCGGAGTGCAGGTGACTACCCAACACCTTGCTATACCCTCCGGGGAAGCGTGAACTCGCTTAATTAACCTCCGGCTTCTCACCCGTGAACTCGCTGTGGCCCCCCCCCCCCCCGAGGGACTCTGTTCTCAGAAAAAAAGTCATATAGGCCATATCATGTAATATGAAATAACGGGTCCAACCGTCAGATAGAACTCAACCAATAAAAAGAACAACATCTCTAAAATACCTGGGAGTTATATTGGATGAAAAATTAAATTGGATTTCACACATTCAATAGCAAGGGGCTAAAGTAGTCAACCAGTACGAACAATTCTGCCGTATAGCAGGGTCAGGATGGGGGCTACAACAAAAATTCAAAAGAATACTCTACCAAACAGTTACTTAGAGGATGTTCCTTTATGGGGCTAGTGCTTGGGCCCTCTCTGTTTCTCCGAGATTGGAACTTTACATTACCGGCTCTTACAGAACCACTCCAACAGCAGCTGCAGCTCTGCAAACTATTACAGGTATCATGCCATTGCATCTTAAAGCAACAAGAAGCTATATACATCAACGTTGCATGTCTGAGAAAGGAAATAGAATTTGAAGGTCTCTCCTATCAGCCAAAGGTTTATGAAGAAAAAATCAAGAGCCTAACCACCCATCCTTCATTATTTAATATCATAAATCAAATATCAGCAATAGAGCCATACGAAGAGGACAACAACCTTATATTCTTTACAGATGGTTCGAAAACAGAAACTAGAACAGGGTGCTCTAATTGCGCATTTGAAAACGGCATCAAAGTCTTGGAATGGAAGGGAAAATTAAAAAACTTCCACACAGTGTTTCAGGCCGAATTGATGGGACTAAAAGAAGCGATCATAAGAGCAAGTCACGGGAACAAAATAACTAAAATTTTGACAGTCTTTCGAGTGTAATGGCAATGCTTGATCCTCATACCCCTCATCAGCTTGTCCGAGACATCCAGTCCCTTCTCACACAGAATCTAAATACTCTGGTTGGATGGATCAAAGCCCATGTTGGCTATCGGGGTAATGACAAAGCCGATACGCTCGCCAAGAAAGCCTCCACAAAAGGCGTTGTAGTGAAAACTCTAAAGCCTCGATGCGAACTTAAACAACATTTACAAGAATTGTTTCTAAAAAGATGGAAAAATCTTTGGGATAATGGGAACACTGGACGTTCTGTTCATAAAGTGCTCAAAACAGTTCACCTAAAACCAGTCTTTTGGTGAAATTCTGTTTGCTACAGGACACGGCCCATTCCCTTCATTCTTTTACCGGTTCCATTTATCGGATAGTGACTCTTGTGCCTGCGGAGAAGTCGGCGATCCCATCCCCTATGCGACATCTTGCCCATTGACTCTCTCTTGGCGTATTACGAAACCTTCTACTTTAGTGGAAAGCCTGTGGTACCGAAGAGTTCTTGAGAATCCGAATTCAAGAAAAAGAATAATAAACACGATTAAATTCATAATAGACAACGAAAACATAATACGACTGGAATAACTACTCAACTGCCTTTGAACAATAATTCTTACCTATCCTGCATTCAATACACTGAACATACTAAGTCCTTCCTTTCTCATAATTATTTAATAGTGATCTCCCTATTCCTTGCATTCCACACTTAACACGCAATGGTTCCCCATCTTTACTACGTTACCTAAAAACCTGTGTGTTGATGTAAGCTTTTTCATGTTGTTCGTCATCATCTTCATTCATCATTTTTCTTTCTTTCACACCGTGGTAATCAAGACATTGTATATATTCCTTTATTTTGTTGTCAGTTCTATGTGTAAACACCAGTTTTGTAATTTCTTCATTTGCCAATCTTCTGTATGATGTGATTTTTTTTTCAACTCAATAAAGTCCACCTGCATCTATACCAAACCTTATAGGAGCCACATGAGCTCTAGAGACGGCGGTGTGGTGTGGTGTTAAAGTGTTAAATATGAAATAACTGGTGACAAAGTTCTGATAATTTTAATGGAAAGATTGCTGAATTGCGCACTAATGCAATTTTTTCAATAGTTAGTAACTGAAATTAAATACAGTGGGATTTGAGAAACTGTTTAATGTCATACTTTTTGCATTTAAACTGTTGCCAGCTTAATAATCTTTTTTAATACCGTTCAACATTTAATATTTTTTACTGTTCCTGAACATTAAAAGCAGAATTGAATGGAATTGGGTATGAACATTTGATAGATTCCATTCGAAATCCATTGAAGTGAAATGATAAGGAAGCATTCGAATTCACGTGGTAACAAAGGAAATGTTTCTGAGCTGCTCAGATTTTATCTCTAAAGGTGACAGTTTGTGTGACATGACATAAAGAGGCCTGTAAAAAGTTCGTTGAGCAAACTTGATAAAGTGTTCTACAAATATGTTTTCTCATTTGAAATGGTGGCAAGAATTCCTGACATATGACATTCTTGTGAATGGCTTTCTGGAGATTTGTCGTTGTAACAATAATTTTTCATTTACAGGTTAAGTGAGGGGAAAAGTATATATTTTTTTCCAAATTTAAAAGGCAATAAGTCAAAAAATGCCAAACAAAAGTGTAAAATGATGTAGCATTTTTTAGCCAAAAAATTTAGTATTTAACGAATGAAATATCAGTTATTTATATAAAAAAAGTATCCAGCATATACTTAAAAATTTGAAGTGAAATGTTAAATTTAAAAATAGCTAACTTATTTCAAACTATTCCAAGCAGAATTAAAATAAAATCAGAAGTTAATGACAATTACCCAGGAAAAATGAAATTAAATTTCTTTTCAATGTCAAGGAGTTTCAAGAATGTCAAGAAGTTGACATTTTAAACATAGTTTTTATTAATACCCAATTTCCTGTTTCCATTACTCAGAACTAGGATTTTAATAATCTTGAATGCTTCACTTTTTATTTAAACTACCGATTGTTTTTTATTCGAAAGAGAAAAGTACCTTCTCAGTTATTATTGTGTTTTTTGTCTTGTTTTTTGCTCTTCCATATTTGAGAATTTTTTTAAATGGATACTTTTCATTGCATTTATTTCCCTCCTTCTCCAAGAACAATTAATTACTTCCTTATATTGGTCCTTTTTTTTACAATAATAACTCTAAAATACTTTTCATGCAGCTTTTCAGTTAGATATTTTTAGATGATTCCTTCATTTAACGTGCTTCTTCAATACGAGACATTAATATAAGTAAACAAAAACTAAACCAAACTAATCCTTCATTTGAAAGTGATGTTTCTATGTGAGAGTTTAACTTCTGCCAATATTATATAGAATATCTTTTTAATTTTTTTCCCTGTATAAGTTTATTACAAATAATCATGTGTACATGCCAATATACTATTTGTTTTCAATTATTTTATTTATTGGCATGCGAGTTTCTGCTGTAAGAGAAATATTTTAGCTGAAAGTTATGAAAAGACGAGGAAATATTTTGAGTTGCAGGCCATTGCTAACTGAAACTGAGCCTCTGCAACTACGGCTGTTCTAAAGAAAGTCACTATGCATCGGATCCTAATTTAACTTTATTGGGTTGTCGGAAAAGCCATGACGCATTCTTCCGAAAAGGTGGCACTTGTTGATTCTTTGAAGAATTAGAGTCATTCGCATTTTCTATTACTATGCCATTTGATAGTGCATTTCCACCATAATTTACTATTTTATTTCCGTAGAAGGACGAACGCGCACCAGGCTGGTGAAAAGTTGCTTAAAGCTGGCGCTGTGCGTCAGTGCCAAAGTCTGCTCGCAAAATTCCATGCTGATCAACGACATTTCTCGTACAGGGACACATATTGATGTTGTCGAAAAAATAAAGGCAAATATAGAGTAGAACCCAAGATATACGTCAAAAGATATTGACCGTCCATCCTTCAAATGTTCAAAACCAACAAAGGAAGCTGGGATAGTTAGGCAAAGTCATCACTTGGGTTCCTCAAGAACTCAAAGAAGGTCATTTTAGGACATGTATAAACATCTCCGATGCATTATTTAAATCTGAGGAAACTTATCCAATTTCTAAGCCACTGATAAATCATGATGAGAACTCTATTGTTACCAACAATGTGGCGCATAAACGCTTCAGACGACTTCGAAAGTAACTACTCACCCAAGGAATTTTATGATGTCTATGTGGTAGGATTTCAAGTGTCCTCTGTTTCTACCTCCTACCAAGGGACCAAACAGCCAATTCGAATTTGTATTGTCGGCAACTGGATCATTTGAATCATCATCCACCTTGTCTAACTTAAAGGCATAGTATTCCTTTGGAAAGAAGCGAGACTACACACTAGTTTGATCACCAGAAATAAGTTATTAGAGCTTGGATGAGATGTTAATTCACACCCAATCATTCTTCCCTCACCATGCGACGTCAACTTCCATTTGCTTCTCTCTCTTCAAAACTCCTTCCAGTGTATACCTTCAAATTAAAATGAAACTGTAAATCAGTATCTTGTTCAGCTTTTCGTTTATAACGACAGACACTTATATGGATGAGGAGTTATGAAGCTGACTGAAGGAAGACAAAAGATTATCGAGCAAAGTGAAATATATATAATTGATTGATTTGGGTTCGTTATGTAAATAAATGGCCTTTGGAAGAAAATATTTATGACTTTTATGAGAACCTCTTAATGATATTAGCAACCACTCTTAGTTCATAACAAGATATTTTCAGTTATTATTAGTTGTAAAACTTGCATAAGATAATTCTGTTCTGTTTTTTTACTTGAAACATTCAGCTTTAAAAATGTAAACAATTCTTTATTATATTGCATGATAACACTATAGTCAAACTTTGTCAATTTTTGTTTTATACGGCTTCGCACCAGATTCTTTCTAAGTATAAAATAAGCATATTTGTTTAGTTATTTTAAGCTACACACACCTCTCATGGTCTTCTACTCTTCAACAGGTCACTTTTTTACAATTATTCGTAAAAGTTTGTGATACAAAATATCATTTCTAAGCACTCTTTGAACAGCGAAAAATTCCTTGTAAAGTTAAAATAAAAATTTCAAGACAAAAATAAAATTCATTTCACGTATCTTTATTATTGAAAGGATAAGAGTTTCTTAAGGCATAATGGAAACATCCACCATACTTTCTTCAAGTTTACGGAAAAAAGAAAAGAGCAAAGCAGGTTCATGGCAATGTCAGGATCATGCTGACCTTCTTCTTTGACTCCAGTGGAACGGTTGAAAACATTTTTTGAACCTAACTTAATGTTATGCATGAAATTTGGTTGAATTGCTTATTATACGAATTCATAAACAAAACTTCGCAACTACTTCGTAAATAAGGCATAAATTACTAATTCGCAATTACACTGTTCCACAAAAGTCCATTGATGAAGGAAACAATGAAATATAAACTTAACTGAACAAAAGGTTGGAAAAATTGTATTTATTAAGTGATATCGCCCCGTAAGTTGTCTCCCTGCGTAGTCCAAAAGGTCCTTGATAGGATTGAGATCTGGAAATCGAAATGGTTAGTCCATTATTTCCAACTCCTTCTGATCTAGACATTCATTGGCAAGGACGGCATGATGAGGACTAGAATTATCATTCATTAACATGAGATTATCTCCAAAAGCACTAACATAGGTCTTATATATGCTTGAAGAATCTCGTCTTAATATCTTGGTAGAGGCAGGTTCCTGCACGGAGTACTTGAAGGTCTGTCAAAGAAATTTTTGTCCGACTCATGAATCCACCTCTTCTATGTTTCTTTATCTAGTGCGAGACCTCTTTATCTAGTGTGTACCTGCTCCTTTGTTCCCTTTAGATCAGAGCACTTCCAGAATGATCTTCCAAAGTTAACCTGAACTGATCTGTAAAGAATATTGATATTCATTGCTTTCTAATCCATGTGAGGTGCCCGCTGACCCAGCATTATAGGAGATACATCAGTAGTTGGGGCAGCGGAAAACACATAGATGTTCTTCGTACATATATAACTTCATTATGAAGACGTCTTTGTAATGTAATGGAAGATATTATCTCTCTTTTGCTAAAACATTCTCAGAAGCAAGGTGTTACACAGTTTTGTTACTTATTTGAACTGTAAGAAGCAGATACTGATAAAGATGTCCTTATATCTAGACAGTCTGGAACAGACTTCTTGTAACAACTAAATTTTCTTGTTGGAAGTTATTCAAATGTGTATGGACCACACTGTAAAAGACGTTGAGATGTCTTAAGGTATCAGCTTGTGATAATCCAATTTCCATTCGCCAGATCGCCCTCCACTTTAATGGACTTATGGTACATTTCTAAAAAAATAATTACAGATATTATATTTTACAACCGATTTAAGAAATGTAACAGAGTTTTTCATAAAAGTCATAAACAATTTTACACTCAAAATTGAAAGCCAAGAAACATTATTCAGAAACACAACCACAATTTTAATAAGGACCCAGTGTGAAATGTAGAGATATGTTGGACTTGTGGTCCATTTCTAAAAAATAATTACAGTCATTATTTTTTACAACCGATTTAAGAAATGTAACAGAGTTTTTCATAAAAGCCGCATTTGTTGTTTTTTGTTCCTTAGTAACTTTTGGAAGGTAGCGTTTATCAAAGTATTTAAGCATTCAAAAAATTTCCTGACTTTCACAAGGGTTCTTGCTTTATTGCAATGCTTTTATGTATGTATTTAAGCACATACTTAATTCTTCGTGTATATTTTAGAGAAGAATATTTTCTTGATATTTCCACATATATAGAAAATACCTTTGTGATACATTCTATCACTTTGCACATTTTTCGTGAAAATGAAATCAAATATTTCTTACTTTGTTCTTTAATGGTTAGTTTAAATAATCTTTTTCTGAAACGAAATAAAGAATACACTACGAAAACAAACCTCACGTCAAAAATTTTCTTATGACAAGTAAGCTTTCGCAATATTTTTTTATCCGGAAAAGGTATTAAATTTTTCTTTCGAAATATGAAGTCGACATCTTGAAAAACTTTCTTGCATCATTTCTAAGAATTCCTAGGAATTGCCCAAAACGAAATAAAACTAAACTCGAACCTTTTTTATTTAAATCTTTTACCTTTCAAGCTGCTTTAGTACCACTTCAAAGCGAATCTTACATAAACTTAAGAAATGTTTTGCATCGTTAGTAAAGCGTTGTTTTTCAAATTACTTTCTTCCTTTTTCCTTTTCCAACTCCACAAAACTCCAGACGAATCAATATGAATTGAATTTTATTTTTCAGATATCTTTGTCTCAGAATAAATTAGAGGTAGCGTGAAACAAGTAATGTTTGTAAAACTTTTGTATCCATTCACGAGTCTTAGTATTAATATATTGAAACATACCCCCAAACTACCCATTAAGTAAGAATTTATTTGTCCGTTATCTTCACTGGATCATTATCTTTATGAATAGGTTGTTCTTGAAGGCATGTTTGACTTTTTTCAGAATCTTTATTTCTATTTTCATAAATTCAAATTCAATATTTTATCAGCAATTCTTCCCAAGAAGAAAAGAAGCTGGTACTTACAATAAAATACGACAGAAACGGTTTTATTTTTCTCGTCTTTATTATTTTTCTTCTCTTTATAATATTGATTTGCTTTCCTCCGAACTTAGAATTTCCCTGTAGGAGTATTAATTCTGTCCGCAACAATTTCTTTAGGATCATTATTAAAATATATCTCTTAATGTTCATGCACTAACAGAATGGTAATTATTTTGAGTAATGAATATTTTGCAGGCATTTTTGTTGAGAGTAGTTATGAAAAATGTTACGGTGTATGATTTTTATTACTGTATTGTAAGAAAAGCTGCTTCACGAATATGAATTCGGTTAGAAATTAACCATGTAAAATCGAAGTTGTAGAAGCTTTTCGTCTAATCTTAATCAGCCAATATTTAATTAAACTTGTCCTCCTGTTTACAATGAAGCGGCTCTCGGCTTCTGAATCAGAGAAACTTGGGTTCAACTTTTAATTCTACTGTATTCTCACCTTGTATGGGAATTTCATGCACTTAAAATCTTCCTTTGGGTGTCAAATGCCCTCTTGTTCTTAATTTGCGAAAATTCAGAAAGTGGAATCGTCCTCGTGATCTGACCACAGTTCAAAATTAAGAGTCCATACCACACTAGTCCTTTTGTAGTTTCAAAATAGGAGGCGTATCTAATTATCAAATACATTCTAATCTACTTAGTCTTTCTCCTTCCTTTATATTCTCATATATTCATTATATTCTCAAATCTACATGAAGTATAAGGCAAAACTTGAAGAGAAGATATTTTAAATCTCTCTAAGATTGTAGGACATATGCCAGTTAGTTAATTATCTATTGACACATTGTCTACGGGATACGAATTAGATACAAGTTTAAATAAAAAGACAAACCGTAACTGTGCTTGATCTGGACAATACCATAAAAGAAAAAGTGAATGTATTGTGAAGACATCTATTAACACGTTCAACTAACTAGTACGTAAGTCAAATTCCTGAATTAAAATTTTGATGTTGGATAATTCCAGAAAAACGTATTTTTACGTTTCGCGCTTCCAAAGCGTTAACATCCCGTTTTGGAAGCAACACGAGCGCTATTTTGGGACGGACCTCATAATTTTGAACCGATGACGAGGATGACACCTGAGCAGGCAGCCCTCTCAAAACCACCCCAAAGGGAGGAAGTTTGACCCCTATGTATAATTTAACGTGCAACAGGTCCAACACACGACGGATCTTCAGTGAAATCGAGTTTCGAACTTGGAACACTTCGGCCTCGAAGCCGACACCTTACCACCGCGGCCCGTAGGAGATATGCCTACCAACAAATTTCAAATATCCACGTAAGCTATTTTACTACCTATGATTAGAGTTGCTATCTCTTAATATCTTTAGAAACCACCAAAATTATTAATAAACACATTTACCAGATGATGCGGTTTTAACAATAAACGTTTGTTTGGATAAAATAAGGCGGCACAACTTTAAGAAGCGATATTTCACTGCGCATAATGTTTCATTTATTGGATCCTTTTTCATACGATTATATTTACGTTTTAATGACTTATAAATACAGAATTTCAAGTACATGTTACAGTTAGCAAAATATTAATTTGTATTTGGAAGCTTTTGGTGTTCATTTTTGATTGGAAATCTGTAATTCGTTTTTATTCAAACGCTTTTGACTTTTATAATGGAAATGTATGAAAAACACAAGAATGATATACAACAGGAAGTTATTAACTTACTAGCTGCGTGGCCCGGCGTTGTACGGGCTATCTAGAATAATGCGTCATTCCCTGGCGGAGAGAAGAAGTGAGGTCATGTGACACATGCTCAACATTCTCTGTTTAATAAATGAGGAATTTCAGAGCTCCCGGGGACGGAGGGCTCTATCAACTTTTAAATTTTTTAAGGGAGAAAGTTTAAAGTAAGAACTTCCAAATTTCCCACACTGACATCGATTGTATTGCTTGGGCTGTCTCGGATATGGAAAAAACTGAGAATGAAAAAACACACACACAGAAAAATCGAAGTAGAATATAATAACACTCAAATCAAAACTAACTACGAAAATGGGCTTAAAAGCAATTAGTAAACAACTTTTAAACTATTTATCCTTTTTTCTGCTTCGTATTAACGCTGTTGCGTTGATTCAATAAAACGCCTTACTAATCCGAGAAGTGAGGATATAATAATCAGCATAAATAAAAAAGAAATGAACTCATCTCAATGACCGTTACTAAAATCCAGCGATAACGGTTAGAATAATACTTTAAGATTGCAAGGACTGGCGATAAAGAAGGAAATAGTGACCATTGACGCCTACGCATCGATACTTTACGCCCTTGTTGAATCATGCTTACCTAATGAATTATTACGAGTATTCTTTCAGTTTTGGTAATCCGAATACAAGATGGCTGGCACCATGATACCAGATCAGGTGTAATAATATAAATGATAAACAGCCGCTGCTTTATTCAATATCTTGGAAAGTAAGAACGAGCTGAAAGAAAATGTTGTGTGTTTTCTAATAAATCATATTCCAGTTGAAGAAAATGGGCAAAACTCGGAAGCTTGCTGAAAAGAAATAAATAAAACCTTTTATACAAACCAGATGAAAGAATATCTGACGTAAAGGATTAATAATAGGAGAAAAAAAGAAAATTCTTTCTCCCCGATAAGATGACAGCACGATATAATCATTCACTTTGACGTTTTTAATTAATATCTTTTTAACTAATTGTGATTTCGGATGGCCAAAATAGATTCCTTGGATTATTTCCCATATTTTGGTACTCTCGGCGCGGTTCGTGAGAAGATAGACTCACATACATACATACGCGTGTTTACCTTCGAGTTTTAATAGTGTAGATTTTGTCAAGAAGATTATTTACAAAAAATAAATTATTTACTTATTTAAAAAAGGTGTTAAAAAATTAAATCCATCTAATAAGTTGAAAGAATTTCTATTTTAAATCAATTCCAATGCCAAAAATATTTTCATAGAATATTATTAGAAAAAATGGCCCTTATAGGAAGGCAAGTCTTACTAGAATAGGCTTCAAGGACAGCGTTTGCATGCCATTGGTTAATATTTTCCAAGGGTTTTACGTACAAGCCTATAGGAATTCTTCAAATACAGCTATAATTTGCCAGAACAATAGTTAAAATTTGACTAAGCCAGTGAAGATGTTTTTGTTATGTAAATAAAAAGACGAAATTTAATTCCCTTGAGATTTTAATATTTCGAAGAATTATTACATTCGATGAAAGTGAAATCGGTTCACTTTCAATTGCTGTCAAAATGTCAAATATAAGAGGTAATATAACACTCTTCTAACGACATTTAACTGAAAGATATGAAATGTGGTATGAAAATGCAAATTAATAGCACATGAAAATAAGTTTTTAGTTCATAATATTTTCGCAAAATTTCGATGTATGATTTAATTTAACATACTTATGGACATTTGTCCTTTTTGACTTTTAATTAAAGAAAACTATTTTGACAAAGATTGAAAATATTGAACTGAATCGTAATGAATATGTCATAGTCGAGAGCTGCTATTTCTTTAAAACCCAGTTTCTGCCCTGAAAAGAAATTTTCCATGTTTAATTATTTATTACTGGCCACCTTTGGCGACCAGCTTGCTCGCCCGGAATATTGTCTTTCCCGGCTATTAAGCTAATAATACGGAATGCGTAACTATTTAAAATCTCACTTTTGTTATTTGATAATACTGAAAAATATGAATTTAATAAAAATTGAAATTTATACGAGAATGAATCATCTATTTCTAAGCATCCTTTCAAAATAAACCATTTTAATATTAAGTGCATTGACTTAATAATCTATGCATAGACAAATTTAAATGCAAAAATTGACAGATGAGTAAAGTTGTAAAATACCTATATCATGAAATATATTGTATAAAAGAATACTAAGATGCTTTGGAAAACCACAGGGAATAATCTAAAAATAAAACCAATTTCCGGAAGCTCTACCAAGAAAACTATTTAACCCTTTCTAAGGCCGTGGGAATATACATACTATAGATCTTCACATTCAGACTATCACAATTTTTATCTTTAAGACTGTTCGCAATTTTCAGTCCTTGGTCACAATTTAATGTAACTTTAAACTCCGAATTTTTTTCCTAAACTTTCGGAGTGTATTCCGTTCATAGACATTCTATTTTAACTAAAAAGACGCTAGATAAAAAGTGTTATCAATTAGTCTCTATTGAGAAAACTAAGTAAATGGCAATGGACAAGATACAGGTAATTCTTTTCTTTTTTCAAGGTTCGAATCTGAACTAATTTTGATGACAATTTATCAACAGTGTGGTCGACGGTCACAGACTCGGCGCGGCGCCAAGAAACATCATCGACACATTTGACAGCTAAAATTTGAGAAACAGAGCTATTTGAGATTTCTTTTAAAGATTACTGAAATGTTAATGGCTTTAATTTCAGTTCCAATTTCACTTGCCTTAGTTAGTTTCGATTAATCTAGTAATGCGATAACAGCTCATAGAGTCTCTTTTTCTCTTACCTTTTCTTCTCTTTCAGATAAGCATTACTATTATAATTTTGAAATCAGTTCTTTCAAACGTTAATTCAGAACGATTAAAACTCCTTAATGCTGCAAAAATTTGCATTGTAAGCTTCTTGCCTACAGAAGATTTTATTTACTTTTTTAAGAGTTATTCTTTCTGAATCCTTGTTTTCTTTGACGCCATCTTGAAGGTTTTCACTGCTGAGGATGTACCATAACAGTCAAATACTTACCATTCATTAAACATATTATGATTTTGTATGCAAATATGATAAAACCTACAGAGGACATCAACTTATTACTAGGGTTGATATAATCGTATGCGAGTTATTGCACTTCCATAATTACACCAGCGTAGTATATCGTCATTTAACAAGCAACATCACCCATCTCAATTTTTTGGAATTTCAAAGAGAAAGGAAGAACTGAATTTTTCGCAATCAATAACGAATCGATCTGAATTTTTTTAACATCTGATATGGGCATAAGACCGCATGTACCTACCAGATGTGGAAAAAAATTCAAAAACATTTGTTATTTTTTGCGAAAAATTCAGTTTTTTGGATATCTCTATAAAGGTCTATACTCCTTGGATATCACTATAAAGAGATGATAACCTTTAAATCATGGTTTGATCAGTGAAAAAATAAAACCTAAAATTTCAATACACCTTCATCTATACTGATTGAACAAAATTTATTACAATTGTTTCAGACTCTAGAAAATACTTTTTTTTCGGGAAGAATAGCGGTTCTGATAAAAACTTTTCTGTAGTTTTAATTTCAATGATCAGTTACGTTTTAGTACACATCAATTTTGGACTAAAGTGTTATTAAGTATTCATATCTGTGCATTTGCAAAATCGTGCATTAAAATTTCGAAACAATGGCTAATTAATATTTCGCGACCACTCTTGGAACTAAATTATGTCCCCAAAATCGAACACATTTCTGATTTTTCTATGTTATACCAAAAAGAAGTAATAGACATAATCTATTCTTTTGCTTTAACCTTAAGCACAAGGTACATTGTTGTACAAAGTACAACATTGGTAATAAGTAAAAAATTCATATAGGTTCATGTATTATGTAAATAAAAAAAGGCACAAATAGTTCATATATCACACATATTATTTTATCTAAATTTGCAAAGCACCTTACTATTTTTTGTGACAGAATTCGTGAAAATATGCAAAGGAGAAATGAACTAGGAAACCAATTTCGAAGCCTTGCTTGAAAAATAATACTTTTGTGTTACTTTTATTTCAATAACTCAGCCACACAAATTTCTTCTCCCAAACCGCTGAATGGAAAAAGTGCACAGAAGAAAGAGAGAAAACGGAGACAAAAAAAGAATGACAGAAACTCGCATTACGACGCGCATCTTTCGTTCGAATAATTTAGCCATTTGATTTCGCAGGTGACAACATAATCGTCAGCAGAGTGATAAATATTTACGACACAAGTTTTGGGGCTTTTTTTTCAAGGAAACAGATGTTCAGGTACTTTCAGAGTTTTAAAGCTTTGCGAGAAGAACGATTGGGTGTGTATTTCCCAGCAGAATCGGTATTTTTCTTTTCATTGACAATCGGAAGAACTAATCGATTTTCTTCGCGATCACTTGTTTGAAGTCGTTAGAAAATTCTTCCAAATAAATCGATTTGATACATGCTGTTGTTAAAAAGGCTTTAAGCGTCCTTTCTTATAATTACAAGTGGACACAAAAATATAGATTTCGTCTTAAAGGTGGCATCTATAACAAAATAAATTAATAAAAAGAAATTTGTTGTTAGAAACTTGTATGAAACAAATAATTTTGCCAAGCTTTGTTTTCTGTTTTTAATAGTTGAACGAGCTTCGGTGGATATTTATTGAATGGTAAGTGAATATGAATTGGTTTTTTGTATAAATTGTAATTGTAATGTCGAAAAAATAAAATGATTATATAAATACGAGGGATGCTCCGAAAGTAAGTTTCGCCATGCTTTTTCACAAGGAAGATTTATTACAATCCGAAACATACAATGGCTTAACAGAAAAAATTCGACGGGAGGCTGTGTCTGCGAAACGGCCGCTGGGTTTGAGGGGCATAAACTTACTTACCTTACTCAACTGTGACTTTCTGTGACTAAAGTAGCTCTATGTGACTAAAGTAGCTCTATGTGACTAAAGTAGCTCTATGTGACTAAAGTAACTTTATGTGACTGAAGTAACTCTTTGTGACTCTGAGATTATGTGATTGAAGTAACTCTTTGTAACTCTCAATTTATGTGACTGACTGGTGATTTTGGTTGTTTTTTTCTCGAAAAAAATACTTGTTTTTAAATGTAACATATTTATTCATGTTATTAATACTGGATACAATTTCTGTTAGTAACAATCTGATGTATAATCGGACGATGGTACGAGAAATAGCAAACGTAATTCAATAATTCTGGAGTAATATTTCGCATGAACGTAAGATCGATGAATGAATTACCCAATGTACTTGGATAGTTTGTAGGAACCATATTGAGATTAAAATGATGTTTAAGAAAATCAGATGCCTTCTTGTTTCTCTTCGTGTCTATATTGAAGTCTCCTATCATAATGATCGGTACATCTTTATCTATATCGAATTCTTGGTCGATGAGCAAACTTGATTCCGAGTATTTCACTGCTTGTGCGTGCATCGGTCGCTGTGACGTCATCAAAATTCTTCATGTTTTTCACCAACTTTGCAACTCCTCTGTGCCTAAACCGTAATTACAAATCTTTTTTTGAAATCTTCAATGTCCACTTTTCTCTGTTAAATGAAACTAAAACCAACTCTCTATGTTATTGGGTTGCGGAGCTATAAGCGTTTAACTTTACCACGAAAAGCGTCATAATTTTTTTCCTTTCCCGATACCCCATTAGACCACTATGAAGGGACTTAAGTTTACGTAAAAAAAAAACTGGCTATTGTTCCACATATTCGCCACCGATATTGATACATTTGTCGTACCGTGAAATCAATTTCAAGACACCATCCTGTTAAAAATCTTTGCCTAGCAAGCGAAGGAAGTTCTTCACAGCCTCATTGCTTCGGAAGTAACGTTCCGATAGTGCTGACCTTAATTCAGGAAAAAGGGGAAGTTGGGTCACGCTGATCACATGACAGCAAGAATGGCAATAAGCACGAGGGTTTTTTTTCTTGGACGATAATGCAAGACCTCAAGGGACACAAAGGAACACATTCGTCGCCTGGAATGGGAGAGGTTGCATCACCCGCCTTACAGTCCCGATCTTGCTCCATCAGACTTTCACCTTTTTCCTGCATTGAAGTTAGAACTATCGGGACGACACTTCCGCAGCAATGAAGAGGTGTAGCAGGGTGTGAAGAACTTCCTTCGTTCGCTGGGCATCAATTTTTACCAGGATGGTTTCTTGAAAATGATTTCACGGTACGACAAATGTATCAATGTCGGTGGCAAATAAGTGGAAAAAATTGTATTTTGTTATGCCATTTGATGTTTCGGATTGTATTAAAGCTTCCTTTTGAAAAAGCATGACGAAACTTACTTTCGGAAAGTCCCTCTTATACTGAATTAAAATAAAGTAAATCGAAGGAACAAAAGTGATAACGGACATAAAATAGTCAAATAGCTAGTAATTAAATCGAGACAGCTTTTTGCATTTTACTTCGAAGAAAAGCAATACCATAATTCAGCAGTACAAATTTTTAACTCAGAGTTGTTTAAGTGAACAAACTATTTGATAAGTTAAGAATTTCCAAGCTTTCAAAGTTTATCAACGATCTGAAATATTTTAACGGTGGTTTGTAAGGTTATGAAAAGTTGCTTAAATACGTGACAACACGACCAATTTTATCAAGGACGTGAAGTATTTTGAGTTATATTGCCTAACTCGAGACTTCTTGCGAACAGTTCATTAACGAATATTCTGAAAAATTTATATTATTTTTTAAAATCTGATAAGCTTATTATGGTTTGGTTGGATTCAAATACAGAAGTTCTTAACGATTAATATCTTTTTTATGAGGTTTATGGAATTTTCACTAAGCTGCTTGGAATTATTGACAACAGATAATTAACTTCTTTAAAATTATGGCGCAAATGTTTGATGAATTACTAAACCAGTTTATACCATGGAATTTATTTCATTTGAAAATTACACAGCCTTTTATTTCATAGTACATTTTTATTTCATAAGTACATTATGTACAGTTAGCTTGTTGAAACTTTATAGTTTTATTTTTATAAACTTAATAATTTTGTGATAAATAAGTGCCTTCAACATCATATTTCATAAATAATTATTAATACTCTAAAAATCGCATTTTGATCGCAACTATCTATAGGAAATGGTTCTATTCGAAAAGTAGAAAACAGATCTTCTACATTTCACTACTCTTAAAAATGCCAAAACTTTATATTTACCGAACGTATTTTTAAGGAAACGTTATTGTTTTTATGAATTTATTTATTTTTGATTTTAAAGGAAATTTGATTTATTTGTAGTCTTTATTTTTTAAAAATTCCCTTAATTGTTTCTGACTACTAAGAAAATAATTACATCAAAATAATCTTTAGGTGCATTTTCTTAGTCATTATTTCAAGATTTGAAGTCCTTAGAAATATAAATGCCCTAAAATTCAGTTGAATCCTTTTATAAGGTTTAAACCTTAAAATCTAAAAGTCCTACATAATAAAAACTGCAGTGGCTTTGAAAACCCTAATATCATTCGAAATCCTATAAATCATTTCCTTCAAATGTTAAAAGTGCTTCATCAACTTCACATACAGTACTTAACACTTCCAATAACAAGCCTTAAGACATCTAAATGCCCTAAATTTCAGTTTTCATCATTTTATAAGCTTTAAACTTTAAAGGTTCAAAATCCTGTATCATAAAAATGTCAGTGTCTTTAAAAACACTAATATCATTCGAAATCCTATAAATCATTTCCTTCGAATGTTAAAAGTGCTTCATCATCTTTAGATACATACTTAACACTTCCAATAGCAGCAATGAATAGATTCATTTGAGACACTACCGTTTCATAAGTTTTCTTAGCAGGCGTCATGTGTTCTTATTGATCAGTGAGGAGTGCTACAAGGCCTTTGATGATGAAAAGCCAGCTAAATTCAATTACCGACCATTACGCTCAAATTGACGCAAAAGGAAACACTCCCTCTCCCCCAAAGCGAGCTAAATATTTGCCATTTCAATGCAGAGGAGGCGTTGGACAGAAATGTTTAATATAAGGAGCAAACAAACCTCCATAGCGGGAATCGGTATTATACCTAAGGCCTGAAGCTCGTAAAGGGGAACTCACCATCTCTCCAAACCGCTCAACATATTTTATTGCTGTCCCTTCTCTCATTTATAAACCATAACCGTTTGAGAAATTTCGGACATTCTGGCGTCTTCGGCAATTGACCCGCTTTGGGGGTTGATTTCACTCTCATTAAATGAGTTCCAAAAACTTTTTTCCTAAAAAAATATTAAATTTCTTCGGGACAAGAGGGAGTAAAGAGCTTAATTCCTTTCCACCTTTTTTTCTTTCTCCGCGGCAGTTGGTGTTTTAAAGGCCAAAACTCTTGATGACTTCATTTTGTTTTGGAATTGGAGAACCAAGAGTGTTGGAGAATATTTTTCAATTATGACATTAACTATGTGATTAGTTTAATCGCTTGGTCATGGTGTGATTAACCTCTTTATTTATTTACAACTGGAACTCGATTGTTTAGTTGGAATCGGAAGTTTTCAGAATTCATTCACATTTTATCAGTTCCTTGGCAGATGAAATTGGAATACGATGCGATGATTTTAATTTTTTTTGAAGACTATTTTCTATCTAGTTTTTAGTTAACTATTCAAGCGGTAATGGATTAATGAATGATTTTCATTTTAATTGTTATTTTAAAGCTTGATATCTTTAGCAAATTCTTTCAGCAATTCACTTAAACGTCGCATAAGTAGTATTTAAATTGTTTTATAGAGCTATAGATAGTGTGAGCTCTTTATTTTTCGAGAATGTAGCTGTACACATTCGAACGAAAAATTTAAATTAATAGCAGTAAAATTGCATAAAAATGCCTACATATTCAAAACTAACCCTTGAATAAATAATAAGAAGAATAGATTATTTTCTTACTTCTGCTCAGACAATAAATAAATAAACTGTTTTGTTGAGCTATGTTTCAAACCGAATATGTAAATCTTACAAAATAGAAACATTTAAATAATAGCTAAATAAAGCAATAATAAACACCAATCAATGCGTAAAAGCACAAAATTTATTTGAATAAATAGATAATTAACATTTACAAAAGTTATTATTTTTTAGATTTAAAATATATCATAAAATTTTCACATAACAGGAAAAGCTGTTATTGAATTTTGAATAATAGTAAAATTTATTTAAATGTTATTTTATCTAGAAGAAGAGTGAATTATTACTTTAGATTTAAAAATCATTAATGATGACCTCAGTTTGTTTTATACTTCTTGTTAAGTGGTATGCTGAAAATCATAGAGCACATTCACTTGAAGAATTTCCATGGTATTATTTAAACACTCTTGTTCTAATTTTTATATTCCTTCGGAAACATTTACCATGTACTGATATATATCATTAATTTGTAACATATATATTCGTAAATAATCTTTTCCTATTTTGCACTATTATATAGATTTGATTGGGGGAAATTCCTCTCTGGCTTGATGGTAATGTCTTAACTTCGGGATTCGAGCTTTTCAGGCTCGAAACCCGATAACATCAAAGATTCATCTTGTTCGTGGGCCTAGCGCACATTAAATTTGACATCGAGAGTCCTCCTATTGCTGTGCAGTTGAAGTTTGGAGAGCGAGATGCCGGATGCGAGTGTCGTCCTTGTCATCTGACCATGGCTCAAAATTGCGATCGTGATAAATAGCCATCGTGGAGCTTCCAAAGGGGATATTTATACAACTAAACAGAGCAAAATATAGCAAAATTAAATTAAGCTTTTTCGTAATTGAAAAGCAGTAGAAAGATGCTTTTTCGTTCATTTAAATTCTTTAAATTATGAATTAATTTCTGAAATTCTGACTTTACATTCTTTAAATTATGAATTAATTTCTCTCACAGTTGAATTACTAAGCTTCTTGTTATGAATACAAAATTTAAAACTTTAATGAGATAAAATCATCATAAGCACCTTCTATTTATATTAAAAAGGGACGTTCAAAGAAAGCAAATGCTTTCTAAAATAAACATATTCATAGATAAAACTATCTTATACTAATTCAGCATTTTTTATTAGAATTTACCCAAGAACAATTAAGATTATTTTAGATAAAATATATTATCCCCTTTTATCACAATACATAGACAAAATTAATTAATTTTACGTTAGTTACGAGGTTTTTAAATGATGTCTGAACCATCCTTTACCAAACAGTATCAGAAACTGCTCAGGTACAAACTCCGCTTTCGAGACTTTTTGGTCAACATAACTAAGACTGCATCAGAACAAAAATTTTTACTTTTCAGTTTAAATTTAAAGGGAATAATAAATTTAAAATATTTTGAGTGCGTAGTCCATAAATTAATTGGGGTGCTGTTAAAAGCATTGTAAACTGAAAAATTCTTTGTGTTTAGGCAAATTTCATGACGCCATTTAATGAGTTATCATATTTGATCCTCTGAGCTATTTATGTCTGGACTCCTGTTATAGGCCTTTAATACAAAAATACACTTTAAATGTCAAAAAAAACATCAGTTCTATTTAAAGTGCTTTCAATACTTGACATTAGAAGAAATATTATTATAACTTGTAAAATCTACCTCAGTCAAAATCTATATTTTATATTGAAAACAAAACATCAATAAAAACATTTATTGGTTTATTGAAATCAGTTCCATTTTATTTTATAAAGATTTGTCCTATTTTCTCGCAATAAGGCTGAATAATAAAAATGAAAATGTTTTTAAATGGAAAACATTTATTTAAATAAAATATGGATATGAAGAAAAAATCTTAAACGAGTGAGAGCTGTTATAAATACCTAAAGTAAAATTAGAATTTTAAACACAGTTTTAATATATTTTTAATTTTTAATGATTTAGGAATTTTCTTCTGTGATTTTTTTCAATGTGCTTTCATTTCCTAAAATTATCGTTTTCAGAACCACACGATTTTACGATTTTGTTAAAATCTCCATAATTGTGATAAAAAAATAATTTTCTATTTTTCAGTACACTAATAAAAGTATGTTTTTGCAAAAAAAAAAATAATAATTTTATTATTTTAAACTTTTTATTCTTTAGAAATTTTTTAATCCGTTAGTATAAATATTCTGGCATTTTGCAATCAGTTTTTTCTGAAATACTCTACCAGATGGCGCCTGTTATACGAATCAGAAAGTTCTGAAAATAGTTAAATATTGCATAACCACCAGGATCACACAACTGTAAAAAATTTCAGAACTCTAATAAATCTGGAAGTGTGTGAAAAATGATTGTAAAATTCCATTTTTACAAATATGATAAAAGCCAAATTAAATAAAAGAGTGTAAAAATCAATACTTTTCATATTATAAAAAATTCCACCATCTTAGATGGTAAATAAACTTATCTTTGTTATCGTATACAGGGTGTCCCAAATGGTGGAACAAGTGTTCATTTCCTTAAATATTGATTATAGACATATACTCCCAGTTACAAAGTTTCATCAAATAAGGTAGGAATTTGTGTGAAAGAAGTTTGGCTTCTTTGGAAGTTGAAAATAAAAAAGTTAAGAAAATAAAATTTTTATACGTGCCCCATAGTGCAAAAGTGTCAATCGGTGAAATGTTTCTCTTACACTCATCTATGCATAAACTAAGTTTCACGATTCTGTCTGCAAAGCTTACAGAGATATGTTAATTTTTAAATTTCAAGGGGCTGCTCACAAATTTATATGGACATGTTTATTGCAGAAATGCAAATTTATTCAACATAGGAAAACAGCGAAATACAAATATTTGTCAAGTAGTATATCAGCCAATCATCACGGATTGAAAATAAATTGCCAATGACGCGTACTGTTACTCACTTTCTTTTGCAGATAGTTGCAACTATCGACTTCATAAAGAATGGAAGTTCAACTTGAGAAAATGAAAATTTAAGGTATAACAGGAAAATAGCCTAATATTGAACCAGAATACCGAGTTATTTTCTCTTAGCGTTGTGCGTATTATTAAGTTATACCGAAAAGCAGTGGCAACTTCTTCTTTAGGTCTGCAGAGCTGCAGAACTCAGTAAAATTATTTTAAAAATTCATATTTTTGTTTTTATTCTTATTTGCTTACTTCTCAACTAGAGTTCTATTATTAACGAAAAAAGATAAAAACGAGAAAAGAAGACAGAAAATGAATGAAAAAGTAAGACACACACAGGATGGGCCTGCACAACAAATTGTTTTGTAAAGCACTAAAATTCGCTCATTGTGCATAACTAAGTGACATAATGGACGAAGGCGAATAGCTATTCCTTCTGTCTTAGAACTTAGCCAGAACTGTATTTTCGGATGATCCTGTTTTGCGCTAAAAACCAACTAATGCTTTCTTCCCTTTTCAATCTCACCCATGGTTCGTCTTCGCGCTCTTGATTTTTTTTTCTCATGGGCTGTTTTTAGGTTTCAGATTCACTTTCATGTTGCCTCAACGGGAACTTGGCTGGTTCCTACATATTCGATTTCTCTGATTAAAACGGAACTCACTGAAAAAAAGGATTGTAATTATCTAAAATACAATTCAGATAATTACAACTACAAGTTTGAACTATTTTAAGGTAAAGTTATTTTTGAAAAATTGTATCTCAATTGTATTCAAGTAATATTTTTCTATCGCTGCTTGTTTCTGAGCAGGTGAGCGGATTTTTTTTTTGATTTTGAATACTTTTCGAAGGTTAACAAGTTGAATTATTTTTATAAATACTTCAATTAATGCATTATTTGACTATTTTTTAGAGTTGAAAAATACATTGTTATTTCCTGATTCCCTCCTTTAAACAATTTTTTTAAATATGTATATTATCCCTAAAATGTATATCGAAAGACTGGATCAAACAGCAGTGAAAGGGAAGGAAAAGTGGTCTAAGTCAGCAAATTTGTCTTCTTATATATCTGTAAGTTTTTCTGATAGAAGGATGCAACTTTGTATGTGAATAGATGAATGTAATAAAAACATTTTGCTAATTGACATTTTTTATCTATGGAGGACGTATAAATATTTAATTTTTGTAACTTTTTATTATAAATTCCCTTGGATATCAAAGTATTTTCAAGCAAATTCTTACCTTATTTGATGAAACTTTGTAATTGGAAGTATATGTATAAAATCAATATTTAAGGAAATAAACGCTAGTTCCACATTTTTGGGGACACCCAGTATATATAAGAATCAACAGTTGCGTTTATTTGCTGCTTTTCTTATGATAGTAGTAGAAATTGCAATGCATTTGTTCGAAAAACGTCAATAAAACTCTTTTCCTTTAAAAAGAAATCGGAATGTTTCGAAAGAAACATTTGATACGTTGGAAAATTTGTAAAACTTCTCACTGTAGAAGAAAAGCACTAAGTTTGACTTTTCCAACTAAGAGGGTTATATCATTGTATCAACGCTCTAGATCTGTTGTTAAGTGGGAATGGTTTTCTCCAACGCGCTTTATTATTTTTTCTTTTAAAACACCGATCAAATAAAGAATGGAGTTCTTTACGAAGAGAAACAAACTATATAACAGAGAAAAATATATAACAGCTCTATACTGGATCCACGATATTTCGCAAAACAATTGTAAGTCATTGCTTTCCTTATGTCCTAACGGGGAAGTAGATTGTTTATGAGTCTAATATAAACACGCAATTTTTAGGCTCTCAGTTTTAAGGTAAAAACACGTATTTCTCCGCGTTATACATGAACTCCGCAAAAATAATTTTATATATGTTGTTTCAAAGTTATACCAATAATTAATTAAAAATAACATTTTTTATGTGAACTTTTAAGCATTTTATTGTTTCGTAGAATCCATTTGTTTTCTAGAATAAACAACAACACGTATATACGGATAAAGATGCAAAATAATTTAATTTTTCAATAATTCTTGTTGTACTTCACTACCGTCTGAAAGTTAAATTTCATACAAATTAGAAAGCTTCCCTTATAGTTTTTATGAAGAATTTCCTGATTCCATTTTAATTTTTCGATTTCATTTTTGAAAATGTCTTTATTTAGTTTTATTATTTTTATTTTTGACTTCCTATAATGCGTAAGGAGTGTTTTTAATTTTTTTAGTAATTTTTTTTCAAAAATTGTTCCCCTCTTTAATCATTTAAATGAAATTGATAAATCCAGATGAAATTTCGTAAACTTGAAATAAAATTAGTCTTAAAATTTCTATCTATTTTTTATTCATTTCTTAGTATTCAACCGAAACAGATATGGAAGTCAGGATCCTTTTTTTGTTTCACAGCATCGCCTTTATATGAAACAGAACTATTCACAGAAAATTTAATTTTGAAGTACTAAGAATTTACTTAAAAACAAGAGGTTTCGTAGCATCAGACAGTTTGTAATTGCAATTCTGTTATTAGATTCTTTCCTAAAAAAGGAAGTGGAGAGTTACAACAATTTGATATTACAGAAGTTCTCGTTTTGAAGGTAATACATTATCTCAAAACATATTTTTGTATTGTTTTGCCTTCTTTGACGTCTTCGGCACTCCCAGTGGTGTGACTTTAAACATTATCTCAATGCGTTATTTAAAATTTTCCGCCTGTGGTATCAGAAAATCAGAAAACTGAGTCACCCCGCCCTGCCGTAGCATTTGGGTAAAATTGAATAACATCCGCTGCAATAACTCGAGTACTGTGGTCGTTGTCCGATAGGCAATCCCCGGAGACGGCTCGACCCTTCCCGAAGAAGGTACATACTATCTCTGGAGGAGGTACTCCCGCCGCCCCCCCCCCCCAATTACTGTACACACGTCCAGGAGCGAGAACCCGCTTACTTATCCGGAGGCTTCTCACACACGTACTCGTTGTGCCCCCAGGTGGGAGTACCTCTTGTGGTATGCGGTTGGATAACGTTCTTTTCTGTAAAAGGAATTTTAATTTTGTGCTGCATATCAATAAAACTGTCGTTCGACAGTTAGATAACCGTGGCCCTGCCACGAAGCAAAAAGTCGTGTGACTTAAGATAATAACACGGAAGTTGAAAATCATACAAAATAGACCCATTACGAGATTCTCATGCATTGAACCCTAACACGGAGGTACGTCCTGTCAATTGTTATGGGGCCGTTAACCAAAGACAACAGCCTGTGCCACCAAGGAAACCGAGAACATGCTTATTTATAGGGCAACTTCTCATTTTCGATTCTCGAGGTGATCCCTGGGGGAATTTCATACCTGTCGATGCGTAAATAATTTTTCACTCGCTGCCTGATGTGCAAGAAATTTGAAACTTTGTACACTTCTGTGTTCCGGGTGAGAATGCACTATTTTAATATTTTCAGAACTTCTATTTAAACGCATACTTCTCACTCTCATGCCTGAGTTGCTCCTCGGAAGATAGAAACAGGCGACCGTTATTAATATAAAATTGATTGAAGCACAAAAATTTCATAAAAAAGACTCATTGTTTGTAACTTAAATCAAAAGAATGAAATTCAATGATACAATGTTTGCGGTTGTTAGGTAATCAATTTAACCCTTAAATGCCCAGTGTTGCCTTTAAATAACATGCCCAACCATCTAAAATCTTGAAAATAAGACTGAAGTTCTAATGCCTGTTGTTGCCAATGGGATGCATGCTGAAAAATTATTAAATTAATTTACAACATGTAGATGGAACCTGAGTGCTGATAAAAAATAAAAATGAATTGATGTTTTTCACTTGAGACTGCATCTTTTTTGCTTTTTCTTGCACACTTGAGAATATCATAATTTATTCTACAATGTTGAAGGAAATTCCTTAGCCGCATTATTAGGTATTAAAATTCGTGTGCTTAATAACACTGCTCTGCAAAAAAAATTTTTTTTCGAGCCCTGATACCATTCCTCCTGATTCTTATGTAAAATGACCCCCTTAATACGAATATGGTCCCCATTTTGCCCCATTACCCCCCGTTTCCCCCGCCCCCCCCGTACATTTTTATCACTGTCCGGTAATTTTATGGCCATGAATTTGATTTGGAGGGTGAAAATGATTATTTTAACCGTTAAATGTCTTCTGAGGGGCTACAAAGGTGAAAAGTTTTAAAATATGAACATTTGTAGCAAGGGGGGAGATTTGGGAGCGATTTGTCTCCTTAAATTTAAAAAAATCAATAAAAATGACCGGTTTTTCTGTTTTGTTTTCGCAATTTTTTAACTTATTTTCTACATATTCCAGATTCCAGCCCCCCCCCCCTTTCCTCACCCAAACACCCCAAATAATAAAAATATATAGCAACAATTTTGGCTAAAAGCGGGTGAGGGGGAGAGGTCCCGAAGCCCTCACAAGAAAGTTTGGAAGATTCACTGTACAACGTTGCCTCTCTTTATTTTTATCACTGTTCTGTAATTTTACGGCCATGAATTTGATTTCGAGGGGGAAAGAATTATTTTAACACTTAAATTTAAAAATAAAAATATAATATGTAATAAATAATAATAATAGATAATATAATATAAAATATAATAAATGTAATTTATGATATAGTACCTTCATCTGTCTCTTGTAGCATGAAGTTGAAGTTTTTCGTACCAATGACCAGCAGTATTCTGCCAACATGCTCGCATTTTTGAATGCAAGCCATGCTCATTTTTCTTTGCCATTCAGGTGTTTCATAAACGTTGAATCTTTAATAAGTTGGCTAATGTGGGGGCACACGAAAATTCCTTCCTTGATTTTAGCCTTACTAAGACGAGGAAATTTAGTTTTCAAAAAGTTAAATCCATCACCTGTCTTATCCATTGCTTTCACAAACTGTTTGATCAATCCGAGTTTGATGTGTAAAAGCGACAACGTTGTACAGTGAATTTTCCAAACTTTATTTTTATATATAACGGTGGGTGATAGGGCAAAATGGGGATCATATTCGGATTAAGGAGGTCATTTTACATAAGAATTTGCAGGAATGGTGTCGGGGCCGATTTTCATGCAGAGCAGTGTAATATACGAGGGTCGTTCAGTAAGTCCTTAGAAAATCCAAGAGATGGCGCTTGTAGTATTGAAAAAGGTTTGTTTTTAGTAAGCACCATCTCTCACTAGACTGCTGTTCAAGTTTCAGCTATATGCATCGCGTGGTTTAATTTTCATAGTCGATTGAAGCAACAAACTTTTGTTCACTTAGAAAAATGGAAAAAAACGAGTTTCATGCGGTGATTAAACACTTCTATTTAAAACGCTTAACACCGAAAGATATCAAAGCCGAGTTGGATGAAGTTCATGGCACATATTCTCCCGCTTTTGCAACGGTTTACAATTGGGTAAATGAATTTAAACGCGGCCCCACATCCACAAATGATGAAAATCGTTCGGGACGTCCAGTGGAAGTGACTTCCTCGGGCATGACATTCGGGCCTAGTTCGATATCGTTTGGTGGAGATGACTAGCTTGCTTGCCAGATAATCATCGCAAAAGAACTGCGTGTCTGTACCGAGCTGCTGTGCAGGATTTTGGCTGAGATAGATGTCTTGTTAAAATGGCGTTTCGAAAGGGCTTATGCCCTAGTGTTTGAACTTATAGAGCCTACATTATTCCGTTGAACTTTGCCGCTTGTGGTTGCAACATCAACATGTCACTTGCCGAATTTTTCTAAGGATGAAATGGAGTGATCAATGGATCCTGTCAAAAGCTTGCCCCAGCCAATAGATGAGTACATTTTTTGTAATATTTCCTATACTCATGTTTTAAGTGTGGATTAAATTTTGGGACTCATTATCACCTTGCTAAATTTCCATAAGTTTAAATTTAAATGTTGTGTTCAAGGAGTACATCTTTGCTAATATTTTTTATATATGGAACTACCTTAAAATTGTGCAATAAAAATGTTTCTTTCTTGGGACCAGGGTTTTGGACTTAATTAGCATAATGTTGAAGATTTGATAAGAAATGTAATTCACCTAGTAACACTGAGTTATATAGTTGGATTTAAATGATTAATTGTAATGCTTTGATTTTCATACTTTAAAATGCAAAGTTTAGATTGCAGTAAATATTCAAAGAGTTAAATTACTAGATTGACTTTAAAGGTCATTGTTTGTTTTTTTTATGCAAGAAAACTAAATCTTTACACTTAATGAAGTATAGTATTTGATAAAAATGTGCTTGCAGCTAAAGATTTAGGGTATCTAAGATTTCTAAGATAAGATTGCAAAATGTTAGTAAGTTTTTTCAATTTCTTGCTTTGATTGTTATTTTATTTAAAGCTATTATTTTTTGAGAAGGAGTTTAATTGATTGCATTTTACTTAATAAGTGTCAGTGTTGAGAGTATCTTATATGATGATTTGAAATGGTGATTTGATATAATATGTATGGATGAATTGATGGCATTACATCCTTTTAATTAATGTTGATTCTCTCACAACTAATTTAGATGTTGAAGTGCATTGATGATTTGATATGTGTTCTTTTATTGAGGTGGCGCCCCTTCTGAATTTTAAGTTTTACTAAACACAGCATTTGCTTATTCAAGAACTTTCATGAAAGCATTATTTAAATTTTATGTATAAGATCAATTTGCTTATTAAACGTTAGCCTTGTAAAACTCAAAAATCTTGTGTTTGTCAAGTTATTTATACATTGCTGATAAATCACTATGTTTATTCATGAATCTGGAAGAATTTAAAATTTCTAAGAACTTTGGGTATTTCTTCTCAAAACACAACGCATAAAATTTGTACTAGGAAAGATAAGGGATTAAATTGAAATTCTTTATATGTTATAATCAATTGCTTGATGCAAATTTTGCTAAGAAAATGTGTGGTGTATTAATGATCTGAATCTTGATAAATGATTTTCAAAATTTAATATTAGTAACACCACAAACAAAATATAAAATTGTTGAGAAAATCGTGATTTTTTGGAAGCCTGTGTCTCGGTCACTACTTAAGTTACAGAGCTGATTTTGGGCTCAAACTGTGAAAAATTTACTTTACTTTAAATTTGCAAAGGATAATATTTCCTGTAAAACCAACCGTTCTGGAGATATTGTGAAAAAATTTAGAAAAGATCCAAAATTTTGATGTTTTGTTCAAGTGGCGCGCCTTGGCGCGACGAGGTCGAAAACTTGGATTTTACGACACGCGCCCAACAGTAACAACATATCCAAAAATCAAAACTACCCGACCTTTTGCACAGCAAACCCCTATTTTCTGGACTATAAGGCCACAGGCATATCCCAAGGTACAGTGTTTTCAATTTTGCACGATTTTGTGTGAAAAAAATCTCGGCAAGATGGGTGCAGCGTTTGTTCTCAATGGAGAACAAACGCAATCGTGTGATCAATTCGGAGGCTGGTTTAGCGCTTTTCCGTCGCAATCCTGACGAGTTTCTGCGTCGATACATAACTGTGGATGAAACATGGATACCCTACTACACTCCAGAGACAGAAGAACAGTCGAAACAATGAGTTTTTAAAGGCGATCCGGCTCCGAAGAAGGCGAAGACGGTGAAATCGGACGGCAAGGTGATGACCACGGTTTTTTGGGATGCACGCGGAAACATTTACGTCGATTACTTGTCAAAAGGACAAACGATAAATGGAGAGTATTATGCATCATTATTTCACCGCTTGAGTGAAGAAATCAAGAAAAAACGCCCTCATTTGGCAAAGAAAAAAATTCTCTTCCATCAAGACAATGCGCGGGTGCACACCTGCGCAGTTTCGATGGCGAAAAGTTTGGAATTAAAGTTCGAATTATTACAACATCCACCGTATTCACCAGATTTGGCCCCCAGTGACTTTTTTTAATTTCCTAACTTGAAAAAATGGCTCGGCGGAAAACGATTCACGTCGAACGAGGAGGTGATTGCCCAAACAGATGCCTATTTTGAGAACCTTCCAAAATCTTATTTTTTAGATGGCTTAAAAAACTTGAAACGTTGGGGAAAATGTATCGAGCTAAAAGGAGATTATGTTGAAAAATAAAAAAAATCTACCCAAAATAATTTATTTTTCTATCTTTTTCTAAGGACTTATTGAAAGGTCCTCGTAGAATTTTATTAAGGAAACTTTTCGTTAAGGTTTGCCAACAAACTGTTTTTCAGCCATAAAGCATACTTAAACAAAATAGGATCTTTTGTAGCATTTTTCCCATGTTTTATTCAAGAAATGAAAGTCAAAAATATTATAAAATCAATTTTTAAAAAATCGGGCTTCTAAGGGTTAATAAATATACAGGTAATCATGAAAATGTATAAAAATATTATTTTTTGGCCGTAATTATAAAATAAAAATATATTTTGGCTTATGAGATCGGCTTAAACTATTATTGCACATTTAATGATACCAAAAATAGATTTCAAAGTTTTCCAAATTTAAATGTCACATGTTTTACATAATGAAGTTTATTCATGACATAGCTGTGTTTTACACAAACTGATGAGAGAATTTTAAAATTGCTCTCGCCTCGATGGGGATTTTTGTGCTAAGAATAAGGAGTGTGGTAAATCTCCTTAAAAATGGATCGAAAGAAAAAAGGTTTTGGTGTTAGGTAAATTATTTCTTGTTTTGAAAGCCAATAAAATTTGTAAAATCTTGAAACCATTTTTTCTCATTTAAAAGAAAGCCAAAGCTACGCTAATATAAAAGCTTACTTTGTTCAAGCACTGTAATATTTAAAATCCATACTCCTTCAATAGAAAATGAAATACATATTGTTTGGTATATTGATTTGGGTGAATTTTCTATTGTTTCTAAAGTACATTTCGCAGCATTCGAAAAAAAATGACTCTTTTATTTTAGAAAAACATTTCGGGATTTCAGCTCTTATTAGCTAATCAATTCAATGCTTTTATGCACTCAAAGACAATTTTGTTATTCGCTCTTTGTGTTTCTTGTATATCTCTTCTTAAAGATCGAAATTTGCCTTCGTAGTGGTATGGTCTCTGCATAAATCTTAAACGCAATGAATTTTTCTTTTTGCTTCAAAATATTGCTGTACCAATGAAATAGCAAAAGAAAAAAAAACTTTTCAAATTTTTTTGCTGTTTCAATGTCATACTGAAAATTAACAATACATTTTCCAAGATGGGAACACTTCAACAGAATTCATTGAAAATTACAACAATGCAGTTAAGAAAGACATGACATACAATGAAATGAATCTATGTGACATAAGCGGAAAGCACGGGCACGAAATTCTTTCTTATAGGGATCCATAATATTGTTTGAATGAACGTAATGCTCATTACAAAATATTGTTTTGAACGCGATATGAAATTGGGGGGAGGAATACCTCGACTTTCCGTTGACTTACACAGTATGGTGCGTTTGTGTTGAATTTCGCAGAGTAGCGATGAACCCGAGTGTGCATTTTGTACCTCTTTCTTTTGATCGATTGGCATCAAGATTTGATACAGATCTACAGCTTTATTGTCAAGACCACATACCGAATTTATCGTATATTGCTTGTTATGTTTTTGAGTTGTAGCTTCACATGCAATCACTTGGCGGATTTGGTCCAAAATTTGATACAAATCTACAATTCATATAATAAGGTCAAGTATTAAATTTCAACCATCTAGAGTGTTGCCTTTTTGAATTACTGTGTGAAATTCAGGTGATAAATACATAGGCCAAATTTCATCTATTTAGCTTCTTTAGTTTTTGGGTCATCGTGTTCCCATGCAATAGGACGGACATACAAACAGTCTTCTCTTGGACTGATTTCACCCAAAATTTGAAAGATTTCTACAATTTTGGTGTAAAAACCACATACAAAATTTCATTTTCTAGCTTATTGATTTTTTTTTTGCGTTAGCGTGTTCACAGACAGACATAATTCCAAAACCGAGTTTTTTGGATTCAGGGAGGTCTAAAACGTGGAGAGTTATCCAAATCTCGAGGTTGGAATATTTGAAGAATACAATACTAGAGTATAGTTTTTGCCTGTAAATTCATAACGGGTAAAATAGTTAAATCGTGGAATAAAGTTAAAAAAAGTAATTCAGAGTTTAAGTTTAATATATGATATTAACATATGTTAAAAGTACAAAGAGAGAGGTCGTGTCTCTCTGGTGATTTCCCTTCTAGTTTCTTTGGGATTTAATTCATTGCGGAACTTATGTATTAGTATACAAATTACTTGTATATAGTGAAAAAGCAAATAGTATTTACAAATGTTTTACTGTGCTTTATTTCATATCATGAAGGATTCGCATTCGTATTATTCATAATATAAGCAAAGACCCCAAAGCGAAACCTTTCATTTCCTATACAGTAAGTATATAACTTTAGGATCGTTGCGGGATGTGTAATGACTTTCCAAAGAATTGCAGCCTTAGTAACATCATAAAATTCGTTTATTATGCATCAGATATTCAACTGGGAAGAGATAGACAATTAAACTAAGATTAATATGGCGATTACGTTGTCCCAATCCACCACTTAAGTTGGGGGAAAAACAGCGTACACATCACTGCTAAAAGAGTAAAGGCAGAAAGAGAAAGATGGAGGCACGCATGCGGCTTAATTATCTCAGGAAAACAGGCATCTTCTAGCGAATCTTTTAGTTAAAGTGAAAGTGGTTTTTATTATAGGATTGAAGTAGAAGTAATGCGGTTATAATAGAAAATTAAGCGGCGTTAAAAAGGGGCTTATTTTAAAGAGGAGGAAAGATTATAAATCATTATATATATAGGAGGAGGCGGGGAGGAGTAATGACCTTGTCAGCAGTAGGAGGACAGCGTACCACCCAGTCCAAACGGGCAGGGAGAACACACCTAAACCCGCACAGCTGACGTACGGCCCCGGACACCCAGAAGCATCACAAAACCGCCACCGCCCCGCCCATGCAGATCTATTGAGTCAAATAAAATTTACATACTGCACCAATAAACAGGGGTGAAAACTATTTATAGAGCTGTCTGTCAGTACCGATAGGTTTTTTTCTTTCTTTTTAACAACTCCTCACCTAGACCCTGTTGGCGACAACAAATAGATTTAATGCAACAACAAAGTTAACAAATAATATTGAACATAATTCTGTGTTTTTTCTGACCAGAAGTCCCGGGAGACAGCCCAACATCTAATATTGGAATAACATAAAATATTGCTTTTCATGATACCATCCCCAAATGGATTACAGGGGGCTTATAGTTATTTTTATAAAACAAAAAAATTCCAAATAACAATTATACGTACGCACGCGCGTACACACAGATACAAAAGAAAACTTAGCCAATAAAAAGAAGAAAAAATTACCCAAAATAAAACTATCACACATTTAAAATAAGGGTCTCATTGAATTATTCAAAAGATTAAAGACCCAGAAGAGAAAGAACGAGGTATATTCAGTTCAGTTCTCCCCGGCAATGTCAGTTAAACAACGGACCGAACATATGAAAGACCTTGCAGTCAAACAAGCTTTGCATAAAAACGTTGTTTCTCACACTGTATGTTATTGCGATTTTGATTTATCTTTGTACTATCAATTTCTCCCAGAAGTTTGTACAGGCTTAACTGAATCATTCTGAAAAGAACTCATTTCTGCCAATAACAAATTAGTATTCATGGTAAAATATATAATCGCCAACGATGCTCATAAGTGTCTGCTGATCAGTTGTGTATCGCAGCTAGTTGATCGTGAACTTATTTTAAAGCTGTTTATGTAAATGCTGTAAATAATAATTTGTGACTAGGAGGGCTTCATTGCCATTTGTTATATTACCAACGAAGGCACCTTCGAACACAATTCTGACCATATAATCTTATATGAAAATGATGTGGTATTATATGCACTCCATATTTCTTTTTAAATTTCTTATTTCGTCTTTTGGAATTTCCTCGAACAGTTTTATTTCACGATGCCGAAATCAGTGTTTGAATATATTGAAGAGGGTAACAGATTCAAATCCACATCATAAATATGCCCTACAGAAGAATATGCTTTAGAAAATAAATACTTTTTGTAAGTAGATTGTGAAACTTTCACCAATTCTGTGTTTTTTTTTCCTTTTTCAGCTGAGTTAGCTTTTGAAATTTTCAAATCGAAGCAGAGAGAAACCATTTTCAGATATTTAAAATTATTCAAAAATTCTTTTAATTTCTTTTATAAAGATGCGGGTTGATTAGGGTTTTGTATATAAAGAGAAGAAATCTGAGAGTATTTTACAGAACGGAAGTCAATGACTATGATGACAATAACTTCCAAAATAAAGTATAAATAGCTTCACTTTTTTCTTTAATCCAGATTTCCAAAACTTTTATAATATCGTTCCAGTACGTTCCAAGAAATTAGTGCTAGATTTATTTTTGTTTTATTATTATCCCAAGGTTTCGGAATTTAAGATCTTTTAAGAAGACATTTTTATTTATGAAGACATGTATAATAGTTTCATACGCCATATTATAAACCATGCGGGTTTAAACTGGAGGGATATTTTCCAGCGTTAGGTTTTTTGCTGACCACATTTTGAAAGACAAAATATGTTACGATGCTAATAAATTTTCCGAGTTTCTTTCAACAAACCTTATTCAAAAACTTTGATTAGAAAAATGAGTTAAATTTCCTTTTTCAAATTCATCGAACACGGTTTTCCAACTCATATGAAAGAAATGAATTAGCATTAACAGATGTCGTCGATAAAAAAGGGAGAAAAAGATAGAGACAGATTTTATCGTCACAACCGCTCAGATATCTCGGTTTCTTCTTTCTGAAACGAATTTTATTACCCAGCCCCCAGAATATTTGTTGAAGTTTTGATTTAAAAAAGCTTGATGTCGGTCTTATCAGTACGCAATACATTAAAAAGAGTAAAAATCTGTTTTCTGGTATAGAATTGGTGAAATATTATTCTCTTTAAATAATGGTGATCCGAAAACTATACGCTATAACTGAAGAAAACATGCCTAAGAAACGAGATTTCATAGTTTATAAAGTTCTGCGTTCACTGTTGAGTCTTTCAGTCAATTTATTTCAGTTGTTGTTCTATTTCGTAAGGGTTTAAATTAATATAAATTAAATTAGAATTGTCGTCAAATTATTTCCCAAACATAAGATGTCAGATTTAGTCTATTTATTTTAAATTATGTTACAAAAAGGCGCATACGTTATCGCGAAGATTTTAATTGATTTGTTTAGTGTACATTTTTGAAGCTGCGCACAAAAGAATTTTGAAAATTTCGAAGGAGGAAGTTGATGAAAGTTTGATGATTCGAAGTAGTGCTTTGAATCAACTACTTATGCCCAAATTGCAATATTCTTTATTGGAAATAATTTGTTGATACTAAAATCTAATTAAACAAACTAAAAATCGCATATTTATATCTTTTTTGGAAATCTTTCATACACTGTTTTTTGCATATATTATATAAAATACATACTAGTTTGAACTTCTGGTACTAGCACCATCCAAAAGATAAACCTCTTTGCTTACATGTATAGGAAACAGATATTTTTAATATAGGACGCCCTGCTGATACGTACTTAGTTTTATGATTTCATTAGATTTTTTAAAAACTGTGATCCATTAAGACCATTTTCATTAATTCATTTGATTTCTTACATGAAATGTAGTAAAGGAAATAAAGGTGCTGGCTCATACAGACTCAATAATGTTTTTAATATTTCCACTTTCTGCTATCAGCATTTCTTTCAATGAATCATTTTGTAGAATTCCAAATCTGAACCTTACAGCTTAAAATATACTTTTTACTATTACTGTTAGAAGTGATAATGAATTGCGCCTTCTCTTCTGTGTTGACAATGTTTTCTAAATATAAGGTAGTATAAAAAAGTCTTGATAATAAAAATATTTGGCGCTAGATAAAACGATGAACAAAAGCAACTCAAAATACAAATTAATGAAACTTTATAAATGTGATTAGAGCAGTATAAAAAAATTTAAAAATACAATTAAAAACTCCAGTTTTAAAGTTCAATGCTTATACTTTCTATTTGATATTCAAAATTTGAATAAATATTGCATTAAACTGAGATAATGAACTGACAATACCTTGAAATGATCTTCTGAAAAACTGTAGCGATAGACCTAACGTTTGTCATTCAGGGGCATCACAACTTTCTATTATACACATACATATATTTATGGTGCCTTCTTCGTCTGCGTTATCTAAAAGCAACATATCAATTAAATGAAAATCCCTTTTAAATGCCAGCAAAAAAGTTTCAATTTTGCACGCAATCGAAATGGGAAAATTCACTTTCTACACACTTTTATTTAACTTGACTTGTTTCATGTTTTTAAAGATGGACTCTTGCAAATGATTTTCTATTCACATCTTGATGTGCTAGAAATTGGGAATTTTGTGTATTTGTGTATTCTGGATGTCTGTACGATGTTTTAATATTTTCAGAACTGAATTGACAATTAACCGATCAATTTAATTAATTTTTTTCCCACAGGAGTGGTGACATCTGGTAATGAATTTGAGATAAAATTGATTTAAAAATTTTGTAATAATTATAATAATGAAGTATAAATGAAGAGCTAAAAAGGAGAAAATAATTAGAAGAAAAAAATTATAATTTTTAGAACACTAGTAAAATTGTGCTTTAAAATCTATTTATATTACATTTATTTCACTTCTCTTTTCTACTATTCAGATGCGTCATTTTCGCGCTCCCTCTAACAAAGTTCATGGGTAAATCTTGAAAGTTAATGAATCTAAGTTAATACTGAAAATTATCGTTTAAAGATATTGTACAATGGATGATAATTTCTGGTATCAGTCGGCAGTGTTTAATTCAGGTTTTTCTGGATAATCCTTCCTTCTTCAAAGATAGTGCTAGGAGTTTTTTAAATATCTTCAAATGTGCAGGAGGAATTCAGCGTGTGTGTGGTTCCACGTCAAGGAATTTTGTTTCTGCGGAGTGACCTACGGTTGCTACGAAGGAAAATATATAATCAACTGGTAGGCGGGAGAGATGAAATGAGTATTATCTTTTGATTTGAGTGTAATTGGAATTCGATTTTCGTTTGATAAAATTTTTGAGAAAAGTTATGCATGAATATTTGAATTTGGTTTTGATTTTGAGTTTTTTTATAAACTTTGAATATTATATTGATCAGTATTTTGGTAAATTTTGAAATATTAATTTGAATATTTGGTATTATATTTTGAACATGTTATTTATTTCATATTAAGAAGCATTTTTCTTGTGCATTTTCAAAAGGGTGTTTTGAATTTCGGTATTAGGTAAATGATTATTTAACTGAAACAATCATTATGGCATTTGTGTAAATCAAAAGTGAAGTGAATGGTTGAAACTGTTATTATTTTAAAATTCCCTCGGATTTAAATTTCTTTTTTAACTTTTCTTGTATTAAGTTTATATGAACTTGCGCTCCGGCAAACTAGTCAGAATGAATGAGAAAATTAAGGACAAACCAGATCAATCTGGTAATGTAATGCAAACTGGTAGTTGTGTCAATATTATTCCTTTTGATTCTATGAATGTAAATGCATGGCTTAAATATTTTAATGATAAATGTCAGGAACATAATTTAGATGATAAATGGACAATGTTCCAACATATTTAAAAAGTGGTTCCTTAACAGAGTATGTTAATGTATATGCCACAATAAAAACCTGGGGAGAGCTCACTGCCTTCTTGACAGAAAGATACAGCTACCCTAACCTAGTCAATTTGAGTGATTTCACTTTGAAATCGTTCAAAGAGGGTGAAGACATAAATCAGTATTTTCAGATAAAATTAAGAATAGGCAGAGAGCTAAATTTATCCACAGATATGATTATTGAGGAAACTCTCAGATGGTTTGCCAGTCAATTTAAGGCAGACTCTAACTATATTTTAAAATTCCAATAAATTTTATTTGATTCACAAATTATGCGTAAAATCAGATCTAGAAGTGTCACTGGAGTATGGCAAATAATTTATATTACATGATTTAAAAGGAAAGTAAACAAAAAATCTAACTTTGCTCAGAAAAAGAGAGGTTGATGCATAAGAAAAGAATTAACACCAATTCCGTCCATTCTAAGGCCTCTGGAGATCTGTTTATGTCCTGCAGACTACTTAACAGATTGAGAGTGTAGTTATGTTGTTGAAAAATAATAATAATTTTCTCAGGAGATTGTGTGATGTGGGTTAACACAGATTTGACCATCAAAAATCAAAAATGCTAATTTCTGAAAGGCGGTAATATCCCATCGTATCTTTCTTCCTAAATAGAAAATGTTTTCACTATATTAAAAATAAATTTTAGTCATTCAATTGAATTGCCATGCTACTATCAAGACACTTGCAGAAATTTTTTTTATTTAAATTTTTCTGATTTCTGGAGAAAAAAAAGTAAGTCAGATGATATTGTTGTTTATAAAGTATTCCATTATCCTAATACTAGAAAATTGAATCCTCCTTTTTCTGGCTCATATGTTGATCATTAAACAATGCTCTGAAGTAACTTATGAAATTAATAAACCAAATTCTTTAACAAAACAACCCTCACAATTTGTGCATATTTCTAAATTGAGATGCTTTTATTCACCAGCTAAACTTAAATTAAGTCATGAATAATCAATTAACTATATGAAAAAAATCTTGTTTCTATAATTGTGTCCCTTCTGCAAGGTTCAGTTCATTCAAAAATCATGTACCAGATTTTGGACTGATTCTTGCATACTTTAGTTCTTTTCTGTTGTCGCTGACATAGGGCACTGATGTATTCTTTTTTCTATTTGAATCATAATTGCATTTTAGTTTGTGGAAATGTTTTTCATACCATTTCTGAAGTCTTGTAAACTGAACTTTGTGTCGGGAATTTGGTAATACAACACTATTTGAGAGAACTTTATGAGGAACTATTTTACAAACTTGTAACTACATATGGTTTTGTTGGGGCACTTAATGGAATTGTGTGTAAGGTTGGGATCTCCAAGAATACTTTAGAATTTTGTAGATATGTTGAACAAATGTTGATATTTGAATGAATATTTATTGTGTTTTTGTGAATGTATTGTATTTATATCACACTTTTTCTTAAAAGAGATAAGAGTTATTTTTAAGATACATTCTTAAGCGAGATAATTACCTCAGAATACAAATGAAGTGCAGCCTAGTTGTTCAAAATATTTAACAAGCATCATATATTTGCGTATTTATAATATATATATATATATATATCACGAAAAGCTTCCAGTTAAAGTCATACAAAACATAACGCTCATAATACTAAAAACTTATTACTGTCTTTTGATCTTTTTCTACAGAAAATAATGGTAAGTATTATGATATATTAAAGAAGGATACCGAGCGTTGCGATATACTTTGGTGGTGCTGAAAGTACACTTCACTAACTTGAAGCAAAATCTAAAAGATTTCAAAGGTCAAAAACCCAAGCTTTTAAATCAATGCAACCATTAAAATGCAATGCTTTTGTCAAAATACTGAAGGCATTTGTCTCCTTGAGTATAATAATATTTATATTGTAAAAAGCTTTAAAAAACAACGAACTTAAAGCAAAACTGAATGTCCATACTACTGAAAACTATGCTATGACTTAATTTTGAATTGAACTTGGGACATATTTATAAAACTTACGAGTGTATTGAAATAAACTTTAATAACGCAAAATGCTCATTGTATGAACTTTACAAAGACCAAGACACTTTTTCATCTTTAAACCCCAAGTTATGTCTTTTAATTTTTATTTAATGCATGAATTCAACTTATGTCATTGTTAAGGAAATATACGAAACATAATTTGGATATAAATTTTCACGGTGCAAAAGGTGTACTTTACCAAATTCAAACGAAATCTTTAAGGAGAAGAAAAGTAAAAAAAAAAAAAAAACAATATATAAATTAAGTGCAACCACTAGATTACAATTCTCTTTTTTTTCCAAAATATTTTACAAATATCAAATGTTCTCGTATCTCTCAAACTAAATTCTAACCTTTTCCAATGTCAAAACCTTACGCTATCTCTTAGAGCATCTTTCAATCTTCTCAAAATTATTTTTCCCCAGAAGGTTTTAATTAAACTTTTTGGAAAGTTTAGTTTAATTAAAGTAAGATACGGGCTGAATTTTTTGACTGTTCTATTATTTCTCTCGTCTCCCAGGTTAATTCTTACAAGAGAGGAAAACTGTAATTATCCTTCACGGTAAAAGAGAAGGGTAGCGATTAAAATTTTAAAGCTTTCATTTAGAAATTCTATCTCTGCCCTATTGTTGTCTTCCTCGCATTTAATAATTTCGTTTTTTCTTCTCCCTTCTCCAGTGAATTTAAAACTACCTATAACCCCATCTTTTTTGTTCTCGTCTCATTTAGAAGTAACTATTTATCGCCTTTCTTAACATACAAAGGATCATATTTTCCTTTGTTAGAATATAATGTCGTCTGCCCACTAAACATTTCTATATACTTTCTTTAGAAAACAAATAATTATACAAATTCTTTACGTGGGGAATGCATTTTATTGATTCTTATTGTCTGAAATTTAGATTAAAATACAAAATCATCTTTTATTATTTCTGAAATGTTTTTTCATACGGACATTTTTAAATTAAATATAACTTTAAAAAAAACCCACCTTTTAATGCAATAAAATGCGAAAATCACAAATGCCTTAAGTACTTCCTAAAATAAATTTGATCAGCTTTTTTCTTTAGGTATTCCAATTTCATTTTTTAAGTATGAATGGTTCGTTAATTGAAAAACTCACCTTCAAATATATAACAACATTTAAGAAATACGTTTTATAGATAATGAGTTTGTTAGTATTTTATAAATTTTTTCAGAAACATCTTGAAAAAAAATGTTAAAATATTTGGCAATCTGAAAATTAGATTTTCGAAGGATCAACATATTCTACGCAATTAATGCAGTTTTAACAGGCTGTATCTAAGAAAGGAAACTCTTGGCAATTTCTTTAACAATTATTCTTTACCAAACTGAAGAGCATGTTGCTATAAATTTCTAGAGTGGCTATTAGTATTCTTTGTTTTGTGAAATTGGGTATTTCTGAGATTTTCACTTGCGTGTTGGCTTTGATTCATTTTATTGATAATGTACAAGTGACAATAATAATCATGTGTCATATTTCCTCTTTCCCTTGTTTCCTCTGTTTCGTTGCATAGTCTCTTGCCATTATAAATCCACCTAAGATTCTGATTTCTTTCTTTGTCGAAAGATACGCCTTGGAAGGGAAATGTTCGTTAGTACATTTCATTGATGAATATTTTCTGATCATCATTAATATGTTCCTTTTAAATCAGTTGCATGACACTTTAGGCTATGGCTAGTATTATCCCGCTACTGATTAGACAATGTCAGCAAAATATTCTGTGCCTCAAAGTTTTGTAAGCTGCTTTAAAGTAACTCATACTATCAGAGATCTTTCGAAACAATTTCTTCCAAAATTATTGAAAACTATTTTGTACATTATCGATCATGGTTATAACACTTATGCCTAATCTGAAACTCATAAAATCTCTCCAAAAGTAAACAATATCTCGCAAGTAAAAAAACCTTCCTTGAGTGAGTAAGTATATAAATACTAAGAAGTGTAATATCGTTTATTGAACAGGTGTATTAACTTGTACGCAATTTATAATCGCAAACGTCCGCACAATATTTTAAGATCTAACCTTTTTACAACAAGCTTAATCAGTTCAAACAAATGAGCATATTCTTTTATTCCAGTATTCGGTTGAAAGGATTTTAGTTAACAACAACAATTCCGAATTGCCAAAAATTGTCAAAAACAATCGATAAACACTGATCGAAAGTGATGTGTGAGTTAAGGACAAATTAATCAAATATAATAGATTTAATGTATGTTGCATTTTTTCGAAACAGCAAAGTCTTTGAAAAAAAATCTTTTAATTTCCGTAATTTGATGGCACAGAGAACTTTTATAGAAAACTTAATTCTGCTTCTGTCTAATTAAGAATGTGATGCAAAGAAACAATACATAACTGTGAAATATCTCTGAAGTAATGGTCCTTTAAATAACTTAATATTTGAAACATTCATTAACTTCTCAGATACATTCTTACACGGATATGAAGATTAAAATTTTGAAATAAAATACTTCTGAAACGAGACTTCAGTTTGAGTAACTTACGTCAATAATTACTTCTCTTAGTTATTTCTAAATTTTGAATGATATTTCTTAATTGTGAATATTAAATACTTTTTCTTTCCTTTCTTCTACGTATTGCAACTTTGTATTCTCGTGGAGTAATCAAGAGTTACGCAAAATAGGCTTCTCTTTTAGCCTGGTTTGTCTTTTAGTTTCATTATATTTAGTATATTTCCTTGACCCTCATTTGATCAATTATTTCATTATATTTAGTGTATTTCCTTGACCCTCATTTGATCAATTATTTCATTTCTCTTTACATTTAACCAATTCTGATTTACTTTGACATTTATTCTAACCATATTTATCATTAAGCCACATTTTCTGTCAATGTTGAATTAATGTTAAACCAAATATTACTCTGTGTAACTTGATTTTTAAAAATCTTATTTCTATTAAATCAAATGCATAATCAGAAATGGTAATCGAATCTAACATCATTTATGAGGTGTGTATAAAATTCGCAACTTTCTCGCAAATAGGTACTTTTTGATGTCAACATTTACGTGAAATTGTATAACATTTATTGCAGTACCGTCCGGTCGTCTCTGTTTAGTTATATTAGCGTCCCGTTTTGGAACAACGCGAGGGCTGTTTTGGGATGGACCTCGTAATTTTGAACCGCGGTCAGATGATGAGGACGATACCTGAGCTGGCACCCCACTCTCCAAACTTCTACTCCATATCAACGGGAGGACGTTTGGTCACTGCGTATGATTTAACGTGCAAACAGGCCCCATACACGGTGGTTCTTCAGTGGAATTGAGTTTCGAACCTGGAACCCTCTGGCCCCCAAAGAAAGGGTGTCAAAGTTGGGATCAGAGCCTATTTTCGCAGAACGAAGGCTTGCAAAAGATTGTTATCGAGAGATATCTTTTTTCACACACGAAGTTACTTAGAGAGAAAAAAATAATAAAAAATAATACATAGACAGAAAAAAATCCATTATTAAGCACTTCAGTAACGATGAGAACAAATTCCATGAATTTTCATAAAAATGACCTTGTAAATGCGTCGGCAAGCACTTTCCGACAATCGTCATAGGCACTTTATTATTATAAAGTGTTATTTGTAATAATAATACTTTGAACCACCTGCCACGAGTCTGGCAATCCTTGGAATTCAATTTTTCCCACTCCTTCATTGTTACAGCAAGAACAGAAGTACTTCCAAATTATAGGATTCATTCGAAGTACCGTTCTCTTCGAAAACGGTACGATTTACAAGAAAAAAAGACGTTACAAAGTTGTAGAACATTATCGACTTCTTACGAAAAGATGGCTTGACGCATTAATGCTAAGAATAGAATCCTCAAAATACGCATTTGCTTAGTCGCGATTTCCAAAATTGTGATGTCACGAGTCAAAAAGCTGCTTTAGGAAAATCCTGAATGAATGAATCCGTACCGAACAACACCTTTACAAGCACTACTGGCAGGGAATGTTACGCGTGTTTATCATGAATCACTTAGAGGTTCAGCCAACGTTACTTGTAGAAGTCATAGGGTCGGATGAGGAGTCATGATTTAGACAACAGGGAGAACACCCATTACTAGACACTGGAAAATCACTCCCGCCAAGTTACATGATCTTCGAAGGCATAAGATTCCGGCGTTTCACTTCCCACTGGTGTGGTGCGGAGGTTTGGAGTGGGGATGCCATCTCAGGTGTCGTCCTCGTCATCTGGCCGCGGTTCAAAAGTACGAGGTCCGTCCCAAAATAGTTCTCGTGTTGACGGACGTTACTGTAACTGAATTTAGCTAAACTAAAATGGCGTTTCACAAGCCATGTTGTACACTGTCCAGGGGAAATCGCAGTCTGATTTTTCCAGATGTGCATTGGGGCAGAAAGAAGAATATTTGAGCTCCATTCTACCGCTTTTCGAGACGTGGAAACCATGACCAAACAAATACGCCTTGATGTGTTCTTTACCTTAAACTCTTTTCTAAGACTAATTAATGTAAAACAAGAGGATTTTCAAAATATTTTTCCTGTCTAAATCGATGATGCTCTATAATTTTGAAACTGAATTATTTTTAGTATCTCATGACGTTCAGGATATAGCAGTAAGTGGCTCTATAAATGACCTCATCGCGTAGCGCATAGTCACTTTACTACGCATAGAGATCACTTTTATGACTATAGTTGTCACTGTTCTGAAATTAATGTAGGAGAGGTAAGGACTTACGCGTCCTATTTATGAAAATTAAACTTCAAATAAACATCCATATTCATAGTGTTGCTTTTCAGGAAATTAAGCTCATTTTTTTGTTACAAATTGTATTGTAATTTTGTAATTTATGATGGGTATTAATGCATCGAAATGATTTTGTGTTAGCGTACGTTTAGGGACAATTTTATCTTAAAGCATGACCTGCAAATCATCAATCTTTGGGATTTGGAGAGAGACAGCAAGCAAAGTAAGTATCCCTCAAATTAAAATATAAGTTTTTGGTTTAGAATCTTTTCGTGTAAGCATCAAATATATAAAACAAGAGGATTTCAAAAATTGCAAATTGTTTAATTACGCATTTTATTACATAATAAAAATTACACATTACGGAACTGATTAAGACCATACATCTACCATAATGCTTCAAATTAAGTAGGCAAAGAGGTATGAACTGAAATATCGCTGACTCTTTTAATACAAAGGGGAAAACACGTGCTTGAAAAAGTATTCCTTAGTTTCTATGAAAACAATTTTCATAGAAATTTGTAATACAAACGTAATCCATGTTGTTATAAAATTAAGAAATAGAAACTAATAAAAATATTTCTGTATTTACTAACTCATATAATGAAAATCAATTTGCGTATACTTTCGACTAGCCTACCTTTTGTAAAAAACTTTGATTTATTTTAAAGTCAATTGCAACTACTTTAAAATGATAATTTTAGTTATCGAAAAACGTGTTGGTACTATTATTTATTTAATATCAACAGCAAAATTTAATAATTGTTTATTCTCCAATTTCATATATTTTCAAGGTTTATTGAGATTCATTAACATTTATTGAATTTTCCTGTGATTTTTTGTGATTGTAAATATGTTCCCTCTTAATATTTGTAACCCTTACATCCAACAGTGTAGACGGGACGAGCCAACACATAACACTATATTAGAAATTTCCAGATGTACCTAAAGCAAAATATGTTCCGTTCATCATAAACCTCATTTAGTTTATGCCTTGAATTTTGTATCCGAAGATCACTTTATGAGAAAACAGCTGACTATTCATTATGCTAAGATATAAAAATTTAATTTCAACTTTTTTTAAAGAAGTTTATAAAAAGACTGAATCAGTTTTAAAATTAATGAACATAATTAAATCAATATAAGAATGTTTTTAAGGGGACACAATGTCTTCTGAACAATTTTTTTGGAAATATTATTGAAAAAGTTTTCATACTATTAAAACTTAACAATAATATTAAGTTATCTTAAACAGAAAAAAATCATTTTGATCTGCTTGTTAAGTTGAAATTTTAATTTTTTAAAGAAATTAAAAAAATGAATATTTTCGGTGCAAATTTTATTTACAGATTCACTGAAATATATTACACAACATTGTGAATGGATTTTAAGGTGCGTCTAATATTCGCTTAAATATAGATTTTTTACTGTTTTATGAGGTGAAAAATGAGAAAATTTAGCACTAACTCAATTTACATCTTGTATTTAAGAAACACTAAGCAACTGAATGCTTATTGCATGCACAGTTTTATCATATGCATAACGATAAACAAGCCCAAAAGAATTCTCTATCTAAAAAAGGAAAACAGTCTTAGCATTTTGAAAACAAGAAAGTGAAGAAAAGTCCGATTTAGAGAAAAAGCCAGATGAAGTTGTCATTTGCACATGTTTACAATTGGTCAGCGTAAATAAAAAAAAACTAAATAACTTCTATAATATTAAGTGGACAAATTTGAAAATTTTATACTATAAGTAGAAAGCTAAGGTCAATAAAATAAGTCAATAAAATAAAAATTAATACTTTCATTTTTGGGGGGTGGGGTAATGTGTCCCATTAAAAATTTTATAAAATTTGTGGATAGTATAAATTCGATTGTCTAGTTACAGTTTAGTGTGTTAGTTGAAATTTTTTTTTTTCAAATCCTATGTTTTTAGCGGGCTCATAAAAAGAATTTTATGTAGTTTAAAATTTGCTGACCACTTTTATAGTCATTTTCTTTTCACTATGTGTGGTACTTTAAATATGAATATAATATTGAATCGAATTAATGAACCGAAATAACTCTTTCTTAAGTGCCATCTAGTGTATAAAATATTAACGACAAGTAAAAATTTAGAGTTGTGCAATAGTTGTGGACTGTAAAATGAAAATCTATCTTCAAGTAAGTTTAAACGATGATTGCAAGTTTCATAAGATGATAAAGATTGAAACTATTTTTCTGATTATGGTCTTTAAATTTTCTAGACATTTTTATGTTTACATATGCTTTCGTTTGTATATACTTTGTTTATTATAAACACGCACTAAAGGCATTTTCTCGACTGGCGCATATTTAATCTCCAAATGTGATTTTCAGCTTTCATACACACTAATACATATGCGAAGAATTATTTATATATTAATTTCAAGTATTTACGTCTCAGAATACTGCAGTTCATTTATTCTATATAGAAAGTACTGTAATAATTTGCTTTCTATTTCCTTAGGACGGCCTCTTATTTGGAAACAACATTCTAAGCTGATAGTTCATGAAGATGATAATGGAGTCAGCAATTCATTCTCCAAACTTCGCATTTCAACGACATGACAGTATTTCAGTCATCACATAACTTACAGTGTTATTTATACTATGCTTGAGTGATAATATGAGTAAATAAAATTTATAGATATGCAATATCAACTTTAAGATAAAATTAACCTTAATATTTCAGTTTTTAATTTCACAAGTCAAGTCATGCAACGCAATCTTTTCTGATAGCAAGTTCATCATTTTTTTCATTTCAAAGCATTCTCAATTACTATAAGAATATAAGCTTTTGCAGACAGTTGTACATTCTGATACTAACTTTCCCAATCTTTTAATAAGTTTCTTTTTCATGAAAAGACTCGCAGCAATGGCAATGAATAGACTTTATCAGTTATGGTGGCTCTCATGGTATTTTGTAGGGTGTGTGCTTCAGTTTTGAAGACAAATATCATTGTACAGATAAATTTTAATACCAGATTTTAAGTATAGTATATTTCCTAAGATAAAGCTATAATCAGGAATTCGTCTCTTGTTTCGAAACACAAACCCACACATATACGGTCAAGAAAAAAATGTTAAGACCAAGATATAAATCATTCCAAGATTAAAAGACAAAGATATAAATTTAATAATAATCGTTCAATATTCACTTTACTATTGTTAATTAAATAACATTTTTAACAAACGCATTTCTAGTAAAACTTTTTCGAAATTTTGTTTGTTTGCTAATGTTAGGATTTGTATCTGTGTATTCAGGGAGCATTTTGGAGAAAATCTTAAGGTGTCAGTAAACATTTCTAGTTAAAAGGATATAAATAATCCAAAAAATAACCTTCCATCTCATTGAATACGATCATTTTGAAAATCTTAGTTTCAGAAAATGGTTTTAATAAGACTTTGTTGGTATTTTCCTTGCAGCTGTTCTTAGTTCATCAATGGTGATATATGATTTTCTTTCAGCAGAATTTTTCCGAACCGTAATTCGTCATTAGTTGTCCATGGGGTTGAAACCAGGACTTTATCATCACGCATACCTCCAAACTCGGAGCCAGGACGGCTCCCTGTTGGTTGGATGGGTATACGTGAAACTTAATTGAAAGCCCCCAACCCGAAAAAAATACAAATTTAGAATTTGAACCGCATAAACAGATAATATTAAAATAACATTATACGAACTTAGATGTTTTAACAATTTAAATTCTAAAAATTTAACGCAACAAAAGTAGCATATAAGTGAAAGCAATAGTAAAGTTTGAATAAATAACAAAATTGGAGGAAAAAAATAAAACACGAAACTCTCCCCAAAATTATAAGAGGAACATAATAAGAATAAAATATCTCTATTTACATGAAATAATAAAACCAAACAGAATGAACATGAAGTTTTCTAATAAAATTAGGAGTTACTATGCAACATTCAAATAATATTTACAATATAATAATAAATGTAGCCAAGAAACACGTTTAATACTATAAAAATGTTAAAACGTGGTTCATTAAAGTAGTTTGAAGTTTGTTTGATAATATTTTTTTCGTGAATATTTAATCAGAATTGGATCTTGAGGAGTATCTGAGTAATTTACTGAGAATGGCTTCCAACCGTGAGTTCGTTAAAATGGAAAGTAAGCGGGTACGTTGTGATGCGAAAAGAAATGATCGCAAGATGTTAAATGTGATGTTTTAGGCAACAGAGTTTCGTTGTGCACATCTTGGTACGCTTTAGATTATATACCAATGTTTATACCCATCAGGGGGCACCGCGAGTTCACGGATGTATAAGTAAGCTCACTCTCGCCAACCCGATGGCATAATAATGGTAGTGTGGCTCTTTGGGTCCAGAGACAGGTCGTACCCCGGTATTCCGAAGGATTGTTGCACGACCCGCTCGTAATGGGGGTTATTTTGCGGGAACCTCAGTGCCTGACTATTCTGTCGTGGAGGCCGGTCTTTCAGGTTTACACGGATGCTTTTGCAGGACGGGGTGATGTTCTTATGATCCTTACCCTACCAATGTTTATGAATACCCCGGGGGAAGCACCGATGCATCTCCTTCGGGAGGAGTCGGGCCGTGGCCCGGTGATGGGTTACTAGGACTCCGGCCTCGGTACTCGAGCTAGCAGTGACTGTCATTCAGATGAACCGGATGCTTCGGCTGGGTAGGGGAAGACCTGGGTTTCTTGGTTACCAATGTTTCGGAAAACAATTGGAGTAATTCCCTCCCCAACCCTTGACTCTTCCATAGCTGAAATGGGTTTAATAAAATTATTTTTCTCTCTCAATGCATATCCAGCTTTTAAAAATAAAAGATCAAAAGAATCTTCTAAGTTCACGTAGCTCTTTTAGGCAACGGTGGTGTAAAATGGGGGATTTAATGTAGCGGTGGCCTATAGTAAGATCTCGGCTTCGGGGCCGGAGGGTTCCAGGTTCGAAACCCGATTGCCTTGAAAATCCGCCGTGTATGGGACCTGTTACACGTTAAATCATACGTAGCGGTTAAACGTCTTTCCACTGGTATGTTGTGGACTTTTGGAAAGAGGATAATAGCTCAGGTGCCGTCCTCGTCATCTGACCGCGTTTCAAAATTATGAGGTCCGTCCCAAACAAATACTCGTGTTGTTTCAAAATTGGACGTTAATATAACTAAACTAAATTACCAAGACCAAAGGAACATCACCCCGCCCTGCCTAAGCATCCGGGTAAAGAACTGAAAGACCGGCCGCCACAACAGATAGTGGTTCCTGCATAATAGCCCCCATTACGAGAGGCTCATGCAGCAACCGGGGTACGACCCGTCATCGGAAGTGGGCCCAAAGAGCCACACCACCATTGTTGTGCCATCGGGTTGACGAGAGCCTGCTCACTTATACGGCAGCCTCTCCTCCGCGAACTCACGGTGTCCCCCCGATGGGGACTAAACTAAATTAAACATCTAACTCTTTTCGTCGGAAAAAAAATCATTCGTCGCCTAAAATTATATATTAATTTGTGAACTCTGATGTTAGCATTTTTGGAAATTAAGTAAATAGTGATAACACTTTCAATTTCAGATATCTTAATTTTGATCTTCTTGATATAACATGACGGAGAGATCATCTCGAGCGAGGAATTTGATATTTTATTTTTATTTTTTGTCTTCAAGACAAGCTTTTGTTGGTAGCATGGTAATTTGCCATTCTCGTCTTAAGAGCATTCGAACCTTCTATTTCACCAATGTCAACATGTTGAGTACTTACTCGTGATTTTTTTCAGAACAGCTAAAAAATCTATTAAATGCTTCTTAAAAAAATAATCCACATTTTTTTAAAAAACAAGAACATTACATGTTTCAATACTGAACAAATTTTTCCTCTTCATTTTAAAAATTAGAAATTTTTCAATACGAGAACAACGATTTAATTGTTTACTTATACAGTATGATTGGAAATTTAGATTCACGTGAAAATTAAATTTTTAATGTAGAGAAACAGGCTTCTATATTTTGTCCAACTTGCTTTATTTTTGTTAGAAATAAAACTGAAGTGTCCATGGTTAACAAAAACAAAAGAATTTCGTGTATGTTTCAGTCGCAACCAATTTCTTATATATTATTGTTAGCAACGCAAAAAACTCTGCGGCCTGAAACTAGAAGGTAAGAAATGCAATTTAAAAACAAAACACAATCCTCGAGTAGAATTTTACGGCATAAACAAATGAAAGATGCCGTTTTTTTCAGTGATTTCAGTTCCAACTTCCACGTCTTGAATTCCTATATTTGTTTACGTTGTTACCCATGGGAAAAAAACTCAAATTCTTAAAATGAATCTTCTAGAACAATTTTAAAACTATTTTTTCTTCTTCAAAGAATTATAGAAAGGTGGCCTCAAAGTATTAAATATGTAAATAAACAAAAAAATGACATAAAAAGAGAATGGAATTCGAAAGTCATTTTTACAAAGTTCGGAATGTTACGAACGAAAACAACAATGAATATTATTCTTTTTATTTAAAAAACCTGTTTTTTATTAATCTCTCAATTTCAAATAATACTCAGCATCTTTTAATGAAAAAGATTACTTTTGCCTTTCAAAATGTTTTTGTATTATTTTTGTTTTAAACTAATTACTAAAAAATATAGAATGTAACATTTTATAAGTTCGGGCTATTTTTGTAAATTGTCATATATTTTTGAAAAAATATCGATTTTCATATAAAAGCTGTTTGTCCAATGCATCCCATACTATTGAAGTGTCGTATACAAAGTACTCTAACAGTAACAAGTCTTTTCTTTAGTTGCATATAAGGGGAAAAAGCATTTTATTTTAATTATTCCTTACTAATTAACCTTTCTTTAATTCATTATATAGATGTTATGTAATCTTGAAATAATTTTTTACACAAATTTGCAATTATGAAACGCCTCTTGTATGGAATTGAAATTTAGTTAAGATAATCGATTAATTTATAAATAAGTTATAAAAATATTAAAACTGCAGCATTGTCATCGAGAAGAAAAATTAAAAATCCAATACATTATTAATAAAATTTAACACGGCTTGCGAGTTTTTTTGTTTTTGTTTGTTTTATATTTAAAATCTTGAATCCTTCAATCAAGCCCAGTCAATCAAAAAAATGAATATTCATGAGTAAATAATTTTAATTATATTTTCTGGAGTAAAAGTTAACCTGTTTTAAGCGAAACAATGTTTATCTATTAACGTTCAAAATGATATTTGTCTTTATGATAAGAAATTCGAAAAAATCTACTTTAATAAAGGAATTTCTCAGAAATTGAAATTTTTAAACAGTATTCTTACTCTTTAATATTTTTTTTCATTCAAATAAATATAGATTTTAGTTAATAAAAAATATAACAGGTTAAAATTATTTCAGAATCTTATTTTGAAAGTTCAGCGTGCAATTCTTTCTAAAAGCATTTGAAGCTTCCCGCAGGCGAAATCAATTCATCACTGTCAGCTATGAATAATAGACGTTCCCCGTCCTGAGGACACTCTTGGTGAACATTCGCTTTACTACCCAAACCCCTAGTTTGACCTTTGCCCTCCCGAAAATCCGCCCGGCTCGTATAGAACCTACCCGGTCGGTTGGGGCGGGGGTCGTAGTGAAAGTGATAAGGATTGAAAGAATCGACTGAACGTGAAAAAATTCGCTGAAAGCTGTTAGTTGAAATAATATATATGGGTTCTTCTGGTTTTATTTAGAGCGAAATGAACAATAACGATTTCCACAGAATAGGTAAGACAATCAAATGACATGAAAACGCTAACAAAGAGACAAATAAACAGGATTTCTTTGGAGGGTTTAACCCAAAATTTACTAGATTTACAAATTTGGTATTGAGATCTCATCCCATGTTTCATTCCGCTAGCTGTTTCGGTTTCAGAATTGTTCATACACAACTGGAAAAAACCATTCAAATTTATCTACAATAATTTTTAACTAATTTTTAAAATTTATCATTACTTATTACTTCATTTTCCTTTATTTATTCATTTTGAAAGTTACTTATTTTCAAATTTTATCTCGCGAAACATTCTTGTGCAGTGAAAAAAAATTTTTAAAACGATTCCCGATCTCGCTGGAAAGAAAATCTCGTTATACCTATCTCACCGGTGCTACTCCGAACACAGTTCTCAGCTAGGTAAAAGGCCCCATTGGAAAAGAAAGACCGGGATTGCAAAGTAACCGCACGTTACATGCTCAAGAAGACGGAACTGAAACAAAGGGAATTTCCAGTTCTAGAAGAGGGAAAAGCTTTATGAGAAGACAGCGAATAGGGAAAATTCTCTGAAGTAACTTTGGTTTTATCTAGCTTTTCGGCGCAGTTGAAAGCGTCAAAAGTTAATTTTATTGATAGATTTGGATAATACAAGCAAAACTAAATAAATAATTTAATTCATGCACTGAAGAACGTTGGGGAAGCTGCAGTCCCTGTACACGAGCCGCTTCTGATACAGGGTGTCCCAAAAAAGTGGAATAAGTGTTTATTTACTTACATATTAATCCTAGACATATACTTTCCATTATAAAGTTTCATCAAATAAGATAAAAATTTGTATGAAAATGCTCTGATATCCAAGGGGATTGATAATAAAAATTTACAAAAATTAAATTTTTATACGGCCCCCGTAGAGCAAAAATATCAATTACTAAAATGTTTTTATTACATTTATCTATTCGCATACAAAGTTGCAGGCTTCTGTCTGCAAACCTTGCAGAGATATAAGAAGACAAATTTATTGATTTAGACCACTTTTCCATACATCTCACTGCTGTTTGATCCCGTCTTTCGATGTACATTTCAGGGATAATATACATGTTTAAAAAATTATTTAAAGCGCGGAATCAGGAAATAAGAATACATTTGTCACCTCTTGTTAAATCTAAAAAATAGTCGAATAATACATTAACTGAAGTATTTACAAAAATAGTTTTTCTTGGTAACCTTCAAAAAATATCCACAGTGACAAATCAGCAGTGAGGCTCAACTTCCCAGAAACAAGCAGTGCAATAAAATTATTACTAGAATACAATGGAACTACAATTTAAAAAAATAGCTTTACCTTCAAATAGAGATTATCTGAATTGTATCTTGAGAAATTACAATCCCTTACTTTTTCGGTGAGTGGTTTTAACAACAAAAATCGAATATTTAGAAACCAGCCAAGTTCCCGTTGAGGCAACATGAAAGTGAATCCGAAATATAAAATCAGCCAATGCAAAGAAAAAGAATCAAGAAAACGAAGACGAACTGGCTTCCCATGGGCCCCATCCTGTGTCTGTCTTAATTTTTCATTCATTTTCAATCTTCTTTATTCGTTTTCATCTTTTTTTCTTTGATAATCGAACTCTCAGAGTGAAGAAGCAAGCAAATAAGAATAAAAACAGAAATACGGGTTTTTAAAATAATTTTAGTGAGTTCTGCAAATCTGCAGAACTAAAGCTCAAGACACCACTGCTTTTAGGTAAAGCTTAATAATAAGCACCACGCTAAGAGCAAATAATTCAGTATTCTTGTTCAATATTAGGCTATTTTCCTGTTATACCTTAAATTTTCATTTTATGAAGTTGTCCTTGCATTCTTTATCAAGTCAATAGTTGCAACTATCTGCCAATGAAACTGAGTAACAGTATGCGCCATAGGCAAATTTTTTTTAAGTTCATGATGATTGGATGATGTACTAATTGATAAATATTTGCATTTCGCTGTTTTTGTATGTTGTATAAATTTGCATTTCTGGAATAACTATATCCATATAAATTTGTGAGCAGCCCCTTGAAATTTAAAAATTAACATATCTCTGTAAGTTTTGAATATAGAATCGTGAAACTTATTTTATACATAGATGAGTGTAAGAGGAACATTTCATTCATTGACACTTTTGCTCTTCGGGGAACGCATAAAAATTTAATTTTTTTGACTTCCACAGAAGCCAAAGTTTTTTCACACAAACTCCTGCCATATTTGAAGAAACTTTGTAATTGGAAGTATATGTCTAGATGCAATATTTAAGGAAATAAATGCTTGTTCCACTTTTTTGAGACGCCCTGTATAAACTTCTGAGGGCGTGAATATGTACTTCAAGTAAAGGTTTTTTTGAAATTTTGATTAAAATTATTTAAAAATTAAGCAAAATTATAAAGATTTTCTGTGAAAAATTTCGAAAATGTTATTGCTCAAATATTATTTGTACACCATCTTAAATTTCAAACAATTTTATTTTCCACTTTTCTTAGCTAAATGTTTTTTTCCATTACTGGAAATTAAAGTATGACAAATGTGATGATTTTTCGTCACTGAATGAAAGGCAGTTTATAAAATATTTTTTTCCCTTATTTAGGATCGATTCTCTTTTTTGCTCCGATCTTAAACCTATATTGTCACTTACTGTAAGATAATCTTTTCTGGAGATTATGTTTTTCATTGATATGTTATAATTAACCTAAATATGAACTATATAATTAATTAAATAATAAGAAATTAGTGTAGTTTAACTTAGAATGATACATGGACAAAATAAAAACTAATCTTCATTGAATCTCATATTTTTAAAGAGACATCTTGCCTAACACTTTTTAACAATTCATTGCAATGGCCTAAATCAATAAAGCCAAACATAAAGATCATTTTAATTCTATTAGGAACATTTCGTCGTTTAACAAGCAACACCACCTTTCTAAAATTTTTGAAATTTCAAAGAGAAAGAAAATACTCAATTTTTTGCAACCAATAACGAATATTTCTGAATTTTTTTAAGATCTGATATAAATATAAGACCGCCTATTTCAACCAGATGTTAAACAAAATTCAGAAATATTTGTTAATCGTTGCGAAAAATTGAGTATTTTCTTCCTCAAAAAATTTCAAAAAAATGAGATAATTGGTATTGCTTGTTCAGCGGCGATTTTAAACAATAAAAGCGAAGAAACCTTACTCTTTATCCATAAATAATGTATAAGATTCATTTGATCACCTATCAAATACATTTTGATAGAATATCTGAACATATTCAATAGCTATGCAATTTAACATTCGACATTCACCAACCGTAGTTAACCAATTGCATATTGTGACACAGACGTTAAACTGTTCTAGTTAGCAGTCAGGATTAGCACTCAGCAAACTCCCCTAAGGGTCAATCTAGTAATTATCTTACTCAGTCAAAAGGCTTTAGTATACTGGGTTACATCATTATCCGATCATAGTTTCGGGAGGCAAAGACATTTCTTCGAAAGCCTATTCATCATTTACCTTCAGAATCGACTACAAGTAAATTTAAAACTTTCAAACTTTTAATCAAATGCTGTAGTAACTTTGAAAGTATTTTAATTTGAAGAGACTCATAATAGCTAGACACTTTCTCAAGTTTTTTCAGGTTATTATTATTTTTATTGTATTATTTTGAAATATTGTACATTAGTTTAAATAGCAAACCACTTTTAACTTTCAGGCGTATGTTTTCTTGATTACTAAAACTGGAATTTCTAGTGCTGCTGATAATTTTGGGGGAAAGTTTTCTCCTTTATTTGTTGTTTTACTTGCAGGAAATGAAGAGGTTTCTCACAAATTGAATTAGTCTGATTATTATTAATAAATATAGTTAATAATCATATGTACTACTATAAGTGTTTGCGTCCAACTTGATATTTTCTTCTCAATAAATAAAAGCCAGTGCCATCGAGTTCTTAATGAAAAATTACTTTTTTAGTGATCTAAACTAATGATGGAAGTTTTCTTCACGTTAGAAGTATAATTGAAATCATATTTTATGCATGATTATCTATATATTTAAAATAATTTGGTAAAAAAACCTTCACCGAGTCCGCCAGCCTCAACCACTAGACCGATTTTGACAATTTTTTTTTTTTTTTTTTTTTTTTGAAATGAAAGGTTATGGCGTCTAGATATGTCCTCATGGGTCGCCTTTCCACACCCCCACACCATTTGTGAACGAAAAAGAAAAAACACTTCACCATACATTCTCTATATGTGTTTTCGAATTCGTTCCAAAATGGGGGTTTCTGGAGGTCAGAAGACCTGTTATGAC
>BGPR01000002.1:2195230-2365386 GCA_013235015.1 Araneus ventricosus | reverse complement strand
TTATGACGTCAAGATATGTCATAACAGGTCTTCTGACCTCCAGAAACCCCCATTTTGGAACGAAATCGAAAATACTCTTTCCCACTGTACATTTTCTATGGGGAAAAACCTTTGGACAGTTCGTCAGCAACAACCACACGACGTATTTCGACAATTTAATTTTTAATTGAAAGGTTATGACGTCTAAATATGCCATCATGGGTCTCTTGCCCCCACCTCCCCCATTTTTGAACGAAATAGAAAAAAAACACTTCTCCACCATACATTCTCTATATACTTTTTTCAATTTCGTTCGAAAATGGGGGTTGGTGAGGGGCAGAAGACCTTTGATGACATATCTAAACGTCATAAGCTTTCATACGAAATAATTGTTGAAATCGGTTAGGTGGTTGGGGCTGGGGAATCTCTGAGGGTTATTATTTTAAATATATAGATCCCAACAGTTCCAACACAATGGCGTGTCAAAAATATTGTAAAATACCTATTGTAGGTGATGGAAACTGTTTAGTTAGGGCGATTTCATTCTGTATTTATGGATATGAAGACTTTTATGCCGAAATTCGTGAACAATTTATACAAAACTTTACAACTGGATGAGGTTTATTGAAAGATTTTACAATTTTAAAGGAATCTGTTGTCTACAAATCTACTAAGGTTTTATGGTCTGTTCTACTGATCTTCATGCTGAAGTGAAAAAAGTAGTGGCTTAGAGCCTCGAAGCAACGAGGTGCCTGGGGTAGTGCTGAGAAAAGTCGGTGCTGGCCGCAAACCCGCCCGGAGGGCGGCGTGAGCTGCTAGTATTTTCTTATATTTATTCTATAATTATATTTTGTTTTTAAAATATTATCTGCATATTTTATTATATAACATTCAAACAAGAAATTCAAAAATGAAATAATCCGACCATAAAAACTTTCAATATTTTGTAAGGACTATTGTCGCCATTTATATGTTTTCATAAGCAGGATAGTTTATATTTAACAATACAATAACGTATGTCTTGTTACTATACGAAAACCAAAATAGACACAAAAAAAAGTATCTGTTGTTTGTTTCAGTTACATTTTTAAGCAACATGAGGGCTGTTTGGGGAAGGACCTCGTAATTTTGAACCAACTCCAGATGACGAGGACAACGCCTGCCACCCTCTCTCCAACCTTCCATATCACAACAGCGAGAGGACATTTGAACCCCACAAATGGTTTAGTGTGCAGCAGGCCCATATACACGACGGATCTTCAGTGGAGTAGGTTTTCGAAGCTGGAACCCTCCGGCCCCTAAGTTAAGACCTTACCACTAAGCCACCTCGACCCTGTCTGTTGTTCAACTTGATATGACATGATAATGATGATAGCATCAAGAATTCCTGTTGTATCATCCAGTGAAGCAATACCAGAATAAGTTCAAGCGAATAATATCATCCTATGTTCTTAGGGATTATACATCACCGATTATGATTTAAAAAGCCAACAGAGTTTTTCTATGCAAGAATATTTCGAGTTGGAATTATTTCATGATTTCTTCAAAACTAAATACTTTATTTTATAGAACAATAAAATTTTATTATAAAAATAAAAATTGGGAGAGCTGGTTGATTGGTTTGAAGCAAAAATAGAATAGTAAGATTATTTTGCAGTCATTTCTGCCAACTCTGCTTACGTGCTATCAAAATTTAAAATTGCAGATCTCAGAGATTAATTTTAACATTTTTTACACTTAATTGGTGAGAAGCATTATCAATTGAGAAACACCAACCAATATTTACGAATTTTTCATTTTTGATGTTAATGTGGCCTTTTTACGAATCAGTATTAAGAAACAGGTTTGCATAACCTGAACCTTAACGGAGTTACCTCCACCCTGCCTAAGCACTCGGTGTCTCTGAATGACAGCCGCTGCAATAGCTCGAGTATTGAGGCCGGAGTCCTAATAGTCATCACCGACCACGGCTCGACCCCTCCCGAAGGAGATGCTTACTATCACTGGTGGGAGGTAACTCGACCCCCACTATTGCTATACCCCCAGGGAAGGCGAGAACCCTCTTACATAGACGGCGTATTCTCATCTGTGCACCACCAGAGGAGTGCATAAGTCCTAAGTCCATGAAAATCTATTTTTGGAATTATATCTGTTAGTTGATCTGTTTCTGATCTGTTTGTTGATTTTCTCTAACTACGAGAGGATATTTTTCTTCAACCGAAGGAACATAAAATAAAGAAAAATGTGAATAGCAAAATGATTTTCTGATCAAGAATCAAGTATAATCGAAGTTACTTTTGAACATAGTCACCGTAAGGATTGAGACATTTGTCCTAACGGTGGACGAGTTTTCCAATACCCTTTCAGGAAGCGGTGGCCTAGTGGTAAGGCCTCGGCTTCGGGACCAGATAGTTTCAGTTTCGAAACCCAATTCCTCCGAAGATCCGCCGTGGATGGGGCCTGCTATACGCTAAATCATACGTAGTGGCCAAACGTCCTCCAGTTATGTTGCGGAAGTTTGGAGTGGGGGTACCAGCCCAGATATCGTCCTCATCATCTGATCGCGCTTCAAAATTTCGAGATCCGTCCCAAAATAGCCCTCGTGTTGCTTCAAGACGTGTCGTTAATATAACTAAATTAAATCCAATACGCTTTTCATAGAATGTTGCCACTAACGTATTCAGATAGGTCTCCTTAGCATCAGAGTTATCTCAAGTTATGAAATTTTTACCAGTAATTTAATTTCATATCGTGTTCAATCTCAAAGATAGCAGAAGGAAAAAAATACTTCTAATTTTAATTTAAAATGAATAATTATTGACAGGTAAAACCAAATGAAATCTTAATATTATGTGGCAAAACAAACGGACCCAGATTTAAAAAAAGAGAGTTAAAGAGGAAGGAAAGACCCTATCAGGTTAAATTAATATATTTTAGGAAGAAAGTAATTCGATCCTTTAAAAAAAATGCTTTATTTTCGTATTACGAAATCTCTTTCATTAGAATGTAGTTATCCGTAGAGAAACTCGGTAAGGATACATCAGGTTATAATACAAAATGTTTGTCTCTCCGCTTGTTTAGCTGAATAATCCGATAATCATTTAAATTTAGATAAATTTCCAGAAACTGAAATAAATAAATTTAATTCCTATTTTTCTGCAATTTTTCAATAGTGATTTTCACTTTCTGCAAACATTTAAATAATTTGAAACAATCCTAGGGACGAGTTTTCTATTTTGTTTATTTGCGGTAAAGTAGGACCTCTGCCTTACTCATCAACTTCCGGTGATAATGTTAAGTTAATGCCCAGATAGCATGTACACTTGCAGCAAGTGTGATTTTTCTTTATGTTAGCTTGTCATGACAAACTTGCGCGACAACTTTGCAACGAACTTCCTGCAAAGTAACAAAGCATAATCGATCACCCTCCTTACAATGCAAGTTTGCTGTAAAGTTGACATGGCACACCACACTACGACCTGGATACAGTTGTATATATCATGTTTGATCTTTGTCTCTGTTTTAAGAAACATAATTTCATAATTTATTCCACTAGCAAAACGTAGTTATTAGCGAAAATCGCTCTCTCTTTGACTTCAAATTATATTATAATTCATCAATATATAAAAAAATCAATGAAATCAAGAAGACAGTTTAAAATAAAACGCGTGGATTCACGATATATTAGCGCAATCTGTCTTCGGTAATCGCGGTCCTGCTGGCTGAGTGGCTACAGGTTACCCCGCGACAGGTTACGAAGCGAGTTGTCGGGGGTTCGAATCCAAGGTTCGTCTGCGTACTCTGTTTCTGCTATAGTTTGCAATGAGTTTGACGCGTCAAGCTTGCTACAAGTTCGACGCATGGTGACTTCGTCGCTTGCAATAACTTGTTTCAAACTTGCACTATTGCCGTGTCAAACTTGCTGCAAGCTTACAGAGCAAGATTGCTACAACTTTGCTGCAAACTAAAATTACTATCTGGGTGGGAATCTTCAAAATTTGAATACTCTGTTTGAAGATATTAATTAATGTTAGAAGTGGAGTTTTCTAATGTTATGGTACTTTTAAAATACTAAAATCCATGTTCCTATCATTGTAGCTCTCAATGTTTACTTAAAATAATGGCCTAATTTTGTGTAAACGTTGCCATAATTATTCTTTATCTCTCTTTTTGGCACTTTATGTACTGAGGAAAGAACCGATTGGAACTTGGCGCTTGATATGGAATCCATTTGGATTTGGCGATCGTTAAAATTGGAGGGTTACTGGAAAACGCGGAAGTGAACCCTCACCACGGAAGTTCTGTGAAACCAATATAAACAAATCGGAAAACTCGTCCAGAGCTATTATTAGGTAACTCAGAAACGTAAGGTGGTAATGCAATCACGCCCACATTTATTAAAGGTTCGAAAATAAATAGGAAATCATGCAATCGCGACCCACAAGTACAAAGGGTTCGAAAATAAAACAGGAAATTGTGCAATCACAAAGCACAATTGCAGCGGGTTCGAAAACTATTTTCTGACAAAATGATGATGGATTAAACTTTAGGCAGCTAAGCTTTAACCTTGAATGCTGAACTAGTGCCTACATACGCAGCCATCTTGCTATAGAGACTTGGCTTTTAAAAAACAGGTTTCCAACTTGCAGATGTTAATCAATTTACGTAATATGATATCAGTAAACCGAGAACGCACTTTTAGTGAACAAAAGAACTATTTCAGCATTAAGTTTTGATTTTCTAACAAAGAGTCTGACTTACTTCTATCTGTTATGTGCAAACAGCGTCATTTTACCTTTATTAGTTTTCGAAACAATAACTTTTAGGGGTCTATTCTGGTACCCCCGGTTGGGTTGGGTGCCGTTGTTAACGTGCGGAACATCCCCCCCCCCCCCCCCCAACCGGGGGTACCAGAATAGACCCGTTAAAGTCTCTCTTGACTTCGATCTACCGGACGTTATTAAAACCTCCACCGCGTTTCTGTTTCGAGACGCTGACCACTATGCTTCTCTGTCTATTGAATCGAAGTATACATGTCAAGTATATAGACGAGTTTTCTGTATTGTTTATTTACATCAAATGCCGTACCTACGTCATTCCGGTGCAATGCTAAGGGGTCTATTCTGGTACCTCCGGTTGGGTTGGGAGTTGGGTTAGGTTCCGCACGTTAACAACGGAACCCAACCCAACTGGGGGTACCAGAATAGACCCCTCAGTCAATGGAACCTTCAAAGCGGTAGTTCAGGTTTAATAAATAAACAAACCAGAAATCTCATCCATAAGAACTAAAATCTAAAAATCTCGCGACTTATAAATCACAATATTTAACGAGATTTTGATGAGACTGAATATTTCCGAACATTTCGCAAATTCGTTTTCACCATTTCGATACGTGAATTCTGCAGGAAATAAATTGAAGTAAAACTGTTTGAAATAGGGCATGTATCTCGAAAATCAATCAGTAAATCATTCTTATTTCTGGAACTGTTACGCAAAGATGTTGACTGTCTATAGTAAACAGCGTATTTCAAGCGACTGAACCTGAAGTTTTTTGACATTTTTAAATTTGAACCTTTTGTGAATACGGGGATGATAGCCTTTGCAGCTAAAAATCCCCCAAACCCCTTCAAATCAATTAATTCTTTCGATTTAAAAAAGAATATGGAGACCTTTCTAGGAGGGTGCCATTTTTTTTTTATCTTGACCGAATCAGATCGGCAATAATTTTAGCCCGTCTTTTGAAGGCAATTTTCATCTCTTTTTTAATAAAGATTGAAAGGAACTATGGAATGAATAAGGGATAATAGCCTTTGTTGCTGAAAATCCCCAAAAAAACCCAATCAAATCATTCTTGCGATTTTATTTTACAAAATTTAATTAGACATAGGAAATATAGTGCGCTCAGAATTCTTTATCAGTTACAAGAATATTTACAAGAAAAAATACAAAAAGAATACAGTAAGGAAATAGATATTGACCCGAAGTTATTGGCATTTTCCATCGTGAATGTGATTTCAAACTAATTTAGTAAGTCTTTCTTTTAATGCATCAGCTGTGATACGTAATTAATTTGGCCCATAATTCTACGTGCAGTAATTCTGAGTTGAAACTATAGTATATTAGTTAATACTGAAAAAAATATGATACGAAGATATCCTTCTCTGTAAATCACGGAATTATGTCCATCCATGAAACCCTTTTACGAATATTTAAAAGAAATCTCCATTATCTTGCAAGATTAAAAAAAAAGGTTTCGATTTTGTACCATTTAAGTGCTCTTCAAACTGATGTACTCGGTTTGGAAAAGGAAATCCGTTTCTATAGAAATTGCGCGACAACTCATTTTCATCGAAATTTAAATTAAATTGACAGAATTCCTTTCTATGCAAGATATGCCAATGAAGAGTGTCACGGAGAATTTTCGGATCAGTCTGATATAAATTATTATATTCATACCATGGGAAGACCATATGTTCGCGAAGTATGCAGTAGGACATTTTCCACGAAATGTAACTTAAATAGACATTACCGTGTTCATACAAAAGAAAAACCATACATATGTGAAGAATGCAGCAAGACATTTTCCCAGAAATATAATTTTGATAGACATTGCCTTTTTCATACAAAAGGAAAAACCAATTGTATGTGATGTATACAATAGGGAATTTTCTTGTAAACCTGATTTAAATGTGCATTACCGTGTCCATAGTAAAAAAAAAAAAATGTAAGTTATATATAAGTACTCAGTATTACTATCTCTTGAATTCTTTTATTCAAAAGCAATAGAAAGAGAATATGTCTCCCCTTTTCATTAGAATAATGGATGTGCTCCTGTATGAAGTGACCTTATATTACGGCGAACTCAAGAAGAAATTCATGCCGTGAAACTAGTGAACCGTAAAAGGCTAAAGAATAGATTTTTTCTTTCTTCCTCCACGTGCAATCTCTACCGGTTGAACCCCTAATTTTCCGAGAAATAAATCATCCACTTTCTGCTAGCTCATTCTAGCACGAACACGCTTCTTCCTGACACGTCATTCTCTTCTGTAAAATCGAAATCACTTGTTTTGATCGCGTCAAGTTTATTATTTAATTTTAATTCATATTTTAAGCATTTAATTATGTCAAACGGAAACATAGTGTATGCTCACTGAAAGACAAATTAGATGTGCTAGCACGTTTAGACAAAGGCGAATCGGCCACAAATGCATGCTGAAAAAGTACTTTTTTGTCTTTAGTATGTATATTTAAATCTTTTCAGATAATCTTTTCAATTACATATAATTTTCGAAAATAAAATCGGTTCGGATTAACCAGAATTTCGGATTAGCGGGGTTCTACTGTATATGCAATGTGAAGCGTGAAGTAAAATATTTTCAATTACGTCTTTGGATGTTTATCGCTACGTTTTTTTCAAAGAAACACCGTATAGATTTTATATGCTCCAGGAAGAATTTGAAACCTGTCTAGATCATAAAATCATAATCGTGCTCATGTCTTTAAAAACCACACATCCGTAAAGTGTGCCATTAAACATTTTCTCTGAAATGTTATCACATCGGACCTTGGCTCACTCAATTTCATGAAGGAAAAACTTTGATGTATTTTTCCATGCAAGTGACATACCGTGTATTTTGTTTTAAAGTGATTATTGTTTATTTGTGAATTTTATCTACTTCTCTGTAATCAAGTAAATTCATTTTCATTTTGCTCCTGAACAAATATTTTGACTGTCAATTGTGCTCTGTTGAGGAAGTATAACATAAATGGAGTTCTACTTTTATTCCCCATGTAGAACGCTCTGTCTTCTACAGTATTTCTTTGAAATTGTGGTTGTTGATTTCGCTTTCAGTCTCCATAAACCGAGATATATGGACGGGTTTTCTGTTTTGTTTGCTTACATTAAAAACCTTGACTTAATTTGCATTACTTTTGGACTTCCGCTTTGAAGATTCCATTGACTTAGCATTACACCGGAATTACGTAGTTAATGCATTTTAATGTATATAAACAAAACAGAAAACTCGTCCATATGTTAAAAATGATAAATATTTTCACATATTTTCGAAAATTCAAGTTTAAAAAATATCAGTTTGTGCAAGAACTCTCATCATTTAGCTTCTCTTAGAGTGTACCGAAATTCACCAGGTTGCAATGCCGATATCTTTCTGTATACTAATGATAATGGTATTGATATGGAATTTTTATATAAGTTCCCTATATGTCTGGCTTTTAAGTCATGAAAGTAAACTTACGCTACGTTTCGCACATGCGAGGTAAAAAATTATTTACTAAAAATATTCATATTTTCCGTAATATTCAAATTATTTAATTCGAATTTTAATACAAAACTTCTTTTACATATTGTCAAATATTGCAAATTTTGTAGAATTTGGTGGAAAATTCTGCATGTAAGCAAAAAACATGCGTTAAAAATTTGGGATTTTTTAAGAAAACCTTTATATCTTCCCGAATATTTCTGCTGTGTTTACAAAAATGCATGTAAATATTATGCACATCAAACATAACCATTGATGAAAGTTCTATCTCATCATCAGCTTTCTTTGAAATAGGATGGGTGAAACTCCATTTTCGCCTTCATCCCTTTCTGGTGGCACCCCTAATTGCCCTCGTGACCGAAAATTCAAAGTAAAATGTGAGTTCCGACGACAGTATATCCCACGATTCTCAGCAACTGATTGCGAACCATTGTATTCTTATTAACTCCAAATTTTTCGAAATCTTAAAAATGGTCCTTAGCATTTATCAACCAGTGTATTTTAACTTTTTTTTTTCACAGTTATGCAAATCATCAAAGTTTAATACATGCTTATATCACTAGATGGCAGCACGATGTGGGCAACAAATTTTCCTTTCGCGATCATCATGCTTTTGAAAGACTTTTTTTTTTTAAATTTAAGCTTTTAATTTTAACCTTCAAAAATATAATTAATGTTTTTATTTGCTTTAAACTTATACCGCACAGCTTCTGGCAGTTCTATATAATCAGGAGCAAGAAATATAAGGAAAATAGTTTTGAGCTAAAAATTTTAATTATAGTTAATTAATTAAAAATTAAATTTTTAATTATTTTTTAAACAATAAATTCCCAATTAATTTCATTTTAATTAATTTATTAGTTTCAAATATCAATTTACATTAATTCAATTTTATTTTTAAAAATTCAATTTTTAATACAATTTATTTTAAATACTAAATTTTCATTACTAAACAATTCCTACTTCTATTCAAAAATGTGATGAATGAATTATTTAAATAAGTAATTATTATATTATGCAAAATTAATTTTAAAAAGGCGAAAGTGTAAATGATGCAAATTACATCACTGTGCATTGCAGAATTATTGTATTTAAAAATGATAATATGACATGAAAATTGAAGTAATATCATTATAGCTTTGGAAATTCTGGTTAATCAGATATTTACGAATTAAAGATTGTAGAAACTGTACAAATAAGCAGCTTAAGCTATATAAAAACTCAAATTACTCGCATAATTATCAATTCGCATTTATGATGAAGCTTTCAAACAAATTATCGCTTGAACTATCTAAAAATATGATTCAACAGAATTAAAATTTATTTACTAAATGCTGCTTTAAATGTTTTCTGCTATGTCATGCTATGCCTCACTTAAATTTTAATTATGTGCTGTTAAGGACGTGTTGAATTATCTTAATTAATAATTGTTCGAATACCACACAAAAATAGTTCATTAAATGAGGTAAAACTTCCACACATACTGCAAGAATAGCTGCAAAGTATGAAGATTTACGACAGAGAGCTAAGGGGATTTCCTGGTCTTAATTATAAAAGAAAAAAATCATGAATATAGAACAGTTCCATTTAAATTGCTTACAAAAGGAGCAGGTTTTATACTAACACTCTTGTTAGTTTATAACTGATATTTCCTGTGATCCATACATAAATTCAGTGGCGAATCCAGGGGAGGGACTATCGGGCTGCCGGGCCCCCCCCCCCCGAGCTAAACCAAAATTCTTGATTTAATTTAAAATCACTACAACTGTTTGATCTTAATTTTCATTTTAAAAGAATAGTAATAAAATCGTGACAATATTGCTTTCTGACTTGACAGGCTCGAAAATTTTCCTATTTTTCTAGTCATTGTACTTGCACTTCTAGCGTTGGCGCGGTCGAAAACATTTTTTGGTCAGCTATTTCATTGTATTTTTTATTAAATTAACGAAAGTATTGTAGTGTTCCTTATTATTCTTATTGTCAGGAGAGGAAAGCCTGTAAAGTTAAAGTGTTTTGGTTTATATAAGCCATGAGGTTTGACATTCGTCACTACGATACAAAATTTTTATGACCTCAGCCCCCACCCCTAGACCCGAATACTGGATTCGCCACTGCATAAATTCCTTCTTCACTTTCACAAATACGAAGCATTTAAGAGAACGTATTATAACTGCATAAATATTGGGTTTCGAAATTTTGATGAATATCCTTGTTTAGACCTCCCTGAGTAAGAAAAGACATTTTTGGAATTATGTCTGCCTATCAAATTTTGGAAAAAATCCATCGGCGGGAAGTTTGTCTGTCCTTTTTCAATAGAACTCTATAACTAAAAAATGCAGTGAGCTGAAAGGATGTTATTTGGCATATGTTTTTATCACAAGATTTGTAGAAAATTTTAGTGAGGAGAACATCAGTTTTAATTTACCACTATTAGATGACGAGGACAATGCCTGAGCTGGCAACCCCTCTTCAAGCTTACGCTCCACACCAGCGGGAGGACTGCAACAGGTCCCATACACTGCGGATCTTCTGAGGAATCGGGTTTCGATCCTGGAACCCTCCGGCCTCAAAGGCGAGACTTTACCACTAGGCCACCGTGACCTGAGGTTGACTGTAAGTCGGTGTATCTGCCTCATGTATTTGAACGAGTTAACTCAAAAACGCAACAAGTATATAAATGAAATTCGGTATGTGCTCTTAACACTGAAGTTGTAGATCTGTATCAAATGTTGAACGCAAGTGGTCAAAGGGAACAGGTACAAAATGCAAACTCGTTTTTTTTCACTATGCAACGAAACTTAACACAAAATGCTTCATATTGTGTATAACAAAAAGGTAGAACAGTCCCGATGGTTACGTATGTGATCCACAATATAAAATTCCTAATTATGGTATCAGAAGAAATTTATTGTTAACAAAAATTAGACTAAAATCATTTTCATAACATGAATCGAAACATTTTATGCGCGAATTTTATTTATGCATTTACAATTTATGTTATTCGAATTCGTTTTCAGGGAGCTTTTTATTTAGAAATAAAGCAATGTAAAAATAGTTGGAAATGCATTTTATTTTTACAATAAATATCTTCTGAACAGGAAAAACATCAATTTAAAAAAAATTGCGCACATATATTAGGCAGAAGCCATTCCGTTCCTATAAAAAATTAGAATTGTTTATTTGATCAGTTCATCGCAATTTAATGCCTACATATTTATTAGTATCAATGAGTTTGATATGTATACATGTTTCAAAAAATTGCGATGAAAATGTGCTCTAAACGCAGATGATGTATAGTATTCGAATCAATCTCCATATTTAATTTCATTTCCAAGAAATTTATTAGCAGCCAGGCACATCTTGTGATGGCTGGAGCAATTTTTCTTTCTTTTTTTCATTTTTTTCGTGCCAATAGGACGCATATTTCGTCCAAAATCTCCCTGACCAGAGAATTGTGCAACGTAGCGGACTCTGCCCTTTTCCTATTCTGATCTCCTCGCACCATATTTGTGGTCCCTCTTCTTAGATGCCTAAATAAAATGGTTTATTTTTAAAGATGAAATTGCAGGATCTTGACATGGATGATAATTCCTTTATCTTGATATTCAGAGACAAGATTATCAGAAGGCAACCACAACAAATCTTGCTGACTCCAGCATTTTTTCTTCGCGCTGGCAGGACGTGAACTCCAAAACCTTTCGGTGCGTCAAATTGTGTAACGGAGCTGCCTCAGCCCTTTTCCTGTTCTGACCTCTGTAGTGTATATTTGAACTCTTGCTTCTTGGAGGTCTAAATTAAATAGTTTATTTTTAAAGATGAAGCTGCGATTCCAGTTCCCTTTCTTCTGTTGATACGCATACATTTAAAAATCAGGAAATGATTTAATTTTCTCTAATGGTGCTTTTCTTTTTCATTCATGATAACGAAACCAGATATTTTAAGTTTCAATCCGGATGCTTTAGAATCCGAGAACGTAACCAGGGAAATTAGTATTTGATGAAATCGAAACAATAACAAAAAAACATGAAATATAATACAGTCGAACTCCGGTGTAACGAACTTTTCAAATGGTCCCAACCGAATTCATGTGCCACTAATGTATTTTGCTTTGGGATTGCTTTTTTCCAAAGCAAAATTGAACATTTCGAATGTTGCGATGAAGACTTCACGTCTGATGCGCCAAGTGATGAAGAGACAGTTCACCTCATAAAAGAAAAGAATGATTTGATTGACGATTCATCTTCAGATATGGAAGAACTAGGTGATCAATTTTCTGATGCGAAGGCAGCTGTGAACATTTTGCAAAATTTCTTCGCAACAGGAAATGTGGATAAAAGTGTTATGTATTGGTTTTTAATTATTGATAAGACGATAGATGAAACGTATCTGAAATCTAGGTGCTTTCAATAAAAAAATCACGGCTTATTTTCATAGTTTAGAGAAATATATGTAAGTACAATTAGTTTCACCTTCAAATGCATCATGAATGAGGTTAAATTTCCAATTTGCTTAAAGTACTATTCCCATTAGTGTTTCACGCTTTTATGTTTTTGTTTCTCATTTTTAATATACTAATAAAAGTATGTTTTAAAAATCTTATTTATTAGATTTATGTCTGTCAGCCTGTTCATGTGTATGCGAATACTGTAACTCAGAAGCGCAATGTGTTAGATGGATGGAAAATGGTATGTAGCCAGTATACCAAAATGCGCATCTGTATCGAATTTGAGGCTAAATACGTAAAATGCAAGACTGCCTGACTGTCTGTCCTAGTGCATATTACGATGATAACTAAAAAACACAACAAGCTAAAGGAGCCGAATTACGCATGTAGTCAGATGGATTTGTTACAGAATTTTTGATCTGTAACAAATTTTGAACCAAGTTCATCAAAAGATAGACTATCTTCCTGTCTGTATCCTCTTGAGACCCAAAGCTATAAAATAAACAAAATCGAGATTAATAATCTTGATAGGGTTGTTTACTATATAATACTATATGTAATTAATTTACTAATTATATATTAATAAATATGTTAGAATAGAGTATTCGCACATTACATCACCAAGTTTCAGAAAGCTGACGCCTTTTTAAATAGATATGATTGGTTGTCGTATTAATGTTTTCTATTCGTTGTTCCACTGTATCATTACGAATTCCCATTGGCTGCCTTTCTATCTTTTCAATCCTCTTGAAAATCTATATATGTAAGTGACTTTCATTTTATACTCATTGTGATTCTGCTTTTCATGTATGATAGACCATGCTATAAATAAAACCTGCTTTATTCGATCCAAAGGACTCTGAATCTTTTAACACAGGCATTTTCCACAAAATGAAGTGGTTATAAATCTAACAAAATATAATTAATTATATATAATTAAAAGATGGCAGCACGGGTCTATCCAAAGAATTGAACAGCGGCATTTAAGGGCTTTGAACGGAATGAAACTCTTTTGTAAATGAAACACACACAAATGTCCATTAAAATGGACACGATGACTCAACAGGATATACGCGAATACTATAAATGAAAACCACAACGAGCTAAAAAGAAATTATATTTTGAATATGGTCTAGTCAACAAAATCGCAGAATCAAATTTTGGACTTAATTGATAAAAGGGAAACGGTCAAAAATACGAAATCGATTCTTGTAATTATACTTTGAAGTTAAGCACAAAACATGCCATTCTGTGAAAATATATTAAAATAAAGGGGAGAACATTCCCTATGTTTTATATGACATATTTTGTTATATTTATTTAAATCTTTGATAAAATATGCAAATTTTGTTGACTTGTGCATGATAACCTATGCACAGTTTATCTGTATGATTCTCGATGTGGATTTGAGCGCGATAACTCAGAAACAAAAAAGCTAAATGGATGAAATATGGTATGTGGGTTTCACACCAAAATTGTACGAAAGTATCAAAATTTGGACAAAATCCATAAGAAAGGAATCTTGTTTGTCTATTAAAACGTATGTATGAGCACGATAAGTAAAAATAATGCAAGAAGCTAGAAAAAATAAAATAATGCAATGAGTTAGATGAATAAAATCTGTCGTGTGGTCTGTATAGACAAAATTGTTGACATGAATTAAATTTTTGAAAAAATGCGTCAGTGAGAAGATGTACTTTTTCAATATTCACGATTTTCTATATTGTGCTATGAAAATAAATAAAAAAGCCATTTTTATAAAGACTGAGTACTGATTATAAGATATATTATCTTGTGGATGTACACGAGAAAGCATAAGGGAAGACACTTTCTATTTTTTTATTGTATTGCAATTCATTTTTCCTTTTCCCAACTGCTGCACATCTTTTCCATGATTCAGTACCAGGGTAAACAATTCAAATTTTTTTCACTTATTACGATTAATGATTTTTCATCTTTCAACTACCTACTCAAATGTACAAATGGGATTTGCAGAGGTAATGATAGTTTAATTAGGACAGCATTTTTTTACTTTTGAAAAGTGAAAAAGACAGAAGATGTAGTTTATTTTAATTTCAATAATAATTGAAAGCGATGTGAAAAATAAAATAATGAATAAAGAAACAAGAGAAAATAAGGACAGAAAAATAATCGCATGATATATACGACTTTTTTGGAAACTAATAGAAAAAAATATAACTACTTAAAACAAACAATTTATCGCGAGTGAATAAATATAAATATACAAACATAAAAAAAATTTAAAAGTTAGAAAACGTATGCATATATAAATATTCAAAAAGGAGAGAAAAATTCCTGAAAAGTCATTTATATACTAGGCGAGTAAATATTATATACTGTAAGATTACAAATTGATTTTTTTTTCACTCGGACTAGTTGCACATTTAAAATTTTCATCTTATAGTGAAACTTTCTGCTGTAGACCTTACTAAGACCAAGTTGAGAAAAATTTAAGGAAACATCTTTTTTAAAAATTCTCTTTTATTAAACACCATAATTCTAACAAATTTTAAACTATTTTCTTGGTAACATAGTTTAAAATATCTTAATTCTGACTGCATTAACTTTATTTTTAGATTATAATTAAACTCTTTTTCAGCTTTTCATATAATTGTTTTATTTCACTGATGTTGACAAGCCAAACAGCAAGCATAGAGTCTGACACAAATCAAAATGACCACTATAATATTATTCTCAATCGGGTGTTCTAAAATTGTAGTTCAAACACTTAAATAAGTGCGTAAAATTTTGGGCATCGTGACAATTTCCAAATCCCTGGTGGCTATCAGATTCTTCAATATTTGTTAGAAAAAGAAATGGATAAAATAATCATGATTTTTATTTTGTTCTGTATTTTTCTTTAAATTAATATATTACATTAATTTTCTATCTTTATAACTTTCTTTCTATAGTTTTTCTTTCCAATGCGTGTACGGGAATAGAGAAAGTTTTAGAAGCGTTTATCCCAAAGGAAACGTTCAAAATGTGATCTAAGGGAATCCTGACATATCTTTCAGAGATTTACTCTGGCAGGAATACTTTCTATTAAGAGCTTAACCCATTATCTGCCAAAACTCTATTATTCACTTTTTGAAATAAAAAATACATTAATATGATAACATGAATGAAATATAAAAGAAAACGCTATTTCGAAATTTTTTACTTAAACTGATTAATTATCTTTTAATGAGAATTAATTTTCTTTTTAGTTAGAAAAATGATTTTTATTTAATAATTACCTTCTATAGCAGTCAGCTCAACATTCAGATGCAATAATCAAAACTAAAAAGTGCACTGTTTTGGTGAAAATATTTAGAAAACAAACGTCCCAATAAAAGACGCTTGTTTCCTAAATATTTAGTGGCACATTCTAAATATTTAATGGCAGATAATGGGTTAAAACCCATAAGACATGTGGATTCTGTTTCAAATAATAGTGTATCATATCTATAAAAAGGCATGAAATCAATGCGATGATTTTCTATGCATTACATATGGACTATGAATTAATCAATCCTTTTATACAAAATGCTGCACAGAAAAAGTCGATTCGTTCAATATTTTTTTTCAAAAAAGTTGCATTGATGTTGACTTTGCAGTTATTCATATAAGCTCTTGATATAGCTTCTTAACTATTCTTTGGAAGTAATAAATTATGTCATGCGATAATAAATCTGCGCATCCGAAATGTGAGTTCTTATTATTAGGACTGCAACAGTGAATCAGAAAGAAGGCTCTGCAGAGAAAAGAACCTTTAGTTCAGACACTAATGAGTCATTTTTGTGTATTATATTGCTAAACATTTTCACTTATTATATCCTTAACCATGACCTATGAATCATTAATTATTTCTTTAATCTGTCACAAGTCGAAAACGGGGAAGTGTTGACAACACACATGTTCCAGCGTTGAAGATAAGCAAAGGAAACTTGATATGTTAGTACTTCCGGTTTGAACTCTTTGTACTTCCTCAGTTTACAATACGAGTCTTTCAGTTGTTTATTATATCAATTTTCAGGGGCGTTTTGGTTGCTGTCCCTGTCAGTGGAAAACATTTAAAGGTACTGTTTCATTGTTTTCGAAAAAAATACTAACTTAAAGCATAAATGTTTTGGCTTAGTTTACGCTTCATACAGCTATGAACGAATAATAATAATAACAACAGTTGCATTATGTGTTTATTTTAAGAATAAAGAATTTTCTCTTTGCATTTAATGAAAATTGGTTCTTATGTAACTAGAATGTGAATTGTTTTATAGTTTTTTTTTTAAAAAATAAATGATTTGAGAAGTTAGCGTTAAGGAAATTAATAACCAAATATTATGAAGTTCTGATAAGCTGTACGTGCGATAATATCGTAAATAATAAAATGATAAATTATCACTTAAGTTTATGCTATAATTTTGGAATCAAAAACCAATCTGTATTTGTTTTGTTTTTTGTTATACTTTGTGTTTTTTGTGTTTTGTTATACATTTATTTATTCATTAATAATTCGTTAATTCATTGCATAGTTTTCTCATTTTATTTATGCATAATTTATACAATTACTTTTCATTTGTTTTGTTTCCTAAGCATCTCGGCTATTGATTATGTCTTCGTATATTCACATTCACTTTAAAATAAATAGTTTTTGGTGACGAAGTAGAAGCATTTTATAGAAAATTTACTATGGTAAAATGAAAAACGAAAAACAAATTTAACTTCATGTTATCGATTAGAGTATAACCGCATTTAAATACTGTATATATTGGAAAGATGAATAGCTTTATATTTTATAGACAATGTCAGCGATTAATTGTTGTGAAGTTATTTGTCAGTTTCGTAATAAAAATTTCACAAACTTTTAAATTTGCAATTTTGTAATTTATGCTACTTTCTTTTATCAAAAAATATCTTGGTTTTTCGAAATTTGCAAAATTTGTATGTTCTTTAAATTGTATATTTTTACTTTATGTGATTTGAAAATCAATTCAGATAAAATATGAAAAAAAAACTTTAGCATTTGTCAGTTTCAAAGAATCCAATTTTCGTATAATTGGAAACTATTTAAATTTTGTAAAATATTGAATCTCATATTAAGTTTTTTGTTTAAAATCTATTGCGTATATAAACTGAATTTTTGCATATTTTATAAGAGTCGCGAATTTTTTTTTTAAATCTAAAACCTTTTCAGCAATCGAAGAGTTTAATTTTTTTTAGTAAGCTCACAACTTAAAATTATTTAACTTTTCAGTTTTCTGTCACTTTAACGAACTGAAGAACACTACTAAGCATCTTTAGTAAGGTTTTCTGAATATTATGTGTTTAAACATTTAAAGTCCATGCATTAATATGTTATCGAAAATCTTTAAAAATCGTCTATAGTCATAACATTATTATCGATTTTCTTACAGTTCTATCTCTTTTGAGCCTATACCCAACACCATTTGAAATGAAAAAATTAAGTTGGAAGCACAACTAAGGCAGAAAGGTAAATTTCTTTATATTAAATTAAAATAGAAAATCTCTTGCATTGTTTTCCTTGATGACAAATGCTGGCTCTAAATTTGCAGACAGACAACGATGACTTCAAAATTTATTTTCAGAACAAACTACTGAACACTGTTTCTTATAAAAGTAATCAATCTTTAGTTTTAAATATAAAATAAAACGTTAAGCTTTTGTTTCTAATCAGACAATAAGAAAGAAAGCAAAACGATGAATAATGAAAAAGGTTCAAACCACATTTTGCATGGTATGGTTCAGGTTACAAGTTGTTATTGAAAGTTTTAACATTTGTTTTTTGAGCAAGATAATGCAAAAACATTTATTCCAATTAGCGCGTTATACATTAAGAAAATTTTTCAACACGAGATTTTTTTTATCTACGAAAATTAATTGAATCCGAGAAAAAAAAGTAATGATGGAAGCTTTAATTTTACTGCATGAAATTGCAGTGCAAACATTCGATAAATAAGGCGATCTTTAATGATTTTCTTAAAAATAAAAATAAAAATGCTAAGCTAATTTTTGCATTGTGTTTTTCTTCTTCACAATAGTACTTAGTTACTTTAATTACTCTACTTTATTTCCAGGCCAAACTAAATTTCCATCAATGAATAATATCTTTTAAACTCTTTAGATTAGCGAAACAAATTGGGAAATGATTTAGGTATTTAATATGTTTCTTGAAAAAACAATATAAATGGAGCTTTATCAGATTCATTCAAAGAATAAAACCAGTCGTAACGAAGAAATCAATAATGTCTTTACATATTATTTAACATTTATTTACATATATGTCGTTTTTAAACAGCAACTTAGTATTTTCAAATACAATAAAAAATGAGTAGGAAATGAAAATTCAAAATTTCTGAATAGTGATGCCGACAGAGGACGAAAGAAATTTTGAAGTAGTTTTGCTCAATGAAATAAAATTTTTCTCATTGCTTCGCAAAAATCATTATTCTAAATCATAAACAAAATTTAAAATAACAACATGTGAGTAATTTATGATCTTTCTTGAACTGAAAGTTTATTTATTTTAAGATTTCTTTTTCATTGGTCAAAAATAAATATTTTCTTATAAATTATATTATCTATCGATTAATCATCACCGTGTTATTAGACGCATTTTCTTCGGTAACTAAATTACTTTCGGAGATTACAAATTTAAATTCAGATTTTTAATATTCTGTATTTGATTCTATGCTTTCTTAGAAGCAATGGACCTTAAAAATAATGTAGTTGCAGTTATTCACTTTTACATACTGCATCTAACTGTTTCTATTTTGTTCATAGAAGAAACTAAAAAAAGTTTATTTGTTAGTGTTATACATTTATGAAAAATTAAATTATATACAGTGTCCATTCTAAACGTGGTCCATCAGTTAATTTCTAAACGTTAGAGATAAATAAGCATATACTTCCAGTTGGAAAAATGCTTTAAATGACCACTAAAAATTGTATTTTATATTATTTGAGCCAAAAAATGTTCTGCTGAAAAAAATTACGAAGTCTAAATTTTTATACAGTCTCCCAGTCTGCTAGTCATATTTAGTAAAATATTCTTGACACGATAACATTTTAAACAAAAAAGTTCCACTCTTCTGAGATTAAAAGTAATCGAGTTATAAAACTTTGAATTTTATAATTTTAAACCAATCAGAGGCCGCGTCGAGCAAATGCTACGCATTGATTGGCGGATCTTCTTCGAGGTGGCCATTGAAATGGTCTAAAATGGCATAAGTCAGCGATATGGGAAAGCTCTATAAGTCGGTCAGTTTTTGGCACAGAAGAGTGGAACTTTTTTGTTTGAAATGTTGGTGTGTCTAAAATGTTTTGCTAATTATGACTAATAAGGCCCAAGACTGTATAAAAATTTAGAATTTTTTATTTTTTTCAGCAATAGATATATGTACTCGAAAAGCATAAAATATAATTCTTTACATTTAAAGTCTTTTGCCAACTGGAAATATGTGCATAATTCTCACGGTTTAGAAATTAGCTATTGGACCAAGTTAAGAGCGGACACCTTGTAAATTAAGTACAATGAACAATCTGCAGACAATTATAAAGAAAGGGTACAGTTTTTTCTTAGTAATTTTTTGACAACTCTAAATGATTGTTCAAAAGTTAAAAATGTGGATTCAATGGAAATAATTAAACCCTTATTATTCCATATTTGATTACCGCTGGCAACCATGCATCACTTTATTAGAGAAGTTGAAAGGAAATTACAATAAATTATAACCAAAATTTTAAAGCATTTTAACTCATTAGAACTCTTAAGTTCTTTTAACAGAAAATAATAAAGTATCTTCAAATGCAACCAATATGCAGTAGAAGGTTAACGTCGTAAAAAATGGTGGACAAAGGCAACCTGAAAATCAACAGTTTCAATTCATAGTGTTACTTAAAATCCAAAAACAAGATGGAGAGTCTGGGTTTAGACAGAAAGTTGAGTAAATATTGCAGTTCTACCATTTTAAACAACAATGTCAACTTCTTCCTATTTCAGTAATCTTTTTTAAAAATGTCAAAAATAATAAAGGCACATTTTTGTATTCACTATTATCTATAAATATACCACTTAAATTTTTAAATTATGTATACGCCTGAGAAGAAATTCCAATTCGTAAAATTGTTGGTACTTTTATCATGTTTTAGAAATATGCATGAGTTTCTAGTATGTAAGAAAATATTTTAAGCAACATTTCAATTAATGAATGCATGCATAAACAATGAAACTGATAAAACTGTCTCAAAACATTTTCTAAACAGAAGAAAATAGTGCCAATGAAACTCAAAAATACTTCAACTCTAAACAAAGTATTATTTATTGAAATTAGTTCTGATTGGAAACATATTTATTGGAAATATGTTGTGAATATTTAGTGACTAAACTTTTAATGTTTTGGAATTTCAAAATTTTTGCCTTGATTTGCATTTTATGCTGTAGTTTACGATCAATCACTTTTGAGCAAAATTAAATGTAAAAAAAATTATAAGATTATTTTTGAACAATAATTCATTTATTTATAAGATTTCTGAAGTTATTTTTTTTTATTTCGGGAAAAGGCCTCTTCATTTTTGAAATATTTCTTCAACATTGCTTATAATCGAAATATAGGATAATAATTTAAAGTTACAGCTTTAAGAATCTCGCTTTTATCTTGAATAAAGAGATGTGATTGATAAAGAGGTATTATTTGCTTTCCAAATTTTAAGTTGGTTCGAAGTTACATAACCTTCGTCTTACAAAGCTTGATTAACTATTGCGCAGCAATTTTATTCCCCGGATATTGCAAGTTGCTTATCACATTTTTGGTGATATTTGCTAACCAATTGGTGTTACTGCTTTTTAATCTTAATTGTGACCAATTGTTTCTTATAGAATTCTTTATTTTTGAGCTCTAATAATATAAATTGCAGTTAAAGTTCGAAAAATGCAAAATTGTAACGAATTTCTCAACTTACATTTCTGTTTTATTCTGTTCTGCCCATTTTGAAATAAAATTTAAAGTGAATAAGGCTTACGAGATTTGCAAAAAATATGAAGGATTTGGTTTAAATTAATCCTACTAGGTTTCAGATTTCTCTTTTTAATTTCATCAATGCCAGTTAATTTTGAGGATGCCCTGGAACAAATATAGTTTAGTGAGCACTTTTAAAATCTTTCTATTTACTAATAATTTCGAATGCAAATTCTGAATATAAATTTATATGAATTGTTTAACATTTTGAATTTAATAGAAAGTCATATCTATTCTTCATTAACAGTAATTCTTAAAAATAGTTTTTTGTTGACCAAGAAAGTATTGAAGTACAAAGTGATTTTTTTAAAACTGATACTACTCAGAACCATCTGTAGCTCGATCTATCAGCTGAAATGCCTTCTAATTTCATAGGGGGACTAATCACGACATGGGAAAAAGAATCAGTGAAAAAAATCCCGTTTGTCCGTCTGGAATGTTGTGTTCAGGATGCAATGTGTGGTCCACGAAAAGAGTGGTCACATTGAAAGAGGTCTTTGCCCTAGCCGATGAAGTGGTTTTTTTGCGTAAAATGCTGTGGTGCACTGAAATATCATCTCTTTAACCATTTAGGGCAGTTCATTTGTAGCATTAAAGCGGTGCTGCAATGAAATTTCTTCTTTGCTTTCCATTTGTCTAAGTGTCAGTTGTGTGGACTACAACAGTGTCGCATTTCCCCTTATCTGCGGCTTTCGGAACTAATTTTCACAGAATCTCTCTTCCCATGTCGTCATTGTTCCCCTACCAAATTCTGGTGGCATTTCAGCTGATAGGATGGCTCTGAGTAATGTCAGCTCAAAGAAAACACTCTGTATAAATTCTATCAACTAAATAACAATTTTTTTTCAGATGAATCTTCTGCTGCTCTTTACCATGCTTGTGCTTGGAACGACAAGTGGACTCGATTACAATTACGATAATTCCAGAATATGTAAGACATTGACCGATCCTAACACAGATGAACCGTTCCTGGAATGCATGTGCGAGAACCGTGAAAATTTCACAGTGGATTCCATTATTGATTTCTCAATCACTCGTATTATTATCAAAGGCTGCGGAGATGTTCGAATTCCTTTTGCTTCTTTGACAAACTTGAAGCTTGCAGAAATTGAATTTGTAGACCTAAATAGACTTACTATCCTTCCTTTTGCCCTATCAGCAGTACAAGGAGTTTCAGCGTTAAAAATATCTGATGTTGCTGAATTAAATATCATACAACATGCTTTTGTAGGGCTGTATAATATTGACCAGTTCATCATTAGGAACGTAACAGCAAGCACAGTTATGAAAGACGCCTTCAGTGCAATTTCAACAGTCAATCAGTTCTTAATTGAAGACTGTATATTCGAAAAGGTCCAGCAGTTTGGATTCGCAATACAAAATATCACAAATTTCAATGCAATTAATACCGAATTTCATGCAATGGAAAACTATTCCTTAATGTTGCACAATACTAAAAATGTTGTTTTTGAGAGTTGTGTGTTCCATGAGACTCAGAATGGTTCATTTATGTTTTCTTTTGTGGATTCTGTGTATTACAAGAACTGCCATTTCGGGGAAATCGAAACGACAGCTTTTCACAGTAATCCTTTAAATGTGTTCAGCATTACAGATTCATACATCGAAAATCTGAAACCAGACGCTTTCGGAGGCCTTGACCTGCAAGAAATATTTGTTTTCACGGATAATACTATTGATATAACTTATGAAACCTCTTTCATTTCCATATTCACTCCACAATATAGCGAATTGGATATGAAGTATTGCTGTAATACCTTCACATGTGACTGCAACATATTCTGGATGTGGAGCCTAAAAGATCTTGATAAAAATAATACAATGTTAGAAGAAAGTTACTGCATAGGTAAGAAACAGAAGCCTCTGACTATATATAAACCGATAATGGATTCTTACAATAACTGCATGACACTTGAATTGAAATCTCCACCTAAAAAGCAATCTGTAGAAGCGAACAAAATAACTACAGATTGCAGAAATAATGACTGTCTGTTGAATGATGTTGCATCTGTTGGATGGAAGAACAGGTTTGCATTCCGAACTTTATTATGCATACTGATCATCATCAAATTATTATGATCAATTACACTTGAATGCGTACAATGCCATACAGATCATACGTGAGAATCAGTTCAATAATTTAAAAGAATGTTTATGAGACATTTTTATATAAACATGTTCGAGGAGTGTTTGGTATGTACAAATCCCTTACAATGCAAAGAGTACTCAGGCTTTAGGAAAACACTTGTGTGGACAAAACTACATGTGTAAAAAAAGAAATAATATACAGGATGAAGAAGAACTGACTGGAAAAACTTTAAAGGGTGTTAGAGTAAACTATTCCAAAATAACATTAGTTATTACGTAACTAATATTATTTAGGAATGATAAGTACAAGCGACGCGTTGACGAGCAAACCTGTCAGATATATAAGGAAATTAAACTGTTACCTTACAGCATTGTTGACAAGTGTTTCTACCAAGCAATGCCTACAATATTTACTCAAAATTGCGATCATCGACAGTTCTACAAGCTCAGAAGCGTTGATGGAGTGCTTGGCGATGATTTTTGGGCGGATTTCATTTAGGATCTCGACATATGATCCGATTCGAATATCCGTTGAGGCTGCAAGCTTGCGAGAAATATCTAACATCTTTGAAATTCTGCGCGAATTCTTCATTTATGCTGTCAAACATGTATGATTATTTGTGGACGCAAGTTTGAGCTTTTATTATAAAAACGTTACTGACAGTAAGAAACTTATTTTTACTTTCATGGTTAGCTCTTGTCTCAACAAGTTACTTGCTGCCATAATTCCTAAGCAAAAACTGTATGTCGTAGTGTATTCTACCACCTTTTAAAGTCCCGCCCTTGAGTTTTGAGTTACCCTGCTTATTATATGTTTATAAATCTGCTGTGAGTAATATGAACAGAAGATTCACTAGTGTGGTGTACCTGTATTCATTCATTTTTGTTTCGAAAATAACTGCTCACTGAAATAGTTATGGATTTCGTTATGGACCTTAATTTCGCTAAGAATCCTGAACCATAAGTAATTGTTTTGGAGTTGAATTAGCAATCTCTTGGAATCGAAACAAGTTTACCCTTTACTAAACAGAAATGTTAAGTGATGTGAAAGCAACTTTATTTTTCCATGGAACAGAGAACAGAATGTTCTAACACATTCTTTACTGCCAAACATTGTTTATATGAATAAGTGAAATGTGTATTTTTTTAATTATCTATGTCATGATTTTTCAAATTTATTTTTGTTTCAATTATTTGCATTATACAAGTGTAAAAATACTGCTAAAAACTTTTGTGGAAAGATTGCTCCTTAAAGAAAATTATGAGCAAAATTACGTGCTATATGCAACATTATTTTGCAGAAATATTAGGATATTTTCACAAAGTTAGAATTGCGTTTTATTTAATCTTTCTCGCTTTTTTTCCTTTTACTTTGAATTCTATGTTTGGAATTCTAATTTCATATTTAATATTTAAAAAATGTTAAATATTTCATACACATTTCTGTATGTATGGATAAAACTGTTTTCGTCTTTAATTAAAAATTTAATTGTTTTGTTTTCTAAAGGCAAAATATATGTGAAATATCCCTTATTTGCAAGAACTTACGCAGATTTTGTGAATAAACGTTAACTTTTTAAACAAAATGTTTTATGTCGTTTTAATATGAAAAATTTTATGCAAAATGTATAAATGCTGTTGAAATATCCTAGTCATATCATTTTGTGTTTATGTGTAGTATTTCTTAGTGATTTCAATCTTCTGTGTATGTATAAATGAAACATAAAGTCTTAAAAATGTTCGTATTTACTATGGTGTATTATGATGAGTACTGAAACTTATTACCATCCACTGAAAATCAATCTGTTACTTTTATTGAGATAATAGGTTAAAATAATTCTTTTTAAATATTTTGTTAATTTTAACATAATAAATGCACCGAACATTTTTCACTGTCTTACGGAAATGTGTTTATAATAAATCCTGTTCTTAAAAAAAAGATAAAGGAATATCGAAAAAAATATCATATTTCGAATATTTGATGGCACTCCGAATCAGTTATATATAGTAGATATGAAAAATGAAAAAGTTCCCAGATGTATAACCTTTTACTGATATAAACCATATTTTATAGTATAGCTTCCAGATTGTAACACCAGAATTTTTAAAATGACATTTTTCGTCATTGTGTTTTCTGTAAATTTATCACAAGTTGAATTTTCCTTTGCCTTCTTTAACCTCTTCACCTCAAAATAAGAACCATCTGTTTGCCCTTAAGATAACAGATTGTTTCTCAATGTTTTTGATGAATCCTATGTTTAAAAGCTATCCCTTTCTTATGGGCATCTTCGTTTATATCAGATTAAGTGACGTGAGAAAAAAGATGTAGAAACTGAAAAGTTTTCGATACTTCTCTGGAATTTTGAAAAACAACTGTGTCATCAGCTTAAAATATTTCTCAATGAAGCGTCAAATTATGTGATATGCTAAGCTCAAGCCGCATTTCTGGGGTATTTAGGATAAATTCTAGACAATAGGCATAATGACATCTAAATAGTTTCAAATTATAATATAAAAAAGATTAATCAAATTTATAAATATTAGAAATAATACAAAACAATATTTCTGTTTTTAACGCTTTGAAGTCTCGAACCAGTTATATCGGATGAGTGGCGTGAAATAAAGTTGTAGAAACTCAAAAGTTTTAGATGCTTCTTCGGAATTTTCAAAAATGATCAAATTTTTCTCAGTGAACTGCCAAATCATGTGAGATTCTAAGCTCAAGCCACATTGCTGGGGGTTTGACGATAAAAGTTAAGACAATAAAATGTTTCCTATTTATATTGATGGGAGATATTTTTTCTCATCTATGAACAGTCCTAGATCGGTCTCTGGTATTTTCCCATGTGTTTACAGTATTCATCTGATGTCCGATTTTAACAGTCCTTAGGATTTTTTAAATAAAACTCTCCGTAAATATTCATAATATCGCTCAGTTGCACAATATGCAATTTTTCATTCAAGGGTTTAAAGCAAATGTATGCATCAAATATAGTAGTGATGTGCCTAATTAGTGTCTTCACACACTTATAAAGGATATGGAAGTAAAAATGTAGATAGATAAAACGATTTAATATCTTAGTATAATTATGAAACACATTCTTGCTTTGTTAAAAATAAGCTAAGTGTTTAGCTTTGTATCTTACTTTGAGGTTCCGTTATTTAAGGTAAGCTTGGTTTAAAACTTTGAATTACTCTATGACCAGCATTTTCCTACTAAAAGAAAAATGAAGTAAGTTGGGATATTAGGAAGTAATTGCGTGCCTGTATTGCACATATCTTTATCTAGAATTATTAAGTGGCATCCTTAACTGAGAAGTTTGCCATATAATGTTAATTACATTTCATATAATGCTTAAATTTTTTATCAGGTGTCAACTAAAATCAAGTAACTATCAACGATTGAAGGAACATGACTATTTTGTCTAATAGATTTTCATGCCTTCTAAAAAGTGGTTCAGAACAAATAGAACTTGAAATAGGATTTCGATGAAATTTTCCAAGCATTATTCTCTTTTAAATTTTAGACAGTTTCAAAGATTTCGTGAAATGATAAAATGCTATATCGCTTAAAGCATGAGACCCGTAAATATTCTAAAATTGATTTGCAGAAGTTTCCTATAAAGAAACAATTTAAAGGTGTTCAATGAAAATATCATATCTTTAGCTGAAATTATATTTGACTTGTTCTATTGTTACTGTGGATTTTAACTTATTCATTTGCAATGTAATGTCGAAAAAAATATGATTAGAATCAATGCACCTTTCTTTAAAGACCGAGTTTTTGTACCATTGTACTGCACAGTAATTCATTTCAGTAAGAATCAGTCTTTGATTTCAGAAAAAAAGGATTCGCTATAATAAAATGTTAACTGATGATTTTTGTACAATTCTGAAAATACCAAAAGTGAAAACAAGTCTCTCTACATGAAATAACAAAGGTAAAGTACACTTTGAATGAAGGTTTTTCTAATGATGATGGTCAATAAAAGAATAAATCACAATTTTAAATGACTATGCATATAATGAGCTATAGCAAAAACACTATTCATAGCTTTCAAATTTCAGAAAAGAATAAAGAATTACGAAGCAAAACAACTTTTCTTTAAAACTGTGTGTAACGAGCCTAAAAACAAAATTTTGTGTAGTCCATTTCTTTTACACGTGATGTTCCCTTGGAAACAAATTTAAGAAAAATGCAAGAAAAAAACAGTTTTATAGCTGCGATTCTTGTTCATAGGAGTATTTCTTCTGGGGTTGGGGGAACACCCTGTAAAAGTAGATGGGAGGTCAAAATGTTCATCGTCGGGGTAGCAAATCAATCAATCACCTAAAATAAAATTTCTACTTAATAGATATTCAGAATAGAATTCGGATATGCCCCATTCATGGGGTATATCCAAACTGCATTTGTGGAAGAGATGCAAAGCCAGGTCTAATGATGTATAATGTCAGATTTTCATATATTGTCCGATTTGAACATCACACCAGTGTCTTCTTAACTTTTAATTAATTATTAAAATAATTATGTGTGAGTAATGCAAAATGAAGTTTTAAATTAGCCAGCATGTTGATGACATGTTTCAAAATTGAAATTGAAGCATTATCAAAAACGCTAGCCATTTCAATTTGGTAGAAAGAACACAAAGCTTGTTTACTCGACTGCTCCAAGCAATTTTGAAAATCTGTAAGTACTGTGAGGAATGATATAATTCGTGTGTGTTCTCTCTTTGACTTTCTCGTATACCATAGAGCTCGTGCAACTGAATTAAGGAAGTAAAGGCTTAGGAAAAAGAATCCAGTATGCATTTTGGAAGAATACCTCTTTCCTTTGGCAGATTCGTTTCCAACTATGATGCAGATTTACTGTTTTGATGTGAAGGCCTCATGCAACATTTCATTCATATAACTAATTGCACTTATGAGATATGTTTACATACGCATGGGATAGGCTTAATTCTGAAAATGACTTTATAGGACACAAAGGAGTCAAAAACGGGGAGATTCGTCAAAAAATTCTCGATCGCTTTCTCATTTTCCACTTCGTATACGTGAAAGTAAAATCATACATACATCATGCTGAATGAAGAAATAAAGTAAGGACTTTTATTGCGTGTCTCCTGTCACTTCAGAACATTTTTTTCTCAAAACAGTATCAAATAGTTCATAATGTAAGAATATTTTGCCTCTACACTAAGTAAGATATATTTTTGACAAAACTTTAAGAATAGCGTTCATAACTTTGTTTGACAGCAATTGCCTTATTTATATATATAAAACGCTAAGGTACGTGGCGCAAAAAAGAGGTTAATTTCTCTTTTGCCGATGGCAACAATCAGTTTGTTTACAAAAAAAAATGGTAGCCTCCTCCCTGTTTGGTTTAACCCTTTGTAAGGCCGTGGGAATATACTTCCCACCAACTTCATCAATTTTTAAATGCTAATTTTTAAGTTTGGTGTAAGTTTTTGGCAAATTTTTCGATGAAATAAAAACCTGGATGTTCCAATTTCTTATTTCAAACCATAACTAAGTGTCTTGAATTGGTAATTAATTATTAATTAACAAAAGTAATGTCATCCAATAAGCTAAATAAATTTCTTTTCTTAAATTAATCTCAATATCAAAGTTATTTTATTATACCACTACTAGAAAAAAATGGCCTTATAAAGGGTTAACTTCATAGGTTCTGTTGTATATATATATATAAAACAACTTTCTCTTGAAAAACATCAGTTTAACACGTCGAGTTAACAATATTTCTTGCAATATAATGAAACTTTGGCTGAAATTATTCAAAGAGAACAATTAGAAATGAAGCAGATGGGCTTAGGCGAACCAGAGAACGTTCAGATGAACGTCAAAATAATTTAAGCCAGCGAAGGGAAAATCGTGTTAATATGAGGCGAACATCATGGAAATTACTATTGTGAATATTGTATATTGGGTACTTTTCTGTTATACGCACATAACTTGGCGCCTTTTTTGTCTTGGCGAATTTTGTTGGAGCGCTGAACCGCCAGCTTGGCTCAACTTCTTTCTTGACGATAATTAACTCGTGCTGTATTTTTGGCAAGCTAAAGAATCAGGGTTTAGAATGCGCCAATTTGAACGAAAATACATGATGTGCGTTTAACAGAGCGCAGATGCTCTGTACGGGATCAACTAGTTTATATATATTTTCTTATTGTTTATTTCACATGATATGTACAAATATTATTTGATCGAAAGGAATACTTATGTTCTGTTATAAATAGACGGTATTATTAAAAAAAGTAAAGCAGAGCCGTACCTCAGCATAGTCTCTTCAGAGAGAGGTGGGTAATTTACGCCCTCTTTATTTAAATTAACTATGATCCCGGGTCAAATACTATAAATTTTTTAGTATAAATGTCCTTAAAAGTGATTATGTTATTACAAATAGTTAGTACGGATATTTTGTAGCACATCACAATTTCCATCTTTTATTATTGCATTTCGACTATATTTTTATAGAAAAGTCTGCTAAATTTGACAATTTTTTTCTATTATTAACCCGAGGGAAGTGCCTCATTTCCAAACACTTGTCTCAACCCTTCTGTAACGGAAGTAAGTATGTTGTACAAGACAAACAAATAAAGAGGCATGTGAAATTGCATTTCATTCATGCCCTGAAAATATGACTTTACTTTTATAGTTTACATTTAAATGAGGTCACGCCCAATTTTTTTACGATTAGGATTGGATTCCTACTAGATTTGTGCTTCTCTGTTTAGTTGTCAGGTAATGACATGTTTTACCAAGGAAAATGGACTTCAAAATGTAATTAAAAAATGAAATCCCAAGAATTGCAACTATTTTAGAAATACGAACTCTATAAGACAGAGAAAGTCTTTTTATCATAATTGCCAGAAGAATTAGGCTATTGTATAAATAAAGTGAGAATAACAATGAATATAAAAACTAAAAAGGCAGCAAAATTTAGGACTTTATTGGAGTCGAGTATAGAAAGAACTAGCCTCAAATCACAGACTCCGAAAATGAAGTTTTCATTCACAAAAGTAGAACTTTTAAGCTCTTATCCATTTCTGATTTTTTTTTCTATGCTTTGATGAAATATGCTTAATTCACAGAGAAAGGAATTTCTTATAAATTTTCAATTTAAGTTTATTTACAAAGTGATAGCGATATGCTGTATTAATTACAGGAACTCATCTATATCAAACTCAAAATTTTGCGTTAATGCTACTATTTAATAAAATGGTTAAAGCGTTACTATATATTATAACTACAACAATACCAATACTGATCTAACACCTGGTTTTAAATGTTTCTTTTCAAAAAAATATCTAAACTTGTTCAAAACCAAATTTCTAATTTTTGAATCTTAAGTAACTTTTCTTAAAATGAAATCTTCAAAAAGAAGGAAGCACTAAATTTAAAAACTTAGAGTATTTTTTAAGAAGGTTTTCTGTTATAATTTCTTTGAGTGTAAAGAAACATAAAATTTTATTACATATATTTAGTCGACTCGGACTAAAAGACGAGCTTTAATGCGAAAAAATAACTTTATTTCGTCAATTAAATATAATTTTGCTTTATAAATATAAGCCTGCAGCTTTGTGCGGCAAAGCATTCGTTAAAATCTAAAACAACACTGTTACCATTCACAATAATATAAACCAACATAAAATGATCATGAAATTTTTGCCAATTAAGATTAAACATATTTAAATGATAACATGAAATAAAATATGTAGCGAAAACCATGAAATAATCGAAAGGAATTCATATCAGGAGATACATAAATTTACAAAATGCATTTCATTTATTTTCATTTCTTCACTGTAGATGTCGCCTCGACGTAGACTAGTAATTCATTTAAACAATTACGAGGGGGAAAAATATCGCATGCTTAAACCAAGAATACGATGTATATAATATTTTCTTTACGTCGATGCAAAAGAGGAGTATGATGAAGGATTAGCAATAAGCTTATCATTTTTTAATGTTAAATGTCTTCATGTTATGAAGTTTTTAGGAGTCTAGAATGGGAAAATCTAGTAAAAATAAAATGAACTCGTCTTTTGAATAACTAACTGGCAAATATTCACCTGGAGTTGATTTTTAGAGCTTTAAAAAACAAAGGGTTTTTACATACACCGCAAGTACATCGAACTGTCGTATTTTTAAACTTATATAATATAATTCATTCATTCATAGACGAAGTAATTCAATACCAAAAATAGACGGAATCGATGAACATCTAAAAAGTTCTGTGGTTTCTTAGTAAAATCAAAATAGCAACACTTTCCCGTAACAGACAGTATCATCTAAATAGATAGCCTGCCATCGGGCGCGTCTGCGCAAATTTTACGATAAACGGGATTTTTTTATACCCTGTTCTCACATTCGAAGTCAAAACTGTCTAAACGCCATTGCTATTCCCTATGCGACCCTTCTATTCAGGATTAAATGGGTTTATCAGAGTTCCAAGGTGATTTCATACTGTTTCATGTTTCTGTCTTAAAGTTTACGCCGCGCGCCCGTTCGTTTAATTTCATAATTTGTTCATGTCTTAACGTTTCAGTTTGGTATATATATATATATATATATATATATATATATATATATACAGCGCGCATTACGCCGATTTAATATTTCATTTTACATTGTCAAAAATATTCAATATGTAATAAGCCTGCCAATAATCCACCAAGCCGGAGAATCTTTATATATAATTCTCTTACGTGGCGACAAAAAGGGTCGAATTCAGTAATCGCCAGTTGGCAACAGCTCGCAAGTTTAGATTGTTTACATTTAGTGTGATCTGGGACAACGAAATTTTTCAAAATGAGCTTAAGTTGGATAGGTTCGATTATAAATAGAACATAGGTCTAATGAAACTGTTGAGGAATCTTTCCTAAGATGATTTTGGTGTAAAAGGCAAGAATTTTAGAATTTTTTTAAAATTTTGAATAAAGGCTATTTTGATCATTTTATAAAGGTAAAAGAAAATAATTATTATGGATTATAATTTTGAATAGGGAATCTGAACACGTTTAAAGTCATTTGTCACCTTAAACTGTCCTTTTTAAGCTAAAAGTTTGTGAAATGGGTTAAATCATCTTGGTAACTCAAATTTTCTGATGTTTTAACACATGAATAGTGATAGAAAAGTTATAACTTTCTTGGCTAAATAATTATTGCAGTGAGTGTGTATACATGTGGCGAAGCTTTTCTGGGCAACAATTCATTGAGAAGAGAATATTAAGAAGTTTGCTGGAATGAAATTTGGGCTAATGAAACTGTTGAAGAAATATTCAATTGTGTGTACCAAGAAGTTTCAAATGCCTGACTTCTAATTGATGTAAATAATTTTTATTTGTAAACATCTTATACATTTTGGCATTCATATTTCCTTCTAACATTCATATATATGTATCTGCATCTAGAAAATTTTAATTTTAGAAATTAATAATTTAGTTTTTTAGTAATTGATAAAAAAAATAATGTTAGAAGTTAATGCTATTTCAAATAATTTAAATTTACTTTTAGTAATTAATGTATTTATAATTTCCTATTACTAGCAGATACTCATAACTGTACGACAAGCGAGCGAAGCGAGCTGGGATCTCATAGTGAACCCAAAAGAATACCCCTTGTTTTGTAACCCCTTAGTTTTCTAGAAAAACTGAGTCCTCTGTTTTACGAAAAAACCTCTCACTTCTCCAGCCCAAAACATCTGATCATCGCCATATGACATTACCATGTTTTTAAGTCTAAATTATACATCGCAACCTGGAAAGGAAAGGGAATAGCAACCAGCATTGAGAAGAAGAGCTTGCTGGTTGTGTTTGAAAGAAAGAAAACGATCATCAAAATCCATGAAAAGCAGTAGGTGCAATATATAGTATACTTGTAAGTATCACTCTAGCAAAAGTTCAACGTTTCAAATGCTAGGGCAATGATTAGAAATTAAGAAGAAAGTCTTTGTTGTATAATCTTAGTTTCTATTATAATATTTTTATTATATATTGCTTAAAACCTTTTTTATAAAATAATATTATTAAATCTCATTACTTTCTTTGATTTCAGTATAATTTTAGATTTTGTATTTTCAAATTAATTTTCACTCTTGATGAAAAGATTTGTTTTTCTGATGTGTCTCTTATTAGTATTATGAAATAACTTACAACTGCCAAAGTAAAAATGAAGAAAATTATTGTGTCGTAAAAAGTACGACACGCTCCTGCTCTTGTAAAAAATTATAGCGCGCCCGCTGGAAGGATAGCGAAGAAATTGATGCAGTTAAATATTAAAATCACTACATATTATGTTTAGGACATTATATGAGAATTCAGTCGTGTAATATCTCGTAATTCTTAGATTTTTTATGGGTCATTCTCTTTCAAAGATTATATAATTTGGTGAGACCATTGCGTGGATTCTACACACATGTCAAATATTCCTTTGAATCAATACAATCCCAAATTAAAAGGTATCCTCTAATGAGATAGTAGAAGAAACAAAACAGGTCTGTAAAATTACAATTAAAAACACATGGCTAACAAAAATTATTTAAAATGCAAACATAGTTACTATTTGTTTATGCATTTCTTCTACCACACTGTGAAAATAATGCATGACTAATTCAATATTCGTTTTCAATAATTGATCAGTCAGTTTATACGTTATTAGTTAAACGGTTTAAAAGGTTACTCAAATTAAAATATTTTGTTTTTCTTCCTAATTATTTACTCAACTTTTTGCTATTGTGTGCAGAAATAAATTTCCCAGCACAATTTTTTCAACGAAAAATCGATACTTAGCAATAATATCCTTACTCAGCACCACCACAACCCACATCGACCAACTCACCTAATAGGTTTAGAACCGTATATGGTCAGCGGAAGAAGAGGAAACGCTCCTAAATCTGACTGGCTGAAATTTAGACATCATTATTTCGGGTATCCAAATTCCGTCGAACATAAAGATGGGCATACGTACCTTCTTAATATAGTTATACCATCGGAACCTTTTGGATAAATTTATGATATTTATGGTTTTCATATAAAATAACTACAATGATAAAATATTAGATTATTAGAAAAGACCTTAGATTAATAAATTAAGAAAAAGTAGTCTCGCGTAATAATAGTATTTTAAGCTTATAAAATTCGGATTTTCTTCATTCTTCAGTCAAATTCTACCATTATGTTTTGTTCATGAAGCAATAACAGCAGCGAAGAAATAAATTTTCATTATAGTATACATCATTAAATTCTAAATCTGAAATCTTGAATTGCAATTCTTACATTTTTTTAAGCATCTCATATCAATGCTTTTTATTATATTTATTGTTTCCAATTATTATTTTGTTATGAAGCAACGAAAACATGGAAAAAATAAAACTTTACATTATAGAATAAATTATTAAAAACTAAAACTTAAAACATTTTCTAGCGTATACTATTGGCTGTCGGCCTGAACATTTCGAGAAGAATGATATAAAATACAATAAAAATAACAGCGTCGGAGTTTGTCATACTGTTTATCTTATATATACGGTGACTGGTCTGGTCATTCAATATCGAAAGGAAACTATTAATACTTCCTGCCAATGTAAGTCCTGTGACTTCCTGAATTTCTTTGTAATTGTCGACTTTGTGACGGTCTTTCACTCAAGAGGGTGCTATATCTTGTGAAGATTATAAAAGAATACATCATGATTTTTAAGGTAATCCATTATTTTATTAATTACAAAATGCATAACTCTTATAAAATTATCATTACATTCATAATTGACGAGCTGAATTTTTAATTACACTAGTAAAATGTGTAAAAAAATTTCTGGGACCGTTTTGTTTTCTTAAGATATTTTCTTATGGATGATAGTTTAAACTATTAAAAGATTTTTTTATATTTTTCACTCCTTTTAATATAACAATCTGTTCTAACTAAATAACATTCCTTTCACTCTTAAAAGGAAATCCCGATGATTATAACTCGATATTGTTAAAAATTCTGTCCTGATTTTAATGTAAAATCGATCGGTAAACTGAGTTATAATTATTTTTTCGTATAATACATTTTTTAACTATTAATTTTAAATGAATCATATGATTGTTTATGTTATTGAAAAAATTAAATTTGGTAATAAAATGGTTCCTTTATATCGGATTATTACTTACCGATTTGTTTCTTGTAAATGTAGAACTATGTGAAAGCCTCAAGTGTGTTTATCAAAACTGAATAAAGCTAGATATTAAAGGAGATAAAGGTAACATGCAACTGATTTAGGAAATTTTTCAATCCGACGATAGCGTATTTAAACGAAGTCGAAGGAGTTATACATCTGCCTATTTTAATCAAATATGTAACATAGTGTGTCTTGTAATCGTATTCGTTTCATTGGATATCATTCACTGTCACTGGACAACATGTATATATATTCTTTTCCCATATTTTCTTTTATTTTTAAAGCATATTTTTTCGTTTTCTCACTTCAGCTTATATAATGAAAGTAAAAACAGAAAATAAGGCATTCTAAATCTTTTTATGAGGGTGATATTATGAACGTAAATGCTCAATGAAACGGATTTTAACTTATTTAGAGAAAATGTTCATGAAACTTATGCCAACAATATACGCTTATGCATTTAAAAAAATTGAAAAATCCTATCTTTTCGTTTATTCTTTAAACGTTTTACTTTTCTCTGTTTTCTCACTTCAGCTTATACAATGAATGTAAAAACAAAATGTTTTTTAAAAAATACGGCATTCTAAATCATTTTAAGAGAGTGTGTTATGATCGTAAATGCTTAATGACGCTGATTTTAACTTATTTAGATAAAATTTTCATGAAACTTATGTCAACAATATACAAGCTTACTCAATAAAAAAAATGGGAAAATCCTATATTTTCGTTTCTTTTTAAACATTTTGCTTTACTGTTTTCTAACTGCAGTTCAAATAATTAACGTAAAAACTAAGAAGAAAATACGACATTCTAAATCATTTTAAGAGAGTAGTGTTATGAACATGAATACTTAATGACACAGATTTTAATCTATTTAGATAAAATTTCAAGAAACTTATGCCAACAATATACATTCTTACACATTTAAATAACTTACTCAAATAAATATTTTTTAAATACATATATTATTTACATGTTATTTTACTTATGTGCCTTTAACTTTCCACCCTGAAACTTTTGAAATGTCTCTTGAAAACTTACTTCTGTAAGATTTGTGTTATACATGTTAGTGCAGAAGGAGATTTTTCTTAGGAATCTCAGAGATTTTAAAATTGAATATCAAAAATATGCGATCAAGACAGGATCCCTTTCGAGCTTAGTGGAACAATTCGTCGAATTCTTCGTCAGAATAAAATGTAATGAAATATTGTTAACGCATTTAAGATAAATCATCAGTTTACTGCTAAAAGTGACCAAGTCAAAAGAAAAAGAAAAACGAGCTAATGTCTTCTTGGATTGTTTTTAAATGTCATCTCTGTAACAGAAGAAATCATCATCAATATACCGTCAGCATACAATATATCCTGCACATATATTGATATGTACATTTTTTTTCTTCTACAGCGATGGCGTTTTAAAACAGAAAGAAGATATTAACTCATTTTTCTTTTTCTCCCAACTTGGTAACTTGTAGCCGTAGTAGTTTGTGAAATTGAAATAGTGTGTCAAGAAAGCTCCTATGTAAATTAATGATACATCAATTCTAATAACTAAATATAAGAAATCACAAATTTCGACAAAAATGCTTGTGGTCTTTTATTCATTTATATTGAAAACGAGAAAGGTTACTAAAGAGAAAAACAATAACGAAAAGTAGACAGTAATAAGAATCTTGCTTACTACGAATTGCAGATTTAAAAGTACTTTTAGAAAATATGTTTACAAAACTTTTACCTCTGCTAGCAGCCACCTTCATTAGGAGGATGAGAAGTCGGCATTCAAATAACCAAGTTTTTGTTCCCTTTGGCGGCATAAGTAAGCGTGTGTTTAAATATATTTTCCCCTATCGCATATTATACCTTTTTAAAAGCTAGTTGGCTGCATGGTCGGAATACGGTAATTAAAAAAATGCATGTGAAATATACAGGGTATCCGAATCAAATGTCCCTGATTTGGAGAGGTCGCTATTCTTAATAGAAAGTTAAAAAGCATAAGAAAAATGTAAAATTAGAAAACAGTACTCAAAGTTTTTATTAAAAAATCAGTGCACTTCCACGCGGGCTCCCTTAGTAGGCCTGGGGATATCCAGCCGGTAGTCCTGTTCCAGCAAAATGCTCGAACATCCGAGCCCCAGCATCTTGTTGGAAGATAACAGTGAGTTGTAAATGCTGCATTTGGGGTATTGCATAAATTTGAAACTTGTCCAGGTAATTACATCACAGAAGTCTCAGTAAAGAAAAATGGTCTTATGACATGTATCATGTAAAAGAGCACAACACATTGATTTTTGGACTGTTTCTTTCCACTTCCTGTACTGTATAGGAATTTTCCGAGTCCCAAATTCTGCAGTTGTGCTTATATTCACTTTGTTTTTCACATGAAATGTTGCTCCATCCAAAAAAATGACGTGGATTAGAAAATCGCGTCCATTTTCGTTGCGAAATATTATCTCCGCAGCAAATGCAACACGCAACGGCAGTTTCTGTACATTACAGATTCAGTTTTAATATATACGCGAAAAATAAAAATTGTCTCCAAAATCTAAGAATTCAACAGCCAATTTTGCCTAATATCGCCAACGTATCTCTAATAGATTTTTTTTAAATCGACTGTTCAAATTAGGGACATTTGATTCGGACACCCAGTATATTGTGATCATGAAAAAACAATTGAATTATATGAAAAATAATATTAATAATAAATTTTTTATTCTTTTTTCAGATAGTGAAACTTTTGATTGCTTGTTTTATCATTTTAACAAGCAGTGTTTTTTCTGTGGCAACTTCCTGTGTTCACGAGACTGCGTGCAATTGTACTGAAGATGCTCTAAAATGCAAGTGCCAAAGCAGTGAATTGATTGTAATACAGACTTTTGCAAAGCATGACTGGAAGACAGTACTCGTGGAAGATTGCCAATTTGTAAAAATTAGTCTCGGAGCATTTTTGCACATGAATCTCGAGGAAGTTGTCTTCCGAAACATTAAAAAGTTGAAATTTCGACCATTTGCATTTTCAGGTATCAAAACGATGGGTCGTTTCCGAATGGAAAACATCAATGATTTAGACATCGATTTATTCGGTATGAGTGGACTTTTTGGTCTTGAAAGCATTAAATTAATAAACGTGACAGCTCCAAATCTATCCGAATTTGCAATTTCCGGAAGCAACATATCTGTGTTCGAAATTGAAGGTTCATCTTTAATTTTAGACTCTTTTAGTATCGTTATTTGGTCCATGAATGACGTTTACATAAAAAATACAGACATTCAAAGTCACACGAATTCTTCTCTTATAATTCGAACTGCTGATAGAGTTCACTTCCAAAAATCTGTCTTTGCTAGTCTAGCCGAAAATAGCATTTTTATTCTTTGGACGGAGGTTGTTGAAATACTCAACTGCTCTTTTAAAAGTCTACCACCATCCTTTCTGTATGGTCACACCGATCATTTTTCATTCAATGATAATATCATCGATAACAGTGAAACAAATGCATTTCAAAGGTTTTTCGTCAGTCAGACAGCGGAATTCAAAAACAACAAATTTCTAGCTGTAGAAACGGATTCCATTTTCCCGAGTCCTAATAATAATGTAACTGAAGTGATTAAAAAAATTTCTGTAGGAGGAAACAGCTTCCACTGCGACTGCCGCTTGGCATGGTTATTCACAGGTAGAGAAGTCTACTCACCTATAATCCATTCTAGCAATTGCTACAATTACAGGCACTTTCCGTTATCCCAAATGTTCAGATATTTCTACTCTAACGAGACTTGCAATTTTTCTGGTTTTGATTCAACCAGAATGTTAGAACAAATGAATCGTCAGTTGCTTAAAGACGACACAAGGGTCAGTAAGGCTCCACCGTTATATATTGGTATTTTTGGTAAAAACTTCATGATAAGTATATTTATTTTGTGTGTAATGAAAATGACCGGAAATGTTTGATTTTTATATTATTTCACCTGTATGATTTTAATATATTAGTTTCTGGATTTTCTAATTTTTAATAGTCATTTACCCATCTAACATACAAGTCTATTTGTCAAGAATCTTATTGCGCATTAACACAGAGTATATCAAAATTTATTATCTATCTTATAAAGTAAGGGGAATTGAGAAAAACTAGTTCAAGACAGCAAGTACTGTGTTCTATAACTGCTCTGAGTGTCATGCTAGATGTATGAGACCACTGGCTTAGCGATTGCTGATAAGAGGATCTGGATGCCTCCCAAGTCTGGCGCTAGTGCGTTAATATCCGCTAAATTGTTTTAAAAATGTGATTGCAAGTCAATAAAAATTCTTCCACATGACTGAACCAGTTGTTACAAGAAGAAAAGATTCTTATTGCGATTGTGGTTTAAAATATTTATTCAAGAAGAGAGAAACATAATCGCCCATCACTTAGTCAAGTAGATGTTACAACAAAAGTCATTTTGAATCACGTAATTACAAAAATTTTCTACTCTTGTAAGATTAAGTGATGGGCGATTCTAGACGGGACTTAAAGAAAATGATATATAAATTGAAACTGTTTTGGTAAAATGTCTCTCTGGCTAGGGAAACTGAATATTATAGACTGAACTCTATTAGCACAAGATGCCATACAATATCTTTACGATGCTGTGCAACATTCAGAATATCGTAGCAACATCGTGGAGATAACGTAGAATATCTTCTGCTAATAGAGAGACTTTGAAAAGTGTTATGTAATTATAATTATTTTGCATGCCGTGAATATGTTTCGAAATGATATTTATGTTTTCAGAATTCTATATAAATTGTTGAATGTATAATTCAATTTTAAATTTTTTCTTAGAAAATTTGACCAACTAACGCGAGAACTAATTAAAACTAAGGATTTTAAATTTAATCAACAACAATAATAAATAAGAAATGTTCATTTTTGCTTAAATGTATAGTTGCCTGTGTTATAAGCTATTTGTGTTGAGAACCCTTTCAAACCTACCAAGTGTGCCAAAATATAGTTTGATTCTAAAAGATAATCAAAGTGATTTCATTTTGATCAACCCAGTCATCAAATTCATTAAATTACAGACGTTTGAATGCGAAAATGTGTGACATATGGTATTTAGATACCAAGCATGAACAATTCAAATTAAGAAAATATCAAAATCATTTAAGGAAAAACAGCTGCTTAAGCATTGTAAAATAATATCCACCTTTAATAAGTGCTGTATATCTGTCAGAATAAGATGTACTGTGTATGCTGATATAGAGATGATTAGGTTTAAAGGGCAAAAAAAGCTTTTATGAAGTTAAATATCATCACTTCCTCTTTATATTGTAGAAATACTTTCAATATTTTTGAATAATTACAATAATTTAATTAATCTTACAGTTTATTATTTTTATTGAATTATTCTTACTTCAGATACAATTTGATTTATCGAAGTAGCAGAGAGCCTTCATTTTTTTTAAAAGAAACTGTCAAGAAACATAATTTTCTTGCTAATTTGCCAGATTTACTATACTGAAAAAATATCTTAAAAATGTATTTTATGATATTAATACATAAAATATTAAGAAAAATTTAAGATTGCTGTCTCTAATTTAACATAAAATTGTATATTCACTATTTGTTTTAATGCTGAATTATTATTAAAATATGTGTGATGAAAAACTAAGTGGATTTTGTGTTATAATTATGAGAAATGTCATTTATTTTGAGAATTATTTACAAATGAAACTGAATGTTTATTTTTGAAGTATATAAATAAGAAAAATCACATTATCTCTGCATATCACTGTGTTATTAGTATTCCAAAATGTTTTATTCAAACATTGAAGCAAAATTCGCCGTTTTGTTTCAACCGTAAATAACAGTTTTTCTTAAAATTTTAAATAGGGTTGAAGCAATAAAGAACAACACCTTGGTGCTTAAAATATAAAAACAAATAAAATTTAGAATCGTTAACATGAATGGCATTTTGCATAAAAGGAAATTTAAATTCAATTAAATCGGAATAAAACTGCAAACTTAAAAGATTCATCCATTTTTAGAATTCTTTTAATTTGTCTTGTTTTATTTATAATACTTCATTGCATCCTCTGCTTGTCATTAATGTAAAGATAAATCCTATAACAAATAAATCAGTAAGAAAAATAGAAACCGTACTTAAGTTGTATTACTACAAGTTTTCTTTAGTGCTCCATAAAGACTTTTATTATTTTATGAGCTACAAAACAGTAGAAATGTGGATTTTCGAAAAGCAATTTCATAATCCTCGAGTAATTATAAAAAGTGTTCTAAGTTATATGCCAGGGATTTTAAAAGTAATTACTTTTTGTATTGATTTTTTACTGCAACGAAAGAAAAAAGATTATTTTTAAACTTTTCTTTCTCATTCGTATCCAGTAAATGCCAAGCATAATTAGACTTCAATGATAATTTATAGATTTATATCTTAGATAAACCATGCAAGTGTTTATACATCTGAAATAAAATGTATTTAATTCATATTTCAACTCAGTAATAAATTAGGAGAGACAGAGCTTAATACAGAATTACAGAGCTTAATACATATGAATAATCAAGAATGAAAAGATAGGTGAAAATTCAATTTATTTACATAAAATATGATTTATAGAATAAAGAAGGTTGTAGAAATTGACAATTTTATCCAGAAAATTCGTAAAAGATTTCATTTGTTTTCTATTATAAGACAAATATATTATTTAAGCAGTATTGACTTCAAAGTCTAGTTAGAAAAGAATTAAAATGAAAAGGTGAAATAAATGTGACTAGTTTTTGTAGAATTATAAAAGTCTTATATTTTGTAAATTAATAAAAATAGGAAAAAAAGCGTTCATATGGCTTGTTCAGTCGCTAAAATTTCAAATTCATTTAGTCGTATTATTCGTAGAAGTCCATTTTCAACCTTGCCCAAAATTTTAAGAAATTAAAACAGGAAACTACAATCAACATACATATGAATAACATAACATGGATTCAAAACACAAACAGTTAATCATGCAATAAAAATAAAAAGATTAACCATTTGTTCATGGTTTGATTAAAAAAAGTGTTGCACATGTAGCAGAAAGTTATATACGAAATACATTTTTTCAGGTGCAGTCTTTGAAATGTAAGTAATCACTTTTAAACAAATATAACAATAAATATGAAATATATTAAGAATTTTCACTATTTTGTCTGTATACACCTTGTAGAGATACTGTAGAAAACAACTCATCAGTCGGTTTCTTGTTAAATATATCAGTGGCACTTTTTCTTCTCATGGATGCTACTTCAACCAGTGGTAAAGATGATAACCGTACATCCCTTTCCGCCTGTAAACAGAAAGATTCACATATTTTCAATAAAATATCTCAGTGGCACAAAACATAAACTAATAGTTTTGAAATATGCTTTCGCTCCCGAAACACTTTCGAATAGCAAAGCATGCAACATATATTTTTTGAGAATATTCTATAAAAATCTTACCCATTCACCAAAGAATAAAAATAAAAATAGAAAATTTTAGACACTGCTTATTAACTTAATGGACGGTAACTTTGAAAAATCATTTGTTTTCATGAAATTTGAATGCAATAACTTTCTAAAATCAATAGTATTATAACTAGAATTTACTTAAATATTCCATACTTGTCGAATATGTAAACAAATGAAAAGATTGAAATCGTCACTATAAAGAACTCAATAGTTTTATTTAAACTTTTTTGAAACTTTAACTGTAATTTAACTGTATTATAAATAGTAAATATGATATAAAACTTACCACAACTTCTTTTGTATCACATTTCCACAAATTATAGAAGAATGGAGTCATTAATTTCTTTTCAATGCTATGTTTATCATTACCTATTTTAAGAAAGATACAGTTATTTAAATTTTGCTTTAAAAATGTGAAAAAACTATATTATCAATTCAAACAATTTTAGACGCAGCAATGAAATATATTGTGCATGTGTGCTTTAATAATTATTAAAATTTTTATTATATAATTATTAAAATAAGTGAAGAATGGGCTAATTGTGATATTACAAGGTGTCCAACGAAAGACTCCCCGATTTTAAAATTAAATAAGTCGGTAATGGAGATCAATAAAAGAATGAAACCAATGGTATGTTTATTTTGAAAGCCGTAAAAATCTGTTGCAGAACTTTCAGAATTAATTACAAATGTTGCCAACAGGTGGCGCTGTACGCACCCTGAGAAAAAGACTACTCATATAGCAATTTCAATTTGCAGCAAAGTTGCAGCAGTCTTGCAATGCAAGTTTTTCAAGTCAAGACCGCAAGTTCATATCAAGACTGCAGCAAGTTAACGCAAATTTCGAAGTTACCACGCGACAACCTTGCAGAAAACTTGTCACGTCAAGTTCATCGCAAAAGAGTCGAAAAGAAGAGAGTGGCATGCAAACCTTGGATTCGAACCCCGGAAATCTCGGTTACCAACCTTTCGCCCCAAACACTACACCAGCGAATCCTCACTCGGCGAAGATAGCGAGGATTATTATGCACAAGCTACAAGTTATTTTTAATTGTCTTCTTTGATTTAATAATTTTTTATAGTTTTGAGAATATGATTTGAAGTCAAACAGAGAGCGATTTTCGCTAATAACTACATTTTGCAAGTGAAATAAATTATGAAATTAGGGTTCAAAAGTACTTTTAAAAATATGGGACACAAAGTAAGTTATTAGTTTTCAACAAACATTGACTGTTTGTTGGGTTTAATTTTAATTTTGTTTATGAGCGTTAAAATTTCAACATTAAGAAACAAGCGAAATATAGTTTTCTTTAAAGTTCGAGTTCTCTATTTAGTAAAAGTTGGGATAGAGAAGCTTTCAAAAGTTATATTTTTGTATAAAAAGACCTATTTAATTTTTTCAAATTATCATTGATTTATTGAATTAATAAAAAGAAGGAAGGTCTAGGAGATGTTATAAAAAATCGAATGTTTTTTAAAGCAGAGACAAAGGATCAAAACCAGATATATACTTATGTATCCAGGTCGTGGTGTGTAAGTGTGCCGTATCAATTTTACAGAAATCTTGTTTTGCAATCGTGGTGTGTAAGTGTGTCGTATCAATTTCACAGCAAACTTGTTTTGCAAGTGGGTTGGTCGATTATGCTGTGTTACTTTGCAGGAATTTCGATGCAAGCTTATGGTGTCAAGTTTGTCATAACAAGATTATATCCAGAAAAAAAATCGCACTTACTGCAAATGTGCATTCTATCTGTGTATTAACATTCCTTTGCAATCAATCGTTGCAATCACATTATAATCGATACAAATGTGCATTTTTCGCAGCACATAAATGGCGCTACCAAGAATGAAATTTTCAGTCTCCCACTGTACTGTGTCAATAGAAAAGCAGACACATGCCTCACAGATCCACTCTTCAGGCTCGTGCATTGTTGCAGGGTTGTTCCGGAATGCAGTGTGGTTCATGTGCCCCATAAGAAGTATTCACAGGGGTGAGATCGGTTGAGTACGGACGCCAATCTATGTCTGTTCCAGTAAATGTGGTATAGTTCAAAGCAATGACTCAATTCTGGAGGTTCAAATTTAGTTATCATTTAGTACCACTATTGCCATTGTCACACTATAGAGGGTGACTGAAAATTTCATTTTTGGTATACCCCATCTCTGTGCTGCAAAAGGTGCACATTTTGTATCCATTTTGATGCGATTGCAACGATTACTTGGAAAGGACTGCTTATAGCCTCTTTCTCAGGCTACGTACTAAGACTACAGCCTACATCGCCACCTGTTGACAACATTTATAACTAATTCTGAAAGTTCTGCATGAGATTTTTACGACTTTCAAAATAGACATACCATTGATTTCATTCTTGCATTGATCTCTGTTACCGACTTATTTAATTTAAAAATCAGGAAGTCCTTTGTCGGACACCCTGTATGAACGTGTATATCTGTTTAAAAATAAAATTAAAATGTATTAATTAATTATACGAATTTTTTTACGTCATGAAGCATATCAATTTTCCGAATTGCAGTTGACTTAAATTCTTTTACGTATAATAATTATTCAACAGAATAAACCTTGTTATTTTCTGTATATGATTGTATCTACTATTATTCATCAGAAGAATTATAACTTAAATTGATCTGCTTCAGGTTTGTCAGGAAATTCGTCAGGAGTGTTAACATATTTCATTTATTGATTCGTTACATTTATGTTACGTCTTGAAGTAATACGAGGGCCATTGGTGACGTTTCTCGTCCACCAAGGTCAGATGACCAGAATGACAATCACATTAGCTCCTACTCTCCGAATCTCATCCTTAATGTTACACTTCTTCGGATCTCCGTAAATACCGGGTCTCAAATCAATCTCATCACCAAGGCAGTATCATTCACTTATTTTAAAAACTTGAGTTGTTTTATTAAAATATCTTTCAGACCAGATAACGAAAAGCAAATGGAATCATAAGGTAAGAAAAGGAAGATAAAAGCTTCTTTATCTAAAGGGAAAAGAACAGAAAGGTGACCTTAGAAAGTAGGCTTCAATTTACATGTGCAGGATGATTTCTTCAATAAGCTTAAAGTGCAGATCAGGCATACAAAAATAAATTATTTTTACAGTCGAACATGAGGTGAGAAATGCAAAGAACGACCGTTGCATGGGCTCTTTGCCAGTGAATTAAGCAAAAGATAAAGTGCACAACAGATGTTGAATGGAATACAAATTCAAAGCACTGTTGCTTGAACAACAACGCGCGAAGCGTGCATTACTTCGGGAGGCATTCCTTTGAACTCTTATTTTAAGCACCTCAAAAATTTGTTGCTGATACTGTGTACTATTCACCTATTTACTATATATCACACTTGTTCTACTATTATTCACCTATTTACTATATATCACATCTGTCATACCCCGTTCGACTTATTATGTTGTTTTTCATTCAGTTGTGGTCTCGCGTTATTGTGAATTTGTATTCCAATAAGGACTTTATATTTATACTCCAATAAGGACTTTATATTTATATTCCAATAAGGACTTTATATTTATATTCCAATAAGGACTTTATATTTATATTCCAATAAGGACTTTATATTTATATTCCAATAAGGACTTTATATTTATATTCCAATAAGGACTTTATATGTTTTACTTTATATTGTGTATCCTTTTCTTTTACTTAATTCACTGGAAATGATTCTCCTGTAGCGATCGCCATTTGCATTTACGACTCCAAGTCTTCTTCTGTAGAAATGACTTGTTTCTCCATGCCGGATTCGCCCTTTAAATTGGTCCAAGGTCTTTCGAATCCCCCTGTTTATACTTTGAAGGAAACCACTGTTTGCGCCTCATAATATATTGCGAAACCTTTAGGAGATTAAATATTTTATTCATATTCTGTCTAAAAATGAGTTTATTATTATAGCCTTTTCCACTATTAGTAATACAAGCATCATGCTATGGTTTGAATATTGCATGGTTGAAAAATTGTGAAAAAGTATTAACACAAACAACTGATAACTTGTTAAATTGTAACAAAATATGGAGTATTCAGAAACATATGTGTTGTTGTAAATAAGCTGTACGCAATATATTTTTTATTGATCACAATTCCATAGAACGTTTTTCTATCTAATCAGCATATCTGGTCTTTATTTAAAAGGAAAGTGTCAAATAAATAACTATGCTTTAAATTACACTAAATGTTGTCGAATGTAACTTACCTACAAACAGAGAGATCAAAATACCAACAACAATAACTACAATAAAACCAATTCCGCTGTACCACAGATATGACAGTCGGTATAGCGGGAGTACATAGTCACTGCTAAAAGAAGAAACAAGACAAATAAATTTAGCATAAAAGCTTGTAAACGTAGATCAGCTAATTTATTGAAGTTTTTCTTTAGTTTCAATTACATTTAGAAATGTTTAGGAAATTAATTATATATTAAGTGATTTAGATGATAGATACATTAAATCTCGCCAGTAATCATTATTTAATAAAATATGAAACACTATAGGTCATATTGAACATTAATGACTTTCTCTACGATTATATATCAAGTAATTACGGTGTAGATATGATAATTATGAAACATCACATGTATACAATTTCAGTTTTATTAAAATGTGGCAAATAGTTTTTACTAATAAAAGAATAAAGTTTTCCATAGAAAAATTTCCAAGAAAATATATCTGAAACCAATCTTTTGAGCATTTGTTCCATTTTCTGAGCTATAGCCCAAAATAAAAAAGTCAAGTTTTACAAGTAATGTTTAAATAAAAAGAGAAAATGGTGAAAATTAAGTTAAAATCAGTTTAATAGTAATTACAAAATAATATAATAAGATTAATCATTAATGGAACCAAAAAAGTGTTCAATGTAAATCAGTCTTGTATTTTATTTTGGAAATCACAACAAAGATACTAATTTTCAAATCTTCAGATGATAAAAAAAGGAACAAAATGTCCATTTGTTCTACTGGTCCGTAATAAAATAAAGTGTTAATATTATTTAATTATTATTTTACCTGTCAAAAATAACTGAAGGTGCTGTTGTTGCGTTTGCAAACGACTGGGTTACATTATAGTAAAGCTCTTGGCAAGATTCTACAGAAAGAGGAGCTGTTTCAGGGGCCCTCTTATATAAAATGGATCCAACGCAGATCCATATACAAACCCCAAGTCCACTAATGAGTCCAGTCATAGCAGCCTGGAAACAAATTATTTCATAACTGATAAGGCAAAAGTATTCAAGAAAAATTGCATTACAACTGAAAGGGAATAATGCACAAAATTAGTTAACATGTTATTTGAAATTGTTTTCTGGCAAAATTTGGGCAGAAACTTAACAAAAGAGGCTTTGTTTTTAATATGATATTTTCTATTGGGTTATATGCAAACTTTAAGGTCATTCAGACCTATGAGCAAAACTTTTTATGTGGTAGTTTGGAAAGGGGGTGGTCGGTGTCATCTGACCTAGGCTCAAAATTACGAGGTCCATCCCAAAATAATCCTAGTGTTGCTTCAAAACGGGACGTTAATATAACTAAACAAAACTATTATGTTGTAGGCCATATAAAATCAAACATTTCATTATCACTAAGTACGTGATTCTTAATACAGTTGCGGACTAAATCTCGATTGCCAGCAAGAGTATTCAAGCGAATTTTCACATATTTCTGCGAGAGACTTGCAATTAATTACCGAGGACGTTCCATTAACCATCTAAAATCGTGGTATACATCCCAATTTAGAACGGAAGTGTCGCATTTTCATGATGGATGATTTAGATGATGGATAGAGTAATTACTTTGTTGCCATGATTTCCAAATATGGCCTGTCTCGATTTCTTTTTATAAGAACATCATCTGAAGGAACCGAACTCAATGAAACTCCTGTGTTTCCACCTAGATGCTCTGTTATTTATAACATGTTATATTATAAAATGCTTTAAGTGCGATTTATCACCTCTTAACGTTTTACTCATGTGATGTATGTATTGCGTTACAAAAAGTGCTACATTATTACGCGTTACAAACAAATGTGTTATCAATTAACAATAAAAATATAAAAATGTGTTGTATTAGCTTATTTTTTCTCAGATTTCGGACTGACACAACTGTTCTACTACTAAGTTAGAGTTTCAATACCCTCAAATAGCTTATCTTTGGGGCGTCTGATCATTATGAAGATTGTTTCATTCCTATTTTTTTGCATAGTTTCATGTATTTAATAGATTTGTTCCTAATGATGGAAGACTACAATATGCGAGTCCATGGGTGGTCAAAAGAAAGCAAAGATCTTAGATTTCAATGGCGCGAACGGGGAATACACGTTCCTAAATCCCCGTTCTAAGAGTATATTTGAGATTTCGTGCTACCTGCAATCTGATAGTTAAACGAATGCTCGTCTTTTCAAAACTTCTTGTACAGGTACTAGTTTTTGAATGCACGATATTTTTCTTAGAAATTAAAGCATTTATATATTTTAAATATATAAAACAAGATTAAATATTCCACATTAATAAATCGAGAGGTCCACAACTAAAAATACTTACAAAAGCAGATGGCCAAGGGAAAAACATCCCCAAGGTGTATATGCCTAAAATAGGACCACCTAAAGCACCACTAATACTTAAAGCAGCCTAAAATAATAAAGATGTAAATGAATGCAGGGTTTTTTGTAAAAATAAACAAATACATAGATGAAAGCAATTTTATTAAAAAATTTTATATTAAAAGATAAGCTATTAGATAAGTATTTCTTTAAAACAATGAAAGGACATTCAAATGAAATTAACAGGGGTTAGTCTCACGAAAAAGTGCTTTTACAGTCCCGGGGTGGTAAAATTAGAAAGTGCAACAAATGTTCTAACATTTTTGTTCATATGTATAATTTAAGTTTTAAGAAAGCTATTCAGTACGTTTCTACTAAAATAGTTTTACTATTTAACTCTCATTTTTCAATGAATAAAAGACAAAAGAGCCCTCCGTGGACGTCCGTACACATGAAATTCAAAATAGTATTTACTGACATTCAAAAAATTTTTTCAGTATTAAACTAGTTTAAAGTCTCTAGTTAAGGTCTAATCCTAACATTTTTTAAAAAATATTTTTACTTAGTAATTAATTTTTACACTTTGTCCCCAAATCAAATACTTCTCCCTCGGTGGACAAAGAAAATAACTTTGAAAAACTATCATAAATGGCAACTCATGTCCAATAATCATAAACTAGTTTATAAGAGAGGTAGACAATTTGTTCTTTGTTAAGAGGAAAATTTTCGTTGTATTGCGAATTTATTGAATATATTACAATTTAATAGTTCCATTTAGAGCTTGGTAAACCTCTCAGCGTCCACCACGTGGACATCATAAATAAGTTTAAAAAAACTAAATTATAATTAAAATAAAAAATTTTGTTAGGTTTCGTATCGAATTTAATAAAAATAAGTGTACCACTTTAGCCACGTAAAAAACAAAGCGCTTAAAAATTCAAAACTTAGTTTTTGTCTCCTCCGTGGAATTCCTCGACAGGATGGCATTGTCAATGAAAGAGACAAAATCTCAAAAATCATAATACAGTTAGATAAATTAAAATAATATCAATTAAAAGTTCTTTGGTAGATATTTTTTATGAAGTTTAGCGATTTTCTTTTGTATTTTTTTAAAAATTAAAATTGAAATTATATTCTCGAAACGAATTAAGGTAAACAATTCATATAGAATATTTATAATATTAAAGTTTCAATAATATACAAAAAACATTTTAATAGCTAAATTTATTTTTAGAAAAAAATGGGAATATCAAAAAATAAAAAGACATAGCATTCAGCTTTTCAAATTCAGAAGAGAAGAGAGTAGAAAAAACTTAATACGAGACTTACTAGAATGTTTATTAATAAATAAATATATGATACTCCTTAATATAGTATATAATTGATTATTTGCCTGCAAAATATTGACTTTCATTTATTTGAAATTGTTTGTAAATATTATTTAACTAATGCGCAGTCAGTGCCATTATTTAAAAAGTGTTATTTATTTTAAAATGTTAAGTTTTCTTGCACAGGTTTTAATAACTAATTTTAATATTTAATTATAAGAAATAAACCTATACAAATCTGCCCAATAATTAGTCAATTATGCTTTCGTTTAAAATGTAAAAGCGCCGTTGACTATCATGTCTCCTTCGTAGACAAGTCAAAAATTTTAAAACTAAAAAAAAAACAGTGAAGCAGTGAAACTTGACCATTAATTTAAGATTATTTATTAAGCTTAAATGGAAACATTTATGCAATTTTTAAGATTTTTTACATACTTTTGTAAAATAAAATATTTTTTAGCTATTTGTACCTTTTTCATGAGAATGACCCACAGGCTGCTGATTTTGTACGCTAAAGTAATAAATTCTTACCTGTAATACCGTTCCTGTCATGTTCTGCACAATGACCACAAGTACAATTGCGATTACTCCATATATCAGAGCTGAAATTTTAAGTATGTTTTCAAAGTGAGATGAATAAAAGAATCATAGTTAACTTCGAACGATATTTATTTCATATTTTGAGACAATATGAATTGAGAATGCTTAACAGAAAAGTTAGAACAATATATGGATTCTAAATTTTATGAAAATAATTAGATATTTTTTTTATATTCAGATATAAAAAATAACGTATTACAGCAAAATTGCTGATCAAATGATATAGAGACTGCTCACATTATCGGCTTTAAAAAAGTATAAGTGTAGTTCATTAAAAGTGGCAGCATTGAAATTCATAATTTTAGAATAAAGATATATGTAATTCCAAAATAGCACTAAAACAATGAAAATCACAACAATATCTTCTTGTATCCCCTTTAATATTTGCAATACAATGTAGCACCAATAAATGCTTTTGAGTTTTTATTTATTCATAATTATAATTTCTATATCAGAAAAAATATAACTAATTTGGTAATGCAGGATAAATGTTGCATGGAATGCAGTTGATAAAGCATAGTGAGCATCATATTTTCCGTCGGTTTGAATTGTATGTTAACTCATAAGTATAGATTATCTTGTGGTATAACCAAATAGTTTTTGAAGTATATTTCTAAAGAATTTTCTAAAACTTACAATAAATTTTACAAACTGCAAAACATTTTGATCTACTTGTGTACTTTTGTACTACATGTACTTGCTTAAGTGCATGGTTTCAATAAGAGACTATGGCTTTTACAGCAAGATATGATGATAGCTTGCAGTAATATAAATTGCAAAACCAAATATAAAATATGATAGGCAAAGAGAAAATTATTTATTGCATACAAAGAGACGAATGCTATAATTAAATTTTTAAATTGTAAGATACTTTCCTAATTTTCTTAAGTTAAAATACAAGCTGGCATCCCTGTATCAATTTTTATTTTCATAAAAATTAAAAATTATAATGTAAGCAATAAATTTAGATAAAAACGTCAGCGAAGCTGTACTTGAGTTGTGTACGTCATAAAATCTATAGACATCGGTTTAAGAAGTGAAACTCTTAGACAGAGTGTATTTGTTAGTGTTTCACAATATTTCTAAAATTTTAATTTTGCAAGAAAGTTGCATATTTATGAGATTTAAAAAAATTAACTTTCCTTTAACATTCAAGAAACAAACAAGAAATCTTTGTCATTTAACCCCATTAGGGCCACAGATACGTACACTTATTTTTTTACTATAATAGAGTTTAGTTTTAGTTTATTTATATTAATGTCCAGTTTTGGAGCAACAGAAGGTCTTTGGACGGACCTGCTAATTCTGAACCGCGGTCAGATGATAAGTACGACACCTGCGCTGGCACCCACTCTCGAAATTTCCGCACCACACCAGCAGGAGGACTTTTGGCCACTATGTATGCTTTAGCGTCGCCGGAGGATTTTATTTAAAATAGGAAATATTAAGAGAAATTAATTATTGCCAATAGAGTCAGTTCAAGAGATATCAGATTCACTTGACAAACGGAACTTCTCATGCCACCTAAATTTAAGTGATCGTTGTATTACGCTGTACTACAAAGTACTAATACAAGCAGTAAATGCAAGATTGTCAATGGATTCCAAAGCTACATTTACGCGGTACATTTAACGCGAACCTCGTTTGTTGAGTATGAGTTGGCTACACCGTATAAGACACAAAGGAAAGAATTCCGTTTTATTCTAACTAGATGAACTATTGCCGATATAAAACGAATTAAAATTAATCAAATAAAAGCTAAATCATCTATATAGTATTTAAAATAATTTGGTAAAACCACCAGACAGTTCGCCAGCCCGAACCACTCGACGCATTTCGAAAACTTTTCTTTCATATGAAAGCTTATGATGTCTAGATATGTCATCAAGAGTCGCCTGCCCCCAACCACCCATTTTTCAACGAAATCGAAAAAAGCATTTCTCCACCATACATTCTCTATGGGGAAAAAACGTTAGACAGTTCGCCAATCATAACCACCCGACGGATTTCGACAATTTTTATTTCATATGAAAGCTTATGACGTCTGGATATGTCATCAAGGGTCTTCTGGCGCCCAGCACTCTTAATTGTCGAGAGATATTGCAAAATAAAGTAATTTATTAATAGAAATAATTGAGATTTATTTGCAAAATAGTGCCGTGTTCCGGAGCCTCAAAAACTGGACTGATTTTGTCAATTTATTACTTCACTTCTTTCAAATAACTAACGAATCAGAATATTCCGCTTTATTTTCGTAAGTTGAATATAGTATTTTTCATTTGTACGCAGTTATTTTGCATTTCATTGCAATTTAATTTGGTTTTAATAGCAGACAATTTTGATTAGACATATCTATAAATATTATTATCTTTGTTTTAGTTAATATTTAATTTAAAATCAGTAGCAAACGATTTTGTTTCCTTTCTAAATTTATTTTTATTGGCAACAAAAATATTAGTTGTTGTTAAAAACCTTCGACGGAATGCAGCGTTGTTAAATGAGAGAATGAAGTTGTTTCTGGAATAAACATTTCAATTTTGCGATGACTTTTTGTTTCCATCAATAATCCCAACAGTTCCATCAAAATGGCATGTCAAAATATTGTAAAATACCTATTGTAGGTGATGGAAACTGTTCATTTAGGGCGAAATCATTCTGTATTTATGGATCTGAAGACTCATCCGAAATTCGTGAGAAAGTTATACGGAACATTACAACTAGATGAGGTTTATTGAAAGATTTTACAATTTTAAAGGAATCTGTTGTCTACGAAAAATATGAAATCTACTATGGTTTTATGGTCTGTCACTGATCTTCATGCAGTATTTAAAAGGGAAAAAGTAGTGGCTGAGAGCCTCGAAGCAGGGAGGTGACAGGGGCAGCGCTGAGCAAAGTGGGTGCCGGCCGCGAACCCGTCCGGAGGGCGGCGAGAGTAACTAGTATTATTTAAACTTGAAAAATTAATCCCCGCTAACTTTAGTTATATATCTCATTGCATTTAGTGTAGTCATAAATGCTTCGGATACGCTCAGAATGCGTAGTTATTTTCGAATCCATTCAAAAATCTAATCAGTTAATTTCAAATAAACATGTTAACTTACCAAGAAGTTTGGCTGTCCTGGTAGCCCATAATTCATTCATATTAGGTGCTATATAGCTTCGTACTAAATCTTCAAGTGTATTTGCAGACAGAGAATTTAGAGAAGAGGACAGTGTGCTACAATGGGAAAAAAACATTCAATAATGAAATGGGAAGAAATAATGGGAATTTTTTTTCCAAAATACAACTTTTTGGGGGGAGGGTCAGTTTTGTGCTGCATGATTTAAAAATGAGAGCTAAAAATATTCATACAACTTTGAAAAACTGAAATGATATTAAACCTTTTATAAGATTATTTTATTATTATAAAATTAAGAATTGTTATAATAATAACCATAATTTTTCGATCTCACTACTAATAATTTTATTTGATAATTAATCCACAACGAAAAATTGCTTTGAAATCAAAATCCACTATGAATTGCATTTCAATTAATTAAATACAATGGAACGCAAAATTACAATTTAATAGGAACATTATTTTGGAGATATAAATTAATGTCTAGAAAACAATTTTTAACATTGAAGACTGAAATTTTTTATGGTTTAATTCGAAGGTCGCTGGATTGAAATGCTGAGACTTTGAATTTAAAAATGCTGTTACTGTAGAATAAAACAAGATTGTTTGTGACGCAGAAAAGTTCTGCCTATAGAATTTGTACGTTTATTTTTAGTGTGCCTATGGTTCTTAAAGAAAAATTTGGGAACATTAATTTTACTTGTCGTTTTTCGATCTAAAATGTTACTTTCCGGTTGATTGTGCGATGAACGATGCCACCAAAAGAAGAGTGTTCTCTTTTCTGTCGGCAATTTACATGTGTAGAATTAGTTTTATGCGTATAAATTACTTAATAAGAAAAATTGAATTAAAATATCTAAGCATAATGAAAGTTCAATAAAACCTCTCTGTTCCGAATAATTATTAAAAAAAATTTCCATTCAAAGTACATTTTAACTGTAGATAGGTAGTTAATATTTCAAAAGCCCTGAGCATATAGTATTTTCAAACCTTCAACAAGACGGTTAAATCTAGATTAATGTGGTAAAAGTTAAAGTTGAATTATACTTCTTAATGTTTCATAAATACATGTTATAAAAGACATTATGTGTTTATTAATACTATTACGTATCATATTGTACCTTAAAGCTCCGCAGAAAATTCCGGAAACGAATAATCCTGGCAGTCCTGGTAAAAATCCAAGATATTCCATCACGAAAAGTGGAAATACCTGAAGTAAAAGAAGCGCAGAATTAGAAAGGTTTTGGTTCCAAAGTCACGTGAATTACGCTTTATTTAAAAATTTATTACCTGATTCGGTGTGCTAACTTTCTTTGTCCTGATCGGATCACACGTTGAGTAATTTGCGTAGATAATAAGACCTACCAAAATCGTCAAGGTAACGGTTACTATATTTCCAGGTAGATTCAACCAAATAACCCTAGAAAATGCAAAAGAAGTCATTACTCCTTTCAAAGTTTAAGAAAATATGTAATCAAAATTTGCTGTATTTGGTTAGAAAAATTGATGTATTTGGGCATTTCAGTTAGGAACAAGACGAAATAATTTTTTTTTATAAAAATAATATTTAAGTTAGGTAAATTAATAAAATTTTAAACTCATATTACCTACGTATGCAAAAAAATCTGATAAGAATTAATATATTATGTTGAAGGACGAAAAATTTGAATAAAAATGCAAGCTTTTAAGTTTACAATTATTTAAACTATTGCGTATCTGATTCCTGGAATGAAAAAAAAATTGAATCAACAAATTTGATTCATTTTTGTAGTGTATGTGAATTTGATGAGTTGTTCAGTAAGTTAGTATTTCATTTAAAATACTGTAGCAGCATGCAGCAGAATATAAAATGGAACACACGGCAAATTAGCTTTTTCCTTTTAAAAAAGAAAAGTTCAGGATCGAACAGTGTATATTTATTTCCGTCACTAAGAATAAAATAAGGAAGATTGGAAAAAGGAATGGGTGCTTTCTCAGGTGTCGTCTTTATCGTACGATCGAGGTTCCAAATTATGAGGTCTGTCCCTAGCAACTTTTGTAATCCTTCTGAACAGAATATTATTCCAATGAATATTTACCGATCAAACTTACTTATTCGTACTATAAAAACATTTTTTGGATAAAATTACAGTTCTAGAAATCTTTATCGGCTATTAAAGGGATATGAGGGTAAAAATTCTAAGAAGTTCTGGCTTACAGTGTTTTTTCCCTTGTTAACTACATCAATTGAGTAAAGAACCTAGAAATGTAATTGAACATTTTCCATACTTCTTTCCCCAAAATTACTTTAGTAAATTTATGTTTTGTAAAACTTATATTTTTATAATTCTTTTTGGATAAATAACTTTGAGAAAAAAAGGTAATGCTGAGAAGAGAAAGGAGCGTGAACAAAGGATGCTCATACCAAAAAATATTGCAAGCCTACGTCATAAAATATCAAGTTCCTTCTTCACGTAACTTGATGTTCTGTGAAAATTCATGCTTATAAATACCTTTTCTGACCATTCAACACAAAGTGCAGATACCTTATTTTTGTTTCATATTTCGTTGACGTTACTGTTAATAAATTTAGATGGCAGGTGGCTTTGCAAATTCGCTCGTAAAGCTATCACACCTGATGTACTGCAATTGTACAGAGGATAATCTCTGGATACAGTATTACAATAAAGAAAACTTCAGAGATTATAAACATTGTTAATTGCGAAATGAGATAGTAATTGGAAAGACTGAAAGCTAAGAAACTTACACTTTTGCTTTCTTCAGTGTAGGTATCGTCAGAGATCGCTGAACCATGGCTTGATTAACAGCATAAATACTTAGCCATGTGAAGAATCCTCCAATCGTAAGAGACCAAAATGTATGCCTGATTGTTGGATCTGGATTAAAGCTGAAAATAATGAAACATTTTTCTAAATTTTATATTATAGTATATATTCTTGTCAGTATATATTCTAGTAGTCCGCTCCGTGAAATATTAATCTCTTTAAAAAATTCCTGTCAAGACTAAACAAATGCTTGAATTTTTGTTAAATTAGAAGCTTCTGGAAAGCATTTATTTTTTTAAGTAAATTGCATTTTATTTTCAAAGATATTTTAATAAGGAAAATGCATGAATCAAAATTTTAACATTTTAATAATAAAAAATTAATTAAATATCTATTATTATGAATTTCTTCTTAAATTTTTAACATATTTTCTATTTTAATTAAAGTGAACTACATAATCTGGTAATGTACGAAATAATCTCTCTTATGAGATGATTATAAAGAATTTACAGCTGTGGTTTATCTATGTCAGCTAATAGTGAATAAATGTAATACGTACTTGAATAAATCAGTCCTTTGGCTATTTTGCGCCTTATTCCATACTTCTTCTATACCACCTGCATCCATCGTACCTTTGATTATGACAGTTATTAAAGCACCAAATATAATGATGATTTGGAAAACATCAGTCCAAATTACAGCTTTAATGCCACCCTTTATCCAAAAAATAAAATAAGTAATTAATAATTTAATTATTTATTATTTACTTTAAATTCATATTTCATGTAGAATTTCGAACGTATCGTATACAATTAAAGATGATATACACAAGAAAAATATTTTTAAATTCCTGATTGCAGCTGTATTCACAACAGCAACGGATTTCTCAAAAATGATTGTATATTTATGAGCAATCATTTTTTAGGCATTTATGAAACTGGTAATAAAAGTCTTACTGTGGTTTTGCACCACATTAAACAAAATTAAAATTAAAGGAAAGCTATGATACTCAATAAGCACGAAAAGAAAACCAATAAATTCACTACACTAAAATGATATACGAGTTTCCCTGGCGCAAGATCCTCGGACGGCACAAGCTGCGTATGTGCAAAGAAAGGATGCTTACATAAGGAGTAAAAGATTTCCGAAACAACCAATTTAAATAGGACGTATAATGATTTAGTTTTATACATGTGGTTTCAACTTTCTTGATATAAAAAATAACAAGGATTTTAGTAATAATTTTACTGGTGTTCCACTTATTTACCCGCACTAAATATGTAGACTGAGTTCATTGTTTCGCTCAGTAGATTAACTGTTCACTTTAGCAATGATGTAGTTTGATAATGTTTAATTGTCCCAGATCGCCAAGATTTTTGACAATTTAATACCTCCAATAAGCGTATCAAACTTAAAAGCTAACATGATCTTGGTCTGACCTTATGTAAAAAATAAAATACTTTCACTTTTTCATGAAACACAAAATTTTAAAAAGTACTAGGAGAAAAAAACTTGAAATTATGAATTTTACAAGAAACTTATTCCCCCTGTGAATTCATTCACATTGAAAACTTAAACAAGAAAATTTCACATGCAAATTTTCGGGTGTTTTTTTAAAACCTGGCTGGAAATTGTAAAATTCTGACAATTCAACAGAACGGAGTATTGCCTTCATATCAAAATCGCAAATGATTTTGATTATAGCCATTTGCGTATGATTCGTTCTCTATTTCGATTTTTAAAAAAGAGGAATTTTGCCTCCCACAGTTTTAAATCTGCAAATCTTATAAATTTTGGAAATCAAGTCCATGGTGTGAAATTTCTATTAAAACTTGCTATGTATTGATATAATGATTGGGTAGCGCAAATGGCCGCCGAGGGACGCAGGTCATGCTTGATCTATAGCAGATAAATTGATTTTTGGAAATAAAAAGTCCATCCGAACATGTTAACACACGTGACAACTCTAGTCACTTGGTGACATCAACCTAATTATTACAAGTATTTCGTGGCATCTAACCGACAGAACGTTTGTTAGACATGCATTCATCATCCGTTACCAAGTAACATCTGTAAATCTTGTTTGATTTATTTAGTTTATTAAATTAATATAGTAATTATATTACAATTCTTAATTTTTAAATGAAATTAATAATTTAATTAAAATTATTAATATTATTATTTAAGATTAAAATGCATGTCATGTTGAAAATGTGTGCAAAATGGGATTTCAAGACAGACAATTCCATTTCCCCGTTGGAAGATTTCAGAGCTTAACCCAATCAAAAATCTTTGAAGCTGTCTAAAGCAATTTTTTAATCGGAAACAACGAAGTAGTAAAATTTTATTATATGAAAATATAAATCAATTTTAACATTATACCAGCTGCATAATTAAAGAATAACATGGTTAAACCCATAGGAATATATTGTAATGCCATACTTCAAGTTTACCCCACTACGTATTTAAATGACAATTTGGAAGATTTTGAAAATTTAAGATTTTTTATGTGTTTCAAATTTCTTCTCTACAACTGCTATTTTGGCTATATTCTTTCACAAAAGTTATTAAATTGCACTTTCGATTGAAATAGCATCTCAATGAAGTACAGCCTAATGTTTTTAGGACGCCACTTTTCTTTCACTTTCCACTTTTCCAAAAATAAGTCGTGCTATAAGCCATCAAACCAAAGAAAACTATTTTTTCTTAAAAGTTTTCATAATTTTGACCACTAATGCACTTATACAGTTATTGTGTCCTATACTGATATCCAAAAACTGGTTTAAAAACATGAAAATTCGATATCTCGAATAATAATTTGTTTATTGAAAGGAAGTTTTGTACACACTTGCTCAATACAATTAGTCAGCTAACATTAATATAACATAACTAAAAGGAGTAACTTTTTGAAATATTCAAATGAGACTATAAATGGCCAGAATATGACCACTGATATTTTAATAATCGTCCGGTTAATAATGAGTGTAACCACCACGCGCAACTTTACAATTGTTACAGCGGGCCATCATTCTGAAAATTAGGCTGCTGATCAATGCTTGAATAATGAAATTCATTCTTCTAACATACAGAATTTTAAATTTTGGAAGGACTCAAGATGCAAAGACACTTCTTAGAGTATTCCAAACATTCCCTTTGAAATTGTTATCTGACTCGCCCTTCCATTCTGTGAATACCATCTTTTTCCAAAAATTCATCCACAAGCTGGGCTTTGTGTGGCCCAGATTTGTCGTCCATCAAAATAAAATCGTTGCCAACATCTCCATTGAAAAGCCTCACAGAAGGCTGACGAACCTCATTTTTGTAGGGATGTGCGGTCACAGAACCCGTATGAAAGATATACAAAGATATACTGTCATAAATCATTATTCATCCCCACACAAGGATTCCACTTCTACCGAAATGAACGATTCCCTTTACGTTAGGTGTTTTGTAGGAGTCTCCTGCGTCTCTTCAGATCAAGATTCTTCGAGAGTCACTCTGTGCATGCATCTCGACTCATTAGTGAAGAGAACATGGCTCCATTGCTGCTTGTCCAAGGATGTTGTTTCTGTCTCCTCAAATAAAGTGCTTCCTTCTGCGATGTGTCGAAGGGAACAGACAGTACTGATCGCCCTTATTAGTTAAGTGTCTGTAGATTTTTTGTCTAGAAATTAATGCTCCAGTTACAGCAGCGAGTTCTCCAGCCGTTATCTCTCTATGGTATCGTGCATTTAATGCCATAGATCGATCTTCTACAAGTGTCGCAGCTTTTGGGCGACAATGGACATTTTTCATAGGGTTGGCACCTGTTGTTTGGAATTGATTCCAAAACCTGAACATCACCATTCGAAGTACTCTTTACCATCGAGCTATGCCCATTTGAGACGTGCAAGGAACAAGACTACCGACGGCTCTACATCTGAATTCATCCTCTGAACAATCCGAATAACTCATTTTTGCTGTAATCAAAGTGGCGACTACTTTCTACTAACAACCACACTTCTCTAGACGAAAATTTCAAATTAGAAAATTGGTCAGTTTCACATTTTCTTAAAAACGCTACTTTTTAAACGTTTAAAAGTCGCATAAAGTAATGCAGAAACTTACGTAGTTTTACCTGTTCTCTAAACTGTATTGTACATCAATTTTTAAAATATTAGTGACACCTACTTCGAATAATTGTGAATAATGAGTTTGTAATTTAACTTTTGGACATCAATGCTTAGAATTGCTTATTAATCTGAAAATTGATACAAAAATAATTATGATTGCTTTTTATAATATAGAATCAAAAATACTTTAAAATTATCTCCATGATTATACCAAACAAGAAAGTGAGCTATCAAAATTATAAGAACCTGAAAGCCTAGGGCTCTTTATAGATATTAGAATATCTTACTATGGTTGTGTAGAAGGTGCACACCAGTCCTATAGAAAGAATGCAGACCCACAAATGTAGACCTGTAACTATATTTAAAATAGAAAAAATAAGTTTTAGTAAAATCATTTTGTATTTTATTTTTTATAATAATAACCAAACAAAACGTAAAAATTTCAAATTTTTGACAGGAAATGCAAGCATTTTCTATACTCTTACCTTGAGAAAGCACAAGAGATGGTGCGTAGATAACGAAAGCAACGTAAAGCAACTGCCAATTTTAGAAATAAAAAGTTGCAATTAAAAATTTTCATTTTCTGCTTATTATATCGATATGAAAATAAATATAAAATATTATTCTTACCTGGGAAATCGTAGAGATGACGAAGCATACTGTTCTCACGAATTTGTTGTACCTTTTTTCTAAGTACTAAATGAAAAAGAATGTCTTACTTACATTTAGTATTCATTTAATGGCTATGATATGGGCTTGAATTTAATTTCAGTGATGTGAAAGATTATGGAAAAACATATCGCGGTCGTTCAGGCAGAAGTCACTAAGTCCACAAAAACCTTTTGACGGACTACTGCAGTTAATTAGAATTTGCAATTAATTATTTCGTGATAGAAAACTGCTATCTAAACATCAATAAATCAACCTCTGGAGCTAGAAAGCTGTAAAATAATTTGTGCTATTTATGATAACGACTCAAAATGAATTAAGTTTAAACTGACCACATCTCGAAACTAAAGTCTTGGACTTTTGCCTGAACGACGAAAATATACAAGAAAACATCTACATAGAGAGTCTCGAAAAGCCGTGTACAAACTTAATGGCAGAATATAACGAACAATTTTTTCATATGTAGGAAGTTGACTCCGGAAACATGACTAGTAACTGCTAGAGTGCATCGTTTGCAGTTTCGTTAGAATCATTAGAGACAAAGATATTGCAGGGAAAGCGCGCATAGATTCAATCATATAGATACGCATTATGGAAATGGCAATGGATGAGCCGCACTATTCATATACCGGGAGCGCTTCTCTGATAGACACCTGCCAGACCTCATTCCTTCTGAGACTCATGAAGTCCGTCTCATATGATACACCCGCAACTTTGTACATCGCTCTCATCACCAAGATCCTCAAATCAACAACAAATGCCCCGACACTCTTGCTCAATTTGAAATAGTCTGAGAATTCGTGCAACCACCTTGCGATATCTGCATTAGGGCGAATATATAGAAATTTGAATAGTTATGCAGCAATCTGCAGTGCATCATTACATTTGGAAAGTTAATAAAGTAACACTTAACACTGCTATCTACTTCCTTTTTAAAGTATGACATTCATGTTGTTCTAACGTTGTACGTTCACGTTTACAGACATAACTCCCTAAGTAAATTTTACAAATGCTACGTTTTTTTTTTAACATTTGAACTAGAATATCTCACTAAAACGTGTTAAAAACAGAATGCGCTCGGCAATTAAATATTGGTATCGTAAGACAGCTTTTAGCAACATTACATTACATCTATTCAGGATATCTGAAGAAGATGAACGAGTGGATAAATCTTTTCTTTGTAATTGGGCAAATTTTCTACATTTTATCTTTCCGTGTTCCATATCTAAACACTTGTCGATAATCTGCAAATCCTATATGTCTGTCACGCTTTCTTGATTAAGTAAAACTAGTTTCCTAATATTGATTTTACGGTTTTCGACACCAGTGTTGCATCACATGTTACGTTTTTTGCTCGGTTAGCAATAATGTTTCATAATTCATTTTAACTAATTTACCTTTCAAATTCTATTTATATTTTTACTTTTAAGCTTTGATTTAAATTCATCTAAAATATAAACAAAAATGGTTTCTGTTTCAATGGTTTCAGTTGCTAAATATTAAAAAAAAATCAACGATTTATATTTTAATTCAAACCTTGTTATGATTCGAAAACTCCATTCGGGGCGGCTTGAAGAGCTTTCTTCTCGTGAAAGCTTCAATCTGAACTTCAATCAGATTCTACTATACTTATAAAATAAGATGAGTAAACTAATTTTTACTTTAATATAATTAAATATACAAAACAGCTACACGAAATTAAATTCATTTTCTTTCATCATACTCTCTAAGATCTGAAGAATATGTATGCATTAGGTTTCAAAAGCGATACTCTAAATCAGGACTTTTTAAATGTTACCCGCTCTAGTCTGTATTTGCAAGAGAAAATATTTATAACCCTATTTTCATTTGAATTTTTTTCTATCATCCCAGAATCGGAAAATAAAAAAAGAAGCGTCAGTGAATGATAAAAAAAATGGTTTAAAAGTTTAAGCAGATTTTAGTGAAATTTAAGAGAAGGAAGATTTCTTTCTGCTTTGACTGATAAATATTGAAGATTTTGGGAAAAAAAACAGCTTGAAAGTTTTTGCGACGCCATAATTGTTTATGGTGTTGAAATGCACAATTAATGAAGGGCTACTTAAGATGAAAACGGGACAGTATTGAAAAGAAAATTAATAACTGTTTTACAGAATCATATGCTAAAAAAGGAACTTTACCTCGTTCACGGATGACACTTGAAGCTTAAAAAACAATGGAGTGTAAATGTGGGCTGCGACAGGAATCATGAAGCAGTATGAAATGTTTATTAGCCAGTACTGGATGCCAAATTGGTAAGATTCAGCTGGAACTCCGAGTAAGGTAATGGCGGAAATGAATGTAGCCAGCACAGACATTGCCACAGGTATGATCTTCATGTTTTTTCCGCCGAATAAGAATTCTTTGGTTGTACTTTGTTTTGAGCCAGTAACTGCATAGAAAACACCTATTCCTGCAGAAACACTTAACATAGCTACACAGACAGCATAGTCTGCCGTATCAAACCGTTGATTCGTCTCCTCTCCCGACATATTTGAATGAGTTTAATATCTATATGAAGGAAACAAATTAACAATTAGATATGTATAACTGATTTTTTGCCAGTTTATTAGTTATATTTTAATAAATCTTTGTGGAAAAAGAGTACAAGTATTTCTCCCTTTTAAGTTTGATTATCAAAATTCCTCTTGATCTTCATATTAAGAAGGCTCTATAAAGTTTTTTAAATTTATTGATCAATCGTTCAATTAATGTTTTTAGCTTTACTGAAAAAGCTAAAAACTTAATTTCAAATAAATTTACTGTTATACACTGAGTGGCCACTTTATTAAGATTACCTCGTCCATATTTCGTTGGGGAACCTTTGCTTTTAATATAGCTTTGATTCTTCCTGATATGGACTCTATGAGATATTGATAGGCCGTCTGTGATATCTCATACCATGACTGATGAATAGCGCTTTCCAATAATGTGAGCTGTGAAGGTTTTGGATCTACGCTGGTTTCTAAAAATAATGAACAGTTTTGAAGATGCTACAAAATTGGAGTTAATATGGATAATTTCGCTCGCAATCAGTTTCTGAGAATCGATAGTCGGAACTCACATTTTACAGTGAAGATTCGGTCACGAGGGCAATTAGGGGGGTAAACCAGAAAGGAATGAAGACGAAAATGGAGTTTGACCCATCCTGTTTCACAGAAAGTCAATAACAAGATGTAACTTTCATCAATGGTTATGTTTGAAGCGCATAATATTTACATGCATTTTCGTAAACACAGCACAAATATTCGGGAAGATATAAAAGTTTTCTTTAAAAATACCAAATTTTTCTGCATGTTTTTTCTTATAACATACATAATCATCCACCAAATTGTACGAAACTTATAGAAAACTTGACGCTATGTAAAAAAAGCATTGTATTAAAATTTGGATTAAAACATTTGAATATTGCAGGAAATCTGAGCATTTGTAGTAAATATTTTTTTACTGCAAATGTACGAAACGTAGCGTAATTTTTCTTTTATGTCTTAATAGCCAGATATATAGGGCAACTTATATAAAAATTCCAGTTCAATACTATTAGTATTAAGAAAGATATAGACATAGCAACTTGGTGAATTTCGGTACAATCTAAGAGAAGAAAACTGATATTTTTTGAATGATATTTTATAATGATATTAACGCAGAAGAAAAAACTGATATTTTTTTAACTTAAATCTTCTAATAGTAATATTGAATTTTATGAAAGTTGAATATCTTGAATACTCATGTAAACTAATAAGTTAAATACATAATTTAAAATACAGTTTGACGATTACTATTTGAAGATTCAAGTTTAAAAAATATCAGTTTGTGCAAGAACCCTCATCATTTATATCTCTTAGAGTATACCGAAATTCACCAAATTGCAATGACGATATCTTTGTGAATACTAATGGTATTGAACTGGAATTTTTATACTTTGCAGTTATGACAGAAAACTTTCGCTACGTTTCGAACAAGCACGGTAAAATTATTTACTACAAATGCCCATATTTCCTGTAATATTCAAATTTTTTAATTTAAATTTTATTGCAATGTTTATTTTACATATTGTCAAGTATTCTGTATGTTTTGTACAATTTGGTGGGAAACTCTGCTTGGTAGAAGCAAAACCCTTGCAGAAAAATTTAGGAATTTTTAAGAAAACCTTTATACCTTCCCGAATATTTGTGCTGTGTTTACGAAATTGCATGTAAATATTGTGCACATCAAAGATAGCAATTGATGAAAGTGACATCTCGTCTTCAGCTTTCTATAAACAGGAAGGGTCAAAATCCATTTTCGCCTTCATCCTTTTCTGGTGGTCCCCCTAATTGCCCTCGTGACGGAATCTCCACTGTAAAATACAAATTCCGACGATAGTATGTCTCACAACTCTCAGCAACTGATTGCGAATCATAGTGTCCCATATTAACCCCAATTTTGTAGCATCTGCAAAATTGTGCATTATTTTTGGACACAAGTGTATTTGTCTACTGGCTCTTTCAACTTCATCTACAGATACTTAATGATATCGAGATTGGGGGACTGTGGAGGCTACTTAAGCAAAGTAAACTTTACTTCATGTTCCTGAAATAATCCTGTACAATACCAATTCTGTGACATGATGCATTATCGTGTTGAAAGTAGCCATCGCCGTTGGAATATACATCAACATAATATTATGTACTTGCACATAAACGATGTTTACATATGATGTCTTATTCAGACGTTCATGAACACGAATGAAAGAGTCAAATACATACCAAGAAAACATTCCCCAAATCATCAGGCTTCCTCCACCAGCTTGAAGGGTTGTAGTAATTTACCTAGTATCCATACGTACGTGCTATTATTATCATCAAAGTTTTACTCTCCCATCTGCGTGGTGTAACTGAAAACCTGATTCATCGGAGCCCATAAATTATTTCCAATTATCCATTATCTAATCCTCGTTCGAATTTGAGACATTTTTATCTTGTTAGCAGCAGACAGAAACGGTGTCCAAATTAGCCATCAGCTTCCATATCCCATACGAGGCAATGTATGGCAAAGAATGCGTTCCAAGATTCTTTTAGACGATCCTTGATAAAGATCTCTTAAAATTTACTGCTCTGTTATCGTTGTGTTGCCTTTTGAAAGTTTGGAGATTCTCCGTTCAACCAAAGCAATCACTAACTGTTGACGACCACAAGTTGCTCGTTGAGACTCAATTTCTTCCCTGCTAGTCAAGGCTTTGGACGCTTTAGCTGCAGCTGCTCTTGAACATTTTACAAATGCGGCGGTTTCACTTACACTCTCATCTTCACGGGGGAGGGGCAGCACGAGCATATGGATGAGAAACTGCTTTCTAGCTTCTCCTGGGGGGGGATAGCAGTGGAGGGTGAGTCCCTTCCTCAAGTGATAGCACGTACCTCATTCTGTAGGGGTCGAGCCATGGCCGGCGATGGCAATTAGGGCTCCAGCCTCAGTAATCGAACTAGTGCAGTGGCTGACATTAAGTTTGACCCCTTCATTCAGTTTATGGCAGGGCGGGATAAATCTTTGTAGGTTATGCTCTCTCTATGATTCCCAGCTCCTACAATCATCCCAGGCTCAAACATTGTCAACTCACTCTTCCCCCTATTTATTAGCAATGAATTAACCTCTATAATTGTCTTAAGAACTAACCTTTCCTTTTTTTAACCTTCGGTCAGGAGAAATGCAAATGATAACACGTTCGGACGCAACTCATCTGTGAGATTAATAGTTAAATTTTTGCTTAGGCTCAAAGAAAAGCTTATCAAATTGAACTATTCGATGATACAAAGCTATATTTGCGTTTTTAAATAACTTTTTTTTATTTCCTTTCAATTTCAACTAACAAAATGTCCAGGAATTCAGGAAGAAGTTGCCTTTTTTCCCCTTAGGGTTCCTTAGCAATGACAGCTGTTATAATAATTCGACATTTTTGAAACAATATATTGGAAACAACGGTCAATTTCATTGAATTAGGTGTTCGGACACAGGCATACGAACTTTAGCAAGTATATAAAAGAGAAATATCGAGAAAAATTTGGGAAATCAAAATTACTAACGTAATTGGGTGCAACTCGTCTACCAGATTAACGTGCTCCTCACGTACATCAAAAGAACACTAGAGAAAAAAAAAACCCACGATACCCTAGAATGAATGGTAGGGAGCCAGGAAGCAACTAGAGGTCCTAGAACTTTCTCGGTAAAACCCGCACTTAGGCACACAGAAATATGGGTGCAATATGGCGCAACGGCTGATTTGCCGAAAACCGTCAAGAGATCATAATTAACATGTTCACGCCGGCATGTACCACCGGTGGTTCATACTTGAACAATGCAAATTTCAGAGCCGGCGTGAACGTACTACAGTCGAATCTCCCTACAACGAAGTCTCCCTACAGCGAATTTCTCCCCATAACGAAATTTTGAATCGGAATGTTAAATAACATTCAAAATATTCTCCCTATAACGAATTTTTTCAGACCTTTATCCTTTCGATTTTTGTCATTTTTGAAGAAAGTTGCTATTTTCTGTGTATACAAATCGCTCACATGTGCCTGTCATTCACCGCCATTCGCATTGTTCATTCTAGTGATAACACATAACAATAGAATGCTATGTGAAAGGTAATGCATTTGTGGGGACCTGGGTTTCTACAGAGGGAGCAACATTTCTACGGGTCGAGATTCCAAGAATCGGGGTGGAGTGGGGGTGGAAACAGCAAATGGATTTGACAATACGCATTTTATGTTTATCCGTACTAGTACATATTATTCTCTAAATTGGTGAATTGTCTTCACTTTTGAGCATTTTATTTATACAATAAAAATTATTATAATATTAACAAATTTATAATAAATATTACTTCATTTTTAATTGAAAGTCATAATTAAATATTTTTGAACTTATCGCACATAGTAAAAGGTTTGTAACTGCAAAAATCTCCATATAACGAAATTTTCTCTATAGCGAATTATTTTTCAACTGGAACCAAGCGATTTCGTTATAGGGAGATTCCACTGTATTTGGCAACTCAGTATATAAAAGCTCGAACTATATTTCAAAGAGCTTAAATCTTGATATATGTTCAGTTAAAAGTAGTAATGAATTATTCTAAAATGGCAAAGGTGATAGGAACTTGTATTAAAATTCAAATAATTTTGTAAATTTTACCTTTCAATACTTAAACTTTTATATTTTGTATAGTGCGAAAATATGACAAAATACGGAAATATAATATTAAACAAAATAAATGAAATGTTTGCAAGCGTACTTACCCTATAAATACTACTTGATATGTTTACGATTAAGCTTTATTGGAGACTAGAATATAGTAGGTATCAAAATGCAGCAGCATATAAGATTCTTCTCATGGATGTGATTGTATTCTTTCTAAGAATCCTAAGAAGTAAAAAAAATATACATAAATTTTACTCCAATACTACGAACAATATAATAGAAATATATTACCTCATATAAAACGCAACAACGCATAGTAGGGATCTTTCTCCAAAAAAGTTTTCAACTTTAATTAGCGCATTTAAGGAGCTTAAAATAACTTTATCAAAACCCGTAAAGAATTTTGTCTCCAATGAACTTCCAAAATTAATTGAACTAAATAAATATCATGAAATGTTGATGATTCTTTAAAGTCTTTAGCGTGTGCTTTGCAATAACAGATTAATTTCGAAAATACAAATTAACTATATTTTCCCCATCCGTCATTAATACGATGAAACGTATGAATAAATTTATCTCTGTGCTGATTTAACGAGAAATTTTTATGTCAATTTCATGCCACAATAAAGTGTAAAAAAACATTATTATTGTTAATGTGTGAAACAAATGATATCGAATTTCAATTTGGATCTACCATTTTTTGAAAAAATAAATTCGTGACAGCTTTAATACGTTTTTAGAAGAATCTTTCATTTACTGAAATTTTTTGTATCTAAGCTTTTTATATATTGAAATTCGTGATATAAATTTTTCAGAAATTACAATTACCCCTCTAATCTTGGGAAATATTTTAAAGCTTTTTTCTATGCAACATTGCGAACTATTTGGAATCACTGCTTATATATAAAGCTAACTTTCAAATCCAAAATAATGCAAATTACTCTTTATGTGCAATACTATAATAACGTCGGCTGAGAGATAGAAACGCGTTTCCTGCGTCGGCCTAGGCAAGAGGTTAATTTGAAATCTGTGTGTCGTAATCTTCCATTGTTTGCTTTTTTCAATCGTGTTGCTTTGTGAGCAGCAGCTATATTACTACTATTACTTCTACTACATATACATTAAAAGACATACATCTTCCAAATGGATTTTTTTCACTCATGCGATGCAGGCATAAACATAAAACGCCAAATGTGACATAAAATGGGAACTAGAATAGAATATTTTTTTCGAGTCGCGAACTCGAGTTATTGAAAAAACTTTCTTTTGATTTTCAACAACTTACTCACTTTTTAATAAAAGAGCCAAAAATGAAAACATCTTAAAATAATTTCGACTAAAGTTTACATTATTTATGCCATTAAATATAGAATCTGAATTATGCTTTATAATCTGAAAATTTTACTGACTACAATTGAAAAAGATTACCTTGAGGCGACTCACACAGTAGCTGGAATTCTTTAGAATATAAATAGGTTACTTGTTTGAGAAACTAGAGAAATGGAGCAAAATTCCTAAGCATTGTGACACAGAAAATGGGGACTTTTTTCTTTTGATGTTCATTGAAACATGATGGCATGAATTTTTAATTATTTGATAATAATATAATTTCTAGTATACAAACATATCATCTTCAAGTGTATAGTGACAATGAAGATTTTTCTTCACTGTTACTACACTTCAGAACAGGTAGATCATATGAATTGTTCATTGAGCGTGATGGGTAGAAACACGGAAGAACACCGTCACTGATTCATTCTTCATTGTTCCATATAATACAAATGCGTTGTTGCTTTGTCGTAAGATATAAAAGTGCTAGAGTGTAATGATAAAAATATTCGGAGTTTCCTTCAAAGACTGCTTTCGTTGTTTAAAAATTATCGGTTTATGTTATTTAAAATCAGATGAAAAATAATCGAGATATTTTAATTAAACTTCGGATCAAAAGTACATATCACAAATCGCTTAGTAACTCTTTTTAATTAGTTTTTGTCGGGAAGAAGTAAACATGCCACATGTGATGTCGAGCTTAATTGGAACAAGAGCTTCAATAAAAATTTGTAATCTGTTATAACTCTGTCTGAGCACATGCTCTCACGATGCACTCTTAATGCTCACTCCCAATTTTACTTTGTAATCCTCTGCCCATGCATATTGCAGGAGGAAAAGGACGTGAAGTCATAGGGCAGTGGAAGGAAAATAGGAATTAGATGTCATCTTCGTTACACTGTTGACTTAACCTTTAAAGGCCCATTGTTGTTGTCTTTAAGCAACATATCCAATTTTGGCCTCTAAAATTCTTGAGAATAAGACTGAAGCTCTAATGCTTTTTGATGCCAAATAGAATGTTATTAAATCAATTTACAACATAGAGATGGAAATCTGAATGCTGATAAAAAATAATAAAAAATTGATGATTTTTCACTTGTGGCTGCTTATTTTTAGCTTTGTTTGTACGCTTGAGAATACCATATTTTATTCTATAATTTTAAAGGAAATTTTTTGTCTATATTATTATTTCTTAAAAATCATCTGTGTTTGATATTATAGAATTTTAGCAAGGAGATTTTTTTTCAATTACAGCCTTGTCTTGTCGATGGGTTCAAGCTATTTTTTAGTCATAAACTATACTTAAAATAAAATAGGATTTTTTAAGTATTTTTCCCATATTTTATTCAAGAAATGAGAGTCAAAAACATTTTAAAATAATTTTTTTAAAAATCTGGACTTTAATGGTTAATGTAAATCGACTATGCTTTCTGAACTCAACAAGTTCTTCTCAAGCAACATTTACATCATCTTGTTGACGGTTCTTGATTTGTATATTTAAAAAACTACATAGTTCTAAGAAGTTCCAGACTAATTTTTTGGAATAAATAAGCGTATTATTTTGATGTCTCGAAGCACTAAAATGAACCCTTATAGTCAATGAGTAATTGTGCATCTAATTAGTTTTTCTAGTGGAAACGATTTAAGTCGTATATTCCCTAATTCCAAAGATGAAATGAAAACCACTATGAACTCATAGACTGCCCTTTCAATCCATGGGGGTAGTGGGCAATTAGTAATCACTTTGAATTAGTAGTAAAAATAGGTATTCAGAGAGAGCCGTAGTATGCGAAGGAGAATAATAGTCCGTAATTATCTTTCTTTCATTCACGCCCCAAAATCGTGCAATAAGATGCATCCCTATACTTTATATTACTCACTTATGACTGAATGGCTTACACTTTAGAAAGAAAATTGAGAAAAAATTTAATGCGTTTATTTATGTTTAAAATTTTCAATAAAATGTGTTTATCTCTTTATGTTGTTAACTTGTGAAACTTATCATAAAACGACTCTGGGACAGAAATGACCCTGGTTGACGAAGACTAAATATAATCACAAACTTGACACAAAACTTGCTCCAGAAATAAAATCTAGTGACTAGATTAATTATCGGTGTAATTAGACTAGAAATTGATCTAAATAAATCACCAATGATGTGGCAGAATGGGAATTTGCTACTTTCACAAATCAAGCAAAAATGTATAACCTCGTGAAAAAAATTTCAGTTGCTACCCTTTCTCCGTATTCTAAATCATGCCTAATTGCGTATCAGGTTCAAGATAAAAGTGTGACAAAGTTCGAACTTTTATTCCCTTTCTAATTAGGCTTGCCGCAATAAAATCTGCCGTAGCTTCAACCGCCTTACACGAAAGAGGTGTTAACTGTGCTGACAGGTCAGGATTTAGTCATTTCTAGTGGCTGCGGATCCTGGGTTAAAGGATTGTTTAACTAAGAGTCCGACATCCGATTTCATCAAGGATTTGCCAAGAATGTGGACCTGGAGACCGTTCAACTTTTCGTGAATAACACACTTCATATTGGTGCGGAGTGGAAGTAGGAATAGGCTCAAGTATCGTTCACTGAACCACGGATCAAAACTACTTGGTCCGTGATCAAATACCCCTTATGATATTTTAAAACGAGAAGTTAATGTAATCTTCATATTTGCTTAAGCCAAAAGGTCAATAATAAGTCAGATGTATATAAAACAATAGCTGAGGGCCAATGAATACAAATTTTTATACGATGTAAAAGATTGAAACATCATGATTCTATTAATGCATTGATTTCGGATGAAATAAAATATTTATTCCCCAAAATGTATACTTAATGAAATTTGACTTCTTTGTAAACCGCTAAAAATTATTAAGGGGGAGATTTAAGATGAACAGAAAAGTTATTAAATACGAGGCGTGTCAATCGTTTAAAACATTTTGAACGTTCACTAACACCTGTAAACACAACACAATCCGCTGTAATGGCGTCAGTGGACAGACAATGAACCAGAGACACGTGTGCACATGCACGGAACTGCGACACTAGTGCTGTGGTGGCGGTAGAACGAAACGGTACTTACTTTCCGGGCACGCCTCGTATCTTTTCATTTTTGATGTTTATTTTTAACAGTAAATTTGATTTGCTCATGCTCTCAAAACAGTAATATGTTTACTTTTCCTTATTGCTTAATAATTTCAAAATTTCTGTTTTTTTATTCTGATTTACTTATAATAAAAATACAAAAAGATTTTCAATCAAATTTATATTCATTCTTTTAAACTTTAAATCCCTTCCCTGTGACATATTATGCGCACTAATAATCATAAGAATTATAACATAAAGAATAATGCAAATAAAATAATAATAGAAGATACTAATCTTACAGAAATGCGTTTTGAAGTAATTAAGAGAAAATTATGTTACCTCGAATTTGACAACAACAATCTTAGAAAATCTGAAGAAAAGTCATAGAAACTTTGACATTGCCATCTTAGAAAATGTATTAGTTCCTAAAATCGCTTTCAGTTTTATTCCACGGTTATTCAGGTGTTTAAATAAAAATATATGACTTAACAGCTGATAAAAAAAAGAAATGAAGCACGTTTCATGGTAAAATTCTACATAACAACCAAATGCAGAATATGGTATGCTCTCAATCCTTTTATATGCAGATTCTGAATAAACTCACTTAGTCACAGAAGTAAGTATGCACAGCAGCAGAATCACATTTCGAAAAAATCCAAACTTACGGTATAGTATGATAAACAATAATTATTCATTACTATTAAACGATACTATTAAATTAGATGACCCCTTCTCTACTATAGTTAAGAGATAGCAGAGAAGGTGTCATTTAATTAAATAGTTGATTGTCAGTCACCGGTGACAGATTTCCATTCGCAATGGATACCGATCAGCAGAAGCCAATGCTCGTTTTCTGGTTTCTTTTTTCAGTTTTTTCTTCAATATCTCGAAAACTCTTCAGTTTTCACACTACATGTGAATTAACAAATTTAAGAGTAAAATTCCCTACAAATACATGCTTTTATTTTTCTTCCAGTTTCAATATTTTAGCAGAAAATGGCTCTAAACACATTTTTTATTTCTAGTAATTTTAGCCCCCCTGGACCACTGAAACGGCGTGTTACATATCTGAATAAAACTTTTTTTCCTCATTTAAAAAAAAAATCGCAGTTGAAACATTATTAGTTTTTTATTAATTTTTGAAAAGTGTCCAACAATTCCCGCACACCCTGTCCTTTATTTCAAAATAAAAAAGTACGACACAAATGTCAAAATTTAAGTTTAGAAACGTATTTAAGTTAACATAGCATGTGTTTTACATCCCAAAAATAAGTATACAAGCAAAAACAAAGTAGAAGAAAAAGGCAGGTTTTACAAACGTCTTTTGCAAATACTAAAAATTAGTAATGTTTTGTTTAGAATCTGGACTTAATTGATGCTTCCATTCGTGGCGGTATTAAATGCACTATTGTATTGAGTAATAGAAGGATATTTTCCTCTACTCCTCTAGAAAAATTAAATATATATATTTTGCATTCTCTTCAGAAAAAACTCCTTGTGCACCGACAAGTACAACGCAAGGCTTATAGAAGTAAGTAAAATACTCAATAAAGGGTTGAAGTAAGATTAAAAGGAAATTCTAAAAATACGAAACAATTGTACAACAATTGGCCACATCCATACGAACACATGAAGGAAATTAAGCAATGAAGTGAATTAACAAGAGGAATAGATACAGAAACATATTGAAATTTTAAAAAAATTGTATAAGGGGAACACGGAGACATTGATACACTTTTTTTGGAAAGCTAAAAAATGATTTTACCAACGGAAATAATTAGAACTAATACACTATATTTATGCATTTGTTAATCTAATATAGGATTTCAATCGAATTTTGGTCATTAATGCAATAATTGAATACTTATTACACTTTTTTCCTAAAAATGGATTTGTATCAATCTGCCCCAGGTACATTGATACACACGGAAATATCGAAAATAATGATGATTAATAGGTCTGGGATCAAAACAAATTTGTTTTATCAATAACCTTTATATTCCAAATCAAGTGTTAAAAGTTTAACAAAGAAACTAACTTTTATTTCTGCAAAAATTTCAACATTTTTAATGAGACTGGAAAATTGAATCAAGAATGCCTCAGAAAATAATTTATCTCTCTAAATAATACAGGACAATGTGTGTCTGTGTGTGTAAATACACTTTGGAGGGAGAGAATATGTACCTCGAAGCCTTTTTTGGAAATAATGAATTAAATTAATGAATTAAAAATTAAGGGATATTTTCAAGTTCTTCCTTAATGACTTAAGAAAACAAATTAGCACAAAAATAATTTTCACACCATCTGGAAATGCAAAAAATTATCTTTTTTATGATATTAATTAAATTTCCGTGCAATTTTTCTCTTCCATTTTAATAAATTCGTAAAAAAATATTTTAAACTTAATTTACGATTCTTTTCATTTTTGCAATGAAATTCAAACCGTTTTCATTCTTTAAACAAATGCTTAGTTGCGTGTTTTTCATAGATAGTTCATTTTTACGTTTTTTTTTTTCGTTTCTGAAGACGACTTTGCAAAGTAGTATCTGTTAAGGCGCATTGATACACACAGAAGATGCGTATCAATGTGTCCCGGAGTCATCTGTATCAATCTGCCCCAACAGACTTTTTTACTTAAAACAAGTGATCACGCAAAATCAACGCAGTAAAACCTCAAAACTTAATATAGTTCAGAAAAATAATTTTTTTCTTACCTTTGGAGTAGATTCCCTGGCAGGAAAACGTAATTAGTGAAAGAAATCACACAACACATACTTAGAATAAAATTTACTACGACTAGAAGATTAGTGGTTTGATTCATTTATAAATTAACATTTAACTTAACATGGCCGAAGAATTTACCGTGTGCTAAGGGTTACAGTGGCATATATATGAGGTATATGAACATCTTGAGCTATTCCAATCATCAAAATCTAAGAACTGTATCAATGCTGCCGTGTATCAATCTACCCCAACTGCCACTATTCACCAAACTTGATTGATCCAGGATTAAATCGCGAATCAGCAAATCCGAGAATCAATGCTAACACTGGATCAAAGTCCTTCGATATTCTCCATCTACGGATTACGTGATCCATGGCTTAACTGGAAGAAAAATGTAAGCCACGTTTTGATTGGACAATGAACGAACTTCGCCGAAGTTTTTCGTTCTGCTTCAATCAATGGATGACAGAGACATAATATAAACATTATCTCGTGTGTTTTGATCAACTAACGCCGTATTTTGATTCTGTCGTTTTATTCTTGTTGTTGCAATAATTATGGATCATAAAAGGGAGAATTTTACAGAAATTAAGGCCGAGGCTTTTCTCCCCTCCTTTGATAAATTCAAATCGAAAATTGAAAATTAAAAAAAAAAAACAGATGGAACAACTAATAAAGACAAGACAAGCGCCTGGTAGAAATTAACTGCCATGTTCAACAGCTTTCCATAAGTTGCAAAAAGAAATGCGAAGCAATTGATTATGTACTATAAAAATCTGAAAAGGAAGGGCAATAAAAATCAATCCAATAGAAGATTTCAGATTTTCAAGACTGGATTCACCTGTATCGTTATTTAACCTTCCAGCGGGCGTGCGTATGCAAGAGATACTTATATTGTGCATCGTATTAGATATTTATATCGTTCTTTAATAAATTTAAATGCAAACTGTATTTATAAAATCTTTGTTTACTATTAAGCTAATAAATACAGATAACATAAATAAAATTTGCATTTATTTTTGCAAAACAACACGATATATATATGTAATAAGATGCACGATATGTCGTAAAATTTGTGCAGGCGAGCCCGCTGGAAAGTTAAACGATAACGCGATAGAAAGGCTACATTGTTCATAGAGTCCAAGGGGTCTATTCTGGTACCCCCGGTTGGGTTGGGAGTTGGGTTGGGTTCCGTTGTTAACGTGCGGAACCCAACCCAACCGGGGGTACCAGAATAAACCCCTAAATCATTCGCTCTATCTGGATGCACAAATCTTTTCCTTCTTTCGATTATTTCTAAAATTTCTAAACTTTCAATATCGTCTAAATACGACATCTATCGTCTGCCATGTTTGTTTTTATAGAAGGTAGAAGAGAAATGCGCATGCGTAAAACGAATATCCTCATATTATCACTGTTCATCCTCCGCGATTTCTGAGGATCAAAAACAGGGTGTTAAAATAGCCGGTGATCTTGGCATTTTCGTTGGAGAATACGGATTTTCATATGATCAAGGGATTAACACTGATTCGAGGTTTAATCCGAGTGTTAAAGAGTTGGTGAATAAGGGCCTAAATGTGAAAAAAGAACTGATCACCTCTACACAAAAAAATAGAATAATAACGAGAAATGGAGTGCAAACTGTACAAAATGAGGAGAAATGAAAAAAAAAATAATTAAAAAACATATAAAAGCACAAAAATACACAAAATATCACCCAACACATAAAAGCCCACAAATTACGCACAAGTAACAAAGCAAAACGGTCTGATCCAAGTACATCTATATAAAGATTGAATTCCAAATTTTGAAAAAGAAAAATATAATAAAAGAAATGAGAAAATGAATGTAAATGCCAGCAAAACATACATAAAATTTTAAGTCTATATAATGTGGGGAAATATGCTGTCGATAAATTCACAAAATGATGCAAACATGTTTTGTTCTGGGCAAAAGTAGAGAAAAATGGAGGCAGATCAGTTTTAGCTACTATGGTGTTTAATTTTTAACTTTTCGCTCCAGATAGTCCTGCAAACGGTCAGTGTGTGTGTGGAGGAGGGGGTAATATCTGGTAGCTGAGATAGGGTTTTGAGTGGTTTCCATGCTTTATAGAGAAACCATTTACATACAAACGAGCAATATACTTGGTATCATTATTTTATTGAAAGATCTCAAGTTCTAATTTGGGAACACTTTGACTACTATTACCTTTCAAAATATCCAAATAATTTCCAAAAAAATTGCTAGAAAAATAAAATGATTTTGTTATATTTGATGAAAGTTTCTTTGTCAGAAAAACTCAATCATTTTAAGAAATTAAGACTTTGCATAAGATTATTTTGTTAAATCGCATATAAGCAATAAGCTTCATCGGTTATATATTCAAATTTTTGTTCTTAATGTATAAAATTCTTTCAAATATTAAGAATTTTTTATTGTTTTTTTAACTTCTATTAATATTGAGATCTCGGTGGGCCATTAATAAGGTGTCGGGATAGAAGAGTTTAAGGCTCGAAACCGGTTCTACCAAAGATCCTCCGTGTATGCCAAACAAATGGACATAAACTCTGACTCTAAGGGTCAAAGTCCTTCCGCCGATGTGGAGTGGAAATCTTAAGAAAGGGGTGGCGGCTCAGGCGTCGTCTTTGTCATCTGACAACGATTCAAAGTTTTGAAATCCATCCAAAAATAGCCTTCGTGTTGATTCGAAACGGGATATCAATATAATTAAATCGCTAATATTGTTGTACATTTTTATGCTGAAATATAATTTATAAAGCACTAGATTTTATGTATTAGAAAGCACAAATTCATATCACAAAGCGTTATCTACAAAATACCTTTATTCGGGATGAAATCGTCAACAAGCAAAGGAATATGTTTTTATACAACCGTAATATTATTAACGTATTGTCAACTATGCATGCAAAATTACGCGTTATCCATATTTACGTTTTTACTTTCTCGTATACGAAGTATAGAAAGTATTGCGATCTTCAAAAAATTCGAACTCGAGATTTTGACGAATCTCCACGTTTTAGACCTCCCTGATTCCGAAAAACACAATTTGGGAATTATGTCTGTCTGTGAACACGATAACTCGAAAACTATTAGAGTTATAGGGATGAAATTTGGTATGTGGTCTTTAAACGTAATTTGCAGGTTTCTATCAAATTTTAGACAAAGTCCGTCCACGGGAAGTCTGTTTGTCTGTATGTCCGAAGTCATGTGAACACTATAACTCAAAAACTTGAATAGCTAGATGGATAAAATTTGGTACACAGTTTTATGGTCATGAATGTAGATACGTATAACATTTTGGGCCAAATCCGTCAAAGGGTTGACTGTCTGTCGGTCTGTATAATTTATTGTTCAAACCAATCCGTTATCTCCACGCGCATGCGTAATGGAAGCAATCTTCTGTGCACGCGAAAGGAGCGAATTACGTCAGTTTGTTCTTGAGACGTCAGGAGTGAAACCTAGCAGTGTGCGATAGATGCTTTTTAATCGGTACGCATCTCTTTGAATTGGATTGTTTACCTAGATATTTTTCAATCACTATAATGAAAAACCTTCCGATCGTCATTGGATTCTGGATAACAGTAGGTTCGAATTTTTTTAGCCACGCGGGGGAAGGAGAAACGGCACCTTTTTGGGGAGGTATACGAGAAATTTAGGGGAGAACACTCCCGCTGGTTTAAAACTGTAGGCTAAAATTACGTATTTTGTCCATTAATGGGAGTGGTTGTTGCTTATTGTGGTAAGCGGTGTGTGTATCTAATGAAATGCAATTTCTGAGAAAAAGAATTACAGTTTTTGTTGCCGTTTTATTTTGAAAAGAAAAAGCATTTCACACCATTTCTCTTTCAAGTGTTGATAATCAAATTCTATTAAAATCCTTCCCCATCATACTGGATATTTTGTTCAATTCAACATATTTCATAACAATTTTTATATGATTATTTGTTATATTTACTTAAGTCTTGGATAAAAGAATAAATTTCGTCATTTACACAAGATGTTTTGTATACAACAGCACTTGTCTTGTGCACAGTCTTGTACATTCACGGAATTTTCTAAAATATCAACATTATGAAAAAAATGAATTAATCTTGTTGTGTTACGTTGGCTAGTCTATACCACGACCCACTCAAACGACTTACTGCTTGCTAAATCTAACTCATTTAACGAAGTATTTCAGTTAAATGAATTAGAATTAGTAAGAAAACACATTCTTACTATATCATACCACTAATTAATATATCTAATTCAGTAAGAATGTGTATTCTTACATGTGAATCACTTAATTGCATTGTGTATAATTATGTGACGCTTCTCACAGGTTCACCAATATAGGGGGAGAAAAAACCGTTTTTGTTGGTTTGAAGATACTGTAAAAAGCATTTCGCACCATTTCTCTTCCAAGTGTTGATAATCAAATTCTATTAAAATCCTTCACCATCATACTGGATATTTTGTTCAATTCAACATATTTCATAACAATTTTTAAATGATTATTTGTAGTTTACACAATCTAGTTTGTACACAATAATAATGGAATTGGTTATAACTGCTTAAACTTCAGTGAATATGTGCTAAATTCACTAAGATAGTAAAATTATCGATAAATTTAAGAAAACGCAAATCATTTTGTACACCGGGCAATAAGCACTTTAAAAGGACTTGGTTTAATAAATTTGTAATTATTTTCACGTATTGTTTAGATATATTCCTTATTCATTTGAAATAATATGGAAATAGGACTGCATTTTCAGCAATTAAATGATTATTTGGTATAGGATTTCACTCAATTGGGAAATATTTTCTTCACGCAATACGAGTAATAAGAGAGGAAGTGTTTGAAATGACCTGATCTGCAAGGCCGAATGTGACCTTCTAACAGAAGAATATTCTGTGAAAAGAGTTTAGCAGTGAAGACTTTATAAAATTGGTAGTAAAATGTTCACACTTGAATAAGTCCGTGACTAAACAAGTTTATTGACAGAGTGAGGGAGAATGAATTGCCAGACTCTTTGACTCGAGGTCGGGAAGGAAGTAAGATTAAGTCACTGAATATATGTTTCGTTGAAAAAGTTTGCTATCTTGAGAAATACTTCAACCTAGCTTGAAGTCACGAGACCTGATGACAGTTCCGTAATCGTAGGGCCTCGGCTTCTATTATCTATCCCATAAGAGAGAGAGAGAGAGAGTAACGACGTGTAAAGTATATATACGTCTCTTTTTTGAAAGCTATAGAAACCTTTAATGGGAAGGATCTTAAATAGTTGTCAGAACACGAGTATTTCAACAGGCAACCCATTCTCTAAGTTTCTAAACCATACCATTGGGAAGTCATCTGACCCTAGTGGATTTAATGCGCACAAGTCCCTAGTACACGTCGGATATTTTTGATGGAATCTAGTCTCGAGCGAGCGGTTTTCCGGTCCTGAAGAGAAGATTTTACCACCAAAACATTGCGAATCTATTGCGTTTGACATTCTCCGTATGCTTGTGCTGGTGTAACACCTGCTAGTGGAGATTCGTTCTTCTTCGCGTTGGCCGTGTGTGGGGAAGTTTTGTTACTTCTGTCGTCGTAGTCTTCATTTGATTGAAGTCCAAAATTACTTGTTTAAGTTCAAAATTATTAGATTCGGTTTATTAGCTATTGTGTCCTTTCAACAAGGGAAACTATTCTAGCAAATTAATCAATCAACTTAATTATAAGATGTGAACTAACTATTTGATCTAGATCTTCTGAAGATAAGTTATTTTTGTTTAGATATAGGCTGCGAAACACATTTGCTGAATTATTTACCTAGATGTGATTTTCTGTAAGAATCAAAAGGTATATACGATATCATTGGAAATCAATAAAATTAAATATTATTTGTTTCTTTTGATATAAACCTTCTAAACGATGATGACCATAGAGGAAAAATATTTCTTGAAGAAACTTCAGCTTAATATGGTATGAACGGAGGTCTAGCAATGTAACAAAAAATCGCATGACAGTTCGTAGTCATCACTAAATAAAATTACATTGCACCATAAGAATGATAACGTCAGAATCGGGATATTCGAATGGAAGGAAGCTTTGATTTTGCATCCTTTAAAAGTTGAATAGTAGAAGTATTGGTTGATGATTAGATTACAAAATTCTTGCAAAAGAGGATTTCACATTATTTATTATCAATTAAGAAATAGTTTTTGACGAAATTGTTTTCTGATATGAAACATTAGTATTTATAAATGCTTCGAAAAACATTATATTATTTTCATTAAGCAGATTAAAATTTTTATCATTACAAGAATGTATTTTAATTTCAACCATCTCAGTTCTATTGAAGGTATTCTTCTATACAGAAGATCAATAAAGACATGAGGAAGAATAATCATCTGTCTCAATATGTATTGTATATACAATGTTCGAGAACATTCGATTTTGTTTTTGACAAATTTATTTTCAGCAGTATAGCTGCATCGCGGGAATTACACAAAAATTTCCTTCAAATGTCAAGAAACTTTTTATGGGGTTCATCTTCATGAAACTACGAAATTTAATGCTATTTAAGCAGGCTTCGTATAAGTGATAAAACCATGAGAACATGAATTTATTTGAATCTTTCGTGAAGGTAAAATAATATTTAGAATTTCGAAGATGTTGGCCGATTCGCTGAACAGCAAAAGCAAAAATGTGGTAGTGAATAGGATATTTTTTCGTCTCAAATCTGGATCCTAATTGCTATCTTATCTGTTAAAATATTGTGGAAAAGCATACGTAGAGGTATTATGTCGAGTAAAAGATGGTCGAAGACAGTGCCCCACAGCTTTAAAAATGTTCTTAACCAAATAAAATCGTGCTATTTATAGGCCAAAGAAATTGAATTAAAATACAAAGATAGATAGAACAAATGCATTTCACTTATGGAGAGCTATTATGTTCTGGAAATGTACCAATTCCGAAAGTATATGACTTTCTAATTTTATTGATATAACATGAAGATACTTTGAAATAACACTTAAGGAGGCACGATGAGTCAATTGCATGACATTCTACAGCACTGAACTCTTCATTGTTCTAGGAGACGTTAATAAGAGAACAGATTGTGTTTTCCAAGACTTATGACCAGTGCTTATTGCTCCTAAAGGGTCAATATGAATAAAGAGGTGAAAAGAATATTGAGGTTGTCATTAGTTCAAACATTATAAATACAATGGTTTTTGCTTTCGATTGATAGTATTTTGGATTCGCTTTCTTACCGTATCAAAATACTAGGGGAATGATCTCTTGTAGCCTTTTATCAGCTATCTAAGTTGTCATCACATGTTTTAGTCATTGGATTGGTAAATGAGAGACAGAATGATGAATCCGGTGTTTTTAGATCTTTTTGATAGTCAGTCTGCTGTTGTCTTACTCGCTAAGTTTTCTCTTCTGTCATTGCTAAGAAACAAATACTAAAAATTGTTGAAATATTCTGTTAAAAGAGAGGGCAATATGCCAAGTATCAAAGGATTATAAAGAAGAACAGCCGGATGTCCAGGTGATAAAAAAGGGCTTTTCTTGAGTTTTTCATACGAAAAACCCTTTTTGTTATGAAAACGTATTTGTTTTAATCTTCTTGAAATTGCTTCACGTTGTTTGAATAAGGTCCAACTCCATATTTAAGTACTCGCATCATCTTTATGCCCAACATTAAAATGCTCTCAGTTGTTTATAAAAAAGAAACAACTTAATAGTATAGATTGTATTGTACATGAGTGTACAATATGTTAAACAGGTACTTAATGCATGCATTTTTAGAATACATATGTTTGTAATTTTTTTATTATTTATTTAACTGAAATGTGAAGTAAATTTTAACAATAAGAGCATATTTAGCCTCCATTTCGATCTATAGCATTATTTATTGTTTGTTTAATATTTTTTAAGTCAAGTTATAACAAGCCATGTAATACGAATTGAAATCTTTTCAGTCATCACGGTCGGTTGCATGCTGAATGTGAGCTCGTTGAGAGTCATTGTAGGTTTTTTAAAATTATATTTGTATGAATGTCTCTATGCAACTTTAGATTAAAAATGTTATACCTAAGTGGTACATATACCAAATTGTATACCTGTGGTACATATACCTAATTGTGTACCTATGTGGAGGTATTGGGTAATTTTCGGCTTCCTACTTATAGTACAATTTCATGTGACGTACTTGGGAGAATGTAATTGCTTGAAAGTAATGAATAGTGCTCTTTTAGTTGATACAGACTAAAACATCAGAAGCTGAAATATTCTAAGAACGCCGTCGTAAAGGGTATTTTGAAAGGAAGACTCGGGAGGCTCAGAATAGGCACCTAATCATCATACTTCAAAATTAAGAGGCTGTTTCCCACAGACAGTAATGTTATTTCGGAAAGAAACGGCAATCAAACAAAATAAGAAAAACAAATCACTAAAATATGAGATTTGATTTTAAAATCAACATGAATCTTCTATCTTGAATTAAAATTTTTACAGCATTTCGTTTCACATGTTTTATTTTAATAATACAGATAACCTTAAAATATTTGGTCTATTAAATATGTACTCTTGTTTCATCCCCATCATTAAAGTTTTACAAACATAAAATATTCATGTTTATTTAATAAGCGTCTGTTTAACTTTTATTCGATGTCTTTATCTATTATCAATACTAATTTCACCGGTAGTTCATTTCCGACACAACGTACGCACCCCTTTTGTGCTTTATAGTCATAATCAACAAAGATCGAATCTATGTATTTCGATTATTCTAGATACGCATTTCAATCATTCTAACTTTACTAAGGAAATGAATCATGGTAATTACTCAGCCACGGAGCATTTCATCTAAACTGTTTCAGTCCATATAGGGTCGCTGATCTTAGGGCAACGGAATATAAATTAATATACAGGGTGTTCATTAATTATTGTCGGGGTTTCCGTACCTCATAACTTTCGAATAAAAAATATTACACAAAAACCGATTACGTATTCGTAAATTACAACTCAAAGAATTTTACGTGGCAACAATGCGATCTTAGCGCATTTGCAGTATGGGTAATTATGACGTCATAAATAAAAATGGCGACCGTGCAAGAAAAAGCAATGTGTGTATTGTGGTTTTTCGAAACTAAATCAGTCATAACTACTCAACGTCGCTTCAGGACCACGTACAAGAAAGATCCTCCTTCGGATAATGCTATCAGACGCTGGTTAACACAATTTCAGGAAACTGGTAGCGTTCTACACCGAAAGGGAGCGGGAAGACCGAGCACTTCGCAGGAAAATGTTGATCGCATCCAAGAAACGTTTACTCGCAGCCCACGAAAATCAACGAGACAAGCAGCTGTGCAGTTACATATGCCGCATACGACGATATGGAACGTTCTCCATAACCGCCTTCATCTGAATGCCTACAAATGCCTTGGAGGGAAATCGAATTTCGTCTCGATGTGTTACGAGCCACGAAGGGCAGCCATGTGCAAATTCATTAATCTTTTTAATATCATTAATAAAATTCTTTGAGTTGTAATTTACGAATACGTAATCGGTTTTTGCGTAATATTTTTTATTCGAAAGTTATGAGGTACGGAAACCCCGACAATAATTGATGAACACCCTGTATATTTTTATTTATCTCACTTCAATCAATCTTAAAATTTCATTTTAATTTTTTTGATTATGCTATTCCTTGATTCTTCTTGAAATTTACGATATTCTATACCAGTTACATTTACTATTCCCATAAAAATGTAATTTATCGTTATTTTTTAATTATCTTTTTCTTAAATATACATAGCTGTGAATTTGTTATCGTTTCTTATACGTGGTAAAATTAATGTTAGTTAAGCCCGTAAACTAAGATACTGGTTGTAACATGGAAAATGTACAGTTTTTTTGAAAAAATCATGTAAATATAGCAAGAGTTTAATTCTTTTTAACTCCAAAGAAAATGCAAAGGAAAACGTATTCTTGAAGGACATTCGAAAGTTCCCATTTAAGGGCAAAACTGTCACGCAACAACTAGTTCTCAGAGCAAGAACTCTGTGAAGCAAATTGTTAAATAAAGATAGTCAAGAAATTGGTTAATAATATCAGTCATAGAGCATTAAAATTCAGAGAAAGAGAGTTTGAAACCCATAAAATATTTGCGTTTTTTGTCAGCCGGAAAGTGAGTTGAACGTATTTTCTTATTTCGAAATTCTTTCGCCATTTAACTTGCTAAGATATCTAAGTTGGAGACATTTCACTTCCTCTTTTATCTTGCTTTTCCTTATTATGTTATTTCCTGTGGAAATTCATTCTAGTTTCCTATCTCATCCCTTATTACGAGATTTTCTTCGAAACAATCTCAATTCAAGAGGCGAATACAGGGTTCCCTTATGTTATAACACAGTTTTATGATTCCTCCCATGCCCTTATGAAGTGTTAAGTATATTTTTATTTGTTCATTTTTCTAAGAAGTATTATGTAATTTTTTGAGTTAATAGGCGTCTTTCTTAGAATCCATATCTTTTAGTGAGGAGTTTGTTTTTCGCTAGGTTTGACGCGACAATGATTTGTACAAATTTAATTAAATAATTTGATTTAAATTAGCAGAAGGGCAAGCAAGAAAACTATCCTTATTGTTAGATACTTGATGGGGGCACAAATAAGACGGTTCACATATAAGCTACAAAAATATTTTGATGCTGTTAAAACACGCCCTGTAATCTTATATTTTTTCTCCAGTCTTGCAACAAGCTTGATAAAACTTATTTCAATTCGATTTGATTAAAGAATGGTTATGACAGTAACAATAAAAAAACCAGCTACAATTCTTTCCGAAGCAATATTTATGTATTATGAATATTTATATACATAATATATATATGGCCAATGCAAACGCACCACTCTAGATTTTGTCATATTTTATACACGAGGCTGAAGCAGTCACTCAAAGAATGACGCAATGCCAAAAACGAGGATTCACGGTTCAGTTCCTACTACAAACCAATAAAAATTACCATCTTTTCAATAACATTATTTGTCCAATTAAAATTTAAAAGGCCATATTCATAAAAAATTATATGTAATGCGTTTTCATTGGCCACTACTGTAGATGTATTCATCTACAAGGACTTTACAAAACAACCGCCGGTGGATCTCTTATTTCTTAAAAATGCTATTTAACGGTCTGACAACGATGTAGGCATGCAGTTCATTGTTATCTGCAGAGCGGACTGCGGGATAGTTTAAAACCAAAAGTTACCAAAAAGAGGAATTTGCAAAAAGACAGAAATATTACCATCCAGATTAATTTTCGAGTAAATTACAATAACTATACCCTATCGCTGTCAATATCATTTTATGTTTTCTTCTTCTCTAAATATCAGTCTAAACTTTTGACACACAGATGCGCTCTGTTGACAAGCTCAGTGTGCCTAAATTATTTTAGGTGCCCTTTCACTGAGAAGCTGAAATGCTACCTCCAGAAGCCATTGAAAATTCCTGCAAAGTAATTTTTTCTTTAATGTAGAACCAGAAATCGCATGGGACAAGGTCTGAACTGCAGGATAATTTTTACATTTATGCTTACAATCGTAAAAATCCAACGCACGTTATTTGCTTGATTGCCGATAGTAAACTAGTGAATGAAACACGTTTTGAACTGTGCAATGGGTACACGACGTTGATTTAAACGCTTGCATTGTCTTTGGGTTGTCTGATAGAGTTTTGAATAAATGTGAGCATCATTAACAGTTAGTTTGGGACAATCTATGTAAATTTTTCTAAGCAAATATAATAAAATGTAAAAAGCAAATAAAATGTAAAAAGCAAATAAAATGTAAAAAGTAAACAGTGGTCACTTAATAAAACTAACGATCATCTTGTAATAATATGAAATATACATTCCAACAACTACTCAAGGATTTTTCATAGAAAAAATATTATCTTAGGGCATTATTTATAATAACTTGAGAAAATTTTTAAAACGAAAAAAGGGTAAAAAAGAGTTTGACAAGAAAATTTCTTTTCTTTCTTTCACAAGTAATGTAATAATTTTCGCATATTGTTTATATTTGTATGTAAAACAGTCATGGAAATTTTACTATAAAGATTATAATTTATTTCGTGAATGCTTTGATTCTTTTATGCTTTAAAGAAATTTTCAAAAAACTTTGAATTGTATTTCATTGATATGCAAAGAGATTAGATATAAATACTATAATATTAATTCCTATTATCTTTAAACATATACCAAAATGAAGTAAGATTACTACAGAATAAAATTTTCTGATTAAATGTTATTTAGCTTTTATACTTACTTCCAAAGACAACGATCAATCCATAAAATTGCCTTTATGAAATTCCCAACCTGACAGATAAATGTAGCTCTTTCAGACAGAACACCCGTGCTATCAAATTAATCATGAATTTCTGAAACAAATGAAAAAAGACCCTTGCTTAAAACAAAGTTCTGTGAATGGAAATCAACAGAGCGCAACAACTTTTGACATTGACAGCAGTTTGTTGACATTGGTAGTGGCTTATTGAAAAGACAAACAAAACTAGCGAAACGATTCCTAAAAATAATTATTATTTTCAGTCATGCAAGAAAAACAAATTTATATTTGATTTTAACTTGATATGAAAGAAATCAATACGGAATTTAATGCGCTCAAATAGTTACAATTAATTTCAGTTGTAGGGAATTTATTCTTCTTTAATAGAATAATCTTCTTACAATTATTTTAATACATTTTTATTAATTGTTTTATTGGTATTAATTATTGCTTGATTGATTGACTGAAATTGTAAATCATATACCTTCTTTCAGAAATGTCATACATTTGTAAATAATATACTACTTTAAATTAATATTAATCCTTTTAAATTTTTTTAAATATGAAAACAAGTTTTAGTATTTTAACAAAGAATTATAGAAATAATAATTATAAAGTGGTTTAAAAAATAATAAGATTAAAAAATAGTCTATATATTGTTATTTTTATACCTTAATGTGACTGATTCGGAAAAAATAGGGCATGAATATATGTACGTATACAAGGAAAAAAACAGTCAGAATACAAACAAAACTGTTAATTGTTAAGATGCAGTAAATAAACGTACAAATTTCATTTCTTTTTATTCACAAGCTTCCACGAAATATATAGATATATTAGTATAGTTTTTTTCTTTTCCATCACTGATTATTTCAGAAGGTCACGTATGCGGCTATTGACCTTTCTGAAAACTAACAAAGCGGCAGCTGAACAAGATGTCCTTTACCTAGATAGCAGTGAAAGTTTTTGTGTGAGGCCCAAGGAAATTTCAAGTTATTTGCTTTCTCTCTCTCTTTAAGTTTGATATTGTCTCAGCTGCTATCGAATCCCAAATAAGACCTTAAGTAGTGTAATTTTTAGCAAATCTGTTTCAATTAAAGAAGCAGGAAAAAGCATTTTTGGGGAAAGATTTAATATCACATTATTAACGAAGATTAAGTTTCCTTTTTTAACTGAAAATATATGATGATATACAATTACAACTACATTTAACGAATGTAAACATAGCTTAAAATATATAATAAAAAGAAGTTAATGAAATAATTGTAGACTGATAAATAATAAACTTGGGGAAATTGTACCTAATAGATGTTTTTCAATGTAACAACTTCGAATAAAATGATTTCAAAAATTTGGGAATGTTTAAGTGTTTGCTAAAACATCTCAATCTGTTTAATAGGACAATTGTTCTTTCCTGGTTTTTTTCGATTTCGTTTCTAAATATTCCCAAATTTTATAAAAATCTCTCTTTATTTCTCACACTTTATTCGTCACATTGTCTGAAAATTTTGAAAATATTTTCATTGCATTCGAATTAGAATTATCTGATAAAAATAATTGGAATAAAGGTTTTCAGATGCCATGAGTAATTCTGTTACATCAAACATTTCATTGGCAGTCTGCTATAAAATGTTATTCTTTGTTCCAATTTCAATGCTAACTTGTCTGGTGCGTTCTTACCTGAAGGTCGAAGAGCGACTGCATTGCTAATGGGTTGGCAAGACTTTTACTTTTCCAATATCATCATTGGTTTTTTTCATTCTTAAAATAATTACTTGGTACCTCATCTACACCTGTTGCTATTATCCTACTATTGCAGCCCAAATCCTGATCTTTTTTCACGAAAATGCAATTGCTAGCCTTAAAGTTCATCAATAGTAAATATCAGCAATAGTTATTGCATCATATAAAATCTTTTTTTGTTGCAACAACAATGCAATTTAAAATAGGTTTTAGACAAAAGCCATTACTGTAATCGGATAATGTTACGTCTAATTGTTCGCGTATATACTTCACTTCTTTAGATAATAATTCAGTTTATGACCATAAAGTTTCGAAATGCTTTCTTCCATATAGCAACAATACATTTGGTATTATTCTTTGACATTGGCCTGCACATCTCCTGTTAATTGTGCAATTACTCCTTGGTAAAGAGCCATTACTATAATCGGATAATGCAGCGTCTAATTCTTCGCTGATATACTTCACTTGTTTAGTTAATCGTTCAGTCCACACAAACCACAAAGTATCAAAGCTCTTTCTACTGTATATCTACAATATATTTGGTATTGCTTTTTGACAATGAAATGTTTATCCCATGCTAATTTTGTAACTAATCGTTATTTAAAGAGTCATAACAAACCACGGCTAATATTTTAAACAGGTAAGGGTTTAGCAGAAGATTAATCATTGTCAAGTACACTCACCTAATGGAGGAAGCTACCAAAATGAGTCTACTAATCCGCTTTCACTACTTTCACTGGATTATAGCGAGAAACCAGCAACTACTAAACGTCTCTGGCAGCTAAGAGCATTTAACGAGCTGTCTGTTTGACCTACTGCCACTGGCGATCAAAAAGCGTGTAGTTTCCAGCTTTCTGCGGCCTCAGCTTCTTTTGCGCAACAGGTTTTTTAGCTCACGGAATGAAAATACGGCACCTCTTTGATTTACAATTTTTTAAGGCTATTGATTCCCATTCAATCATCTCTACACATATTTAACTGGACCATTGTGTTACTGATATCGTCTGGTCATCAACTGGGAATCAAGATCATGAACCTTTGCCTTAAATCCAATCTCTCCTGAATCTGTGTCAGTAGAAATAATTTCGTGAACTATGTTTCTAATTCTTTTTTAAACATAGTCCAGTGCATTGTACGCAAGTATAAACAAACAAAATAATCTGATTTCAGATTCCTGAAAGCCATAAAATAGTTTCCCGGACTCTTCCGGGTTCGTTGTGGCCTGCTTACCAATAAACTAATTTATTTTAAAAAAGAAAAACAATTATCTGATGATCTACTCTTCTTTTAGATACCAATACGAGTCGCATTAACCTCCATTGATAGAAAGAGGAAAGAAAAATTAGTTCTGCGAAATAGGAAATTAAAAAGAATTGCAATAATTTTAACCTTTGATGTCATGAAATCGTTCGTTCAATTAGAAATTTAAACCACTATTTTCTCCCGGTCTATTTTACTAATAATTAGTATTTCTAATTAGTATCTGCTATTTTTCTCTTCAAAAGAATTTCTAGTGGTGATATTGCCCATGTAAAATCTTCCACTTTAAAGGCATAAAATGACTTTAATGTATTTACGATATCTATTAATAATTTTTAAAATTATAACATCGTTTTAAAAATCTATTACTATTTAATATTGGATTACTTTTTGACTGTATTATAAATAATTTTATGGCTAATGAAGACTTTTTAAACGAAGTTTCATCTAGATGTACCGCTTTCAACCGAATCGTATTAATCACATTGCAATATAATTTTTCGTTTTCGATGTTATATCGGGAAAACTATTGAAAATAGAAAAATATTTCAGCCTCTATAAATAGCAGTCTAATAATAAAAATATAAATTTCAAGCTAATAAAATAATATATCAAAAAAGTAATATATAAAGAGTATAAAATATTTAATATATATAAATGTAATGATTTAATTTTTTAAACCTTCTTTAAATTAATTATTTTTACACTATTTCATTTTCAACTACTTTTGCTTCAATCGTAAGAACCGCACTTCTACTTTAATTTCCAATCACGAGTCTTTTCCGGGGAATCTCTTCATCCAAGTATTTAAGATATCTGCGTATTCTTAACGGCCCTTTTTTAAGCATGTAACCCGCATGCTAAAACGCGCCGCTTCGTGCCTTACCTCTTCAATTCTAGTAATGGCTGTTTTTTCAATTACGATTTAATTAACCTGCATTATCATCTTTAACATGAATAAATATAAATTCAAGCAACTACTGCCTGTTTATTCAAAGGATCGTTTATACTTCATTTTACAACGCTATTTCATATATATTGCTTGCTGAAGATTGCTGATATAGAATATTCTGTTGCTTCAAAGCTGGCTTGTGAAAAAATTATTTTAATTTTGCATATGTAAATATCTTTAATTTTGTATACGTGTGAAAACTGATCTGCATTTCTGATTAATTTTATTGCAGTGAACAGAACTCTCAAGAAAATTAAAAGATTTTTACTTTCAGATTTTGTGTAATTTCGTTAAGCATTTATGACTTCAATTATTAAAGTCGACTCGAAATTCTACTGTTTTTTAATCCTATTTACGCAGTATCGTCTGTATTTAAAACAATTTCTTTTGTATGTGTTACAGTCACAAAATATACACAAACTCAAAATATTTGTATTTCACTATAGATAAATTTTATCTAATATATTAAAAGCTGAAAATAGCATCAGAGATTTTTTAATAATAGACTTTTTCTAATATTGCTTATTCGAATAAAAAAATTAACGATTAAATTAATAAAATTTCTGCATGGTAATTGCTACAGAATCGGATATTCTGATTCCAGGTGCAGGGATATTGAGTGGTGTTCTATACGATAATTGATACTCCATCAAAGCAATTTTTGGCATCTAAAAATGAAAATAGCGGTATCTAAAAAAATTAAGTTGTGCAAAATGTTGATCAACATTACTTACTTCTAATTTCTTATATTTGTCTTACCTTTTTTCGTCTTGATCATACACAGTTTAAAATGATGCGATTATAAAAACTTTTTTAACTTTGACAGAAGATTGTTTCAGCAATACGAGAAGAGAATGCAAGATCTGTGTAAGGTTTTATACCTGACAATCTTCACTCTTCGTATAAAAACATACTACTTCCTCGTATTTCCTACATTGAGATGCACACGCGACATCAATTAATTTCTTGCTGCGGTGCAATAAACCCTTTGCAGATTCCTTTAAAAGGTGTCAAATTATATAATAAAACAAATATTTCTAAATTGTGTGCGAAACGAGCATTAATATCGGCTTTTTTGTAATGTATCTAAAACAGTGATAAATTTTGCAAGTAATGCCAATTATAAATTTTATTTGAAACATTATGCATAATTATGCCTACAAAAGTTTTCTACTCTCCATTTTGCAGAATGTGGCTGTCTTATTGATGAATGGAATTAAAAAGAAATGTTTACTCATTTTATTTGCAATTTCGCGTGTCATTAATTATTTAAATTAAGTAATTATTGAACACATCATAAGAAAACGCTACAGTTTTCATCATGCGAGAAATTTTTTGTTACAAAGAATTTAGAATGTCATTGGAACAACATTCATGACTAAACTTTCACATAAATTTATGTTGTTTATTTTATTGTTTTGCAGTCGTGCATAAAATAAGAACTTCAGACTGCGAAGTCAAACACAAACTGTATATCGTCACTGAAATTGTTAAAAGTCGTACATCAAAATCCCCATTTGGTTGAAATCCACTAGTCGGTACCCCTTCATATCACCAACGGATGCCAAGTCGCCCAATGCCAAAACACAAGAAGGCTGCTTCGGTAAACAATACAATTAAACGGTTACAATTAAAGATTTAATGCTTAAAGTTTAAAAGAATTTTAATTTTTACTAGAGAATTCATAGATTTTTTCTTTTAATATCATTTAACCTCCATAGGTAGGATTTTCTTTATTTACCATATTATATTACTTAGCAGCCATCTTACGTTTTGGCTTTGGCGAGATAGCATCTGCTGGTGATACGAAGGAGTACCAACTAGTGGATTTCAACCAAATATAATTTTGATATACGACCTTTTGCAATTTTAGTGCCATGCAGAAAACGAATGGAAAAATTCAAAAAAGGAATGGACTTTTGGACAAAAATGACCCCAGTGGACTTTTTCTGTGGGAATACCTCAGACAGCAGGTATATACTACCTACCGCTGTAAGTCATCTCATTGAGTAGAGCTTAGCCATTTTACCTTGACACCACTTTTAGGGCTATAGATGAATCGTTCTGAAATTATGGGAAATGTAAAAAACTTTAGTGGGCACCCTGCATAAATGTTCTATATTTACTTCACATATCCGATCCTAACAAGGTTTCCAAGACAAGTGATTTTAACAATTTGAAAAAAATGTACCCCGCTTTCTTAAAGACTGATGATACGAATCCATTTCAGAGAAGGGATTGATGTCTTGAGCATTGTGGAAATACCGTCAGAAATGTGCTTGATACAGTTTCAGATAACTTTTTGCAAATGAGTATACAGTTCATGATGGGGTTAGCTTACCATGTTATAAAATGAACGACTTTATTAGACAGAGTTGTATTTATTCCCGATTATAAAGAATCGTTTTCAAACAATTATGTAAAACGCAACAGAATATTTTTAAGCAAATCCAACCTTTGCAAAGAGTACCGTATTGCGGTCTGAGTTTGAAACAGCTTTGAGGAGCATCGCTTTTTATATGGGTCTCTACTTTCAGCAAGAGGTAAGCTTTTCCACGTTAGCATTGTCCAGAAGGATTAGGATATTTCGTATTTAAACGAAATGAATGATGCTCAAGATGTGACTTGAAGACTTAATTAAAATGAAAAAGAGTAAGGGATAATGAGCTCAAGTGACATTTACAGGAGTTTGACAAAAGTATGAAGGGGAAACGGACAGAAATTTTGAATGGCTGAATTTCCGTTGCCTTCCCCACGTAGCATAAGATATTGTCTTATATCATAAAATTCGAGAAAGTAATATTGTACAATATTTTTCCCAATATTGAAACAGTGTAAAACGTATGACTTTTTCAATACTGTACAATGTTTTTATCATAATACTGGATAAGGTCATATAATACTGTATAATACTATCCCATATTGAATAATATTGTACTATACTGAAAAATATTATATAATATTGTATAATGTCATATAATACTGTATAATATTATACCTTATTAAATAATATTGTACTATCTGAATAATATTATATAATATAACATTATAGTGAATATTTTAAAAATACATTTTAGAAGCATAGAAAAATATTAATCACTTAATTCTGAACTTCTAGGTAACACTTCGTTATTTTCTGAACACATCTCCTTACAGCAAGCTTTGAACCCGAGACCTTCAGCATCCCAACCCGAAGCCGTGCCCCTAGACCAGCGAGACTTACATAATAGAGCGTAAATGATGATAATAAAATGTAGTTACAAAGTTCGGATCTCTACGAAATTTCATGTTCATTCACAATTAATCTGAATAGTTTTCATAATATTAAATTATCTTTTATCGTTACAATTTCGAGTTCAAAATGAAATTAGAAGTCAAAGAGGAAGCAAGTTTAGCTAATATATCTAAGTTTGCTAATTTAATAAATTAAAAGGCAATAAGGTTTAAAAGTAATTATAATAATATGTTTGAAAGGTTTTCAAAATTTTTTGAAATTTATTTATTCCTCTTTCAATGTATTACGAGACGCCTTGAACATTTATAATAACAGTATTGATTGAAAATCAAATACAAGGTTCTCAACAAAAAATCACGTGCATATTTTTACGATGAGAATAACACAATTTTTTTCATAAATAATCCATATGTGAGAGCTGTTTAGTGGTTAACTTCATTATTTGAATCCGGCCCGCCTTTTATATACAGTAAAACAAAATGACTATGTAAACATTATTATTCAAATGAACATTTTTTTAAATACTTTTTCAGGATACTGATTAATATAGTGTTATTGTATTACCCTGCTGCCATCTGAATCCATAATAATAACTTCACCTCAAAATAAGATTCAACGTTGATTAATATAGTGTTACGGTATTTTTGTGCTGCCATCTGTTGAACGTAAGAATAACTTCACCTTAAAATATTGATCAATGCTGATTAATGTAAAAATCAAAATATCATGTGCATTGTATTGTATAGTATGATATAATATTCAGCATCTTAAAGAATAATTGTTCCAGTGGTGTTTTTGTAATAAAACCTCCAATCGAGTGATATCCTGAGTTAAAATGAAGATTTTTATAAATAAACATTGTTTTTATATTATTTGTGAAAATTTAGTATCTCGGAAATACTGATACATACAATACAATACTTTATTACAGTATTCGGTGTTCCTCGGTGTTCATAATATTGTATAACATTGTGCAAACATTATATAATATTTCTGTGCTACCTGGGTCTTGGTTGATTGTCCGAAATAATTTATAGTAATCAGCTATATGGAAATAGAACGCACTATTCGTCTGTACTGATTCATTACGATTAATGACTATTAAATTGTTTGAAAATCATTAAAAATGAATGCTAATTATTGACTCTAATTATTCAAGCGAAGTTTCTCGGAAAAATATTTTCTTATTGCGATTGAGATTTTTCCTCAAGCCTGGACGAATTTTGGATGGACATTTTTTTGGATGGATAATTATTCCTTTGAAAATGACTAAACAGAAATCCATCTGAGCTTGAGTTCGTATCTGTTTAGCTACATATGATTTTGGGAAGATTCTAGAATAACTGAAACTATAACAATATTAAACATTCCTTTTCATTTTGAGACCCCATTTCAGACAGAGGACCCTGGAGAGCACTCAGCCTTTCATCTATCCCTATGTATAACTACATCTTATTTTTGAAACAACTTTGACTGGAATAATTATGGTTGTATTGCCCAATTCACTTCGGTTGAAGCGAAGTACGCGCACATGACGTTTCCACCTATATGTTTTTAAGCAAAGGTGATGTGTTTTGGTCTACCTAACTTACCTTTAAAGTTTATCAAAACACTTTCGATCCACTCTGTATATTACAATTACACTAGAATTTAAAGATTAATATTTTAATTATTAACTAAGCAATTAAAATATTTACAATGGTTAAAAATTTATTATGAATTACATTTTGAAAAATGATGAAATGTCGTTGCCTGGACTCTAAAAGCAATGTTTTTTGGCTAAATTTCCGCAACGGTATTTCTTGATATTTACGAGAGAAACAAAGAATGCGGTATAGCAAATGTTTCATTTTACCTTTACCAACAATGAAAACGAAAAAGGACAGAATGACCCGTCTCATTTGATCTGATGTTTCCTGGTACCGCATACTGCATATAGTTTGGTACTAAGGAAACGCAGATATCTTCAGTTGCTTCAAGCTGCATGATTCGGGTTAGTCATAATGTGACCAATTATTTCTTTCCTAAAAACGGGACATCTACTAATTTTAGCTAATAGTATGTGCACTTAAGTATGCGCATATTTCTTCATAGTTTTTGTTTATTAATGAAAAGAATTCATTAAAAGAACAGAAATGAACGCGTGGAAATAAATAATTATGTGGTCTTATATTTTTCTAAAATACAAGTTTGCTTATGAATATTTGGTGCTGATTTTAAGTAAAGATGACATTTGTGGCATGATTTCTTGAAATTCACTTTGGTAAATAACATTGCTTTAAGAACTGCTTCTTGTAACTGCGTTTCTTCTTTCATTCACAAGTAAGAAAAATACCCTTTCTAAGTGTGCATTAGTTCAGGACTGACAAAATTTATTCAATAATTATACGAAATCTCATATTATTGAAATAATTGGTGTGAAAGTGTTTGAACAATTCCATTCAAAGACTTTCGGTTGAAAGTTTCCCAGTTTCCATTCTGTCATATTTTGCGGTGTAATGTAGTTATAAATAATGAGCACACATGAAATACTTCCGCATCTTAGTTACAATTAATAAATCCCTTACCAATCAATACACCCATTACAATTTGAATTTTTCTACTTAAGTATTTTGGTTAAATTCGCCCATTCAAATATTTGTAATTCTTCACAGAACTGAGTCCACTGCTTCAATTGCGGGTTGCTTTCTTTCCGAAAATTGGGCATTCAGGCGTCCCGGAGCTGTATTTGGGCAACGGAACCGACTACCTAAAAACGGGATGATCCAGTGGGAAACCGGACGTATGGCCACATTAGTTATTCATCCCATATAATTGGTTTCCTATACATTTGGTATAAACTGCCTGCGATAATGCTCGGGTGCTAAAGACTGAATAGGCTCAGAAAATTAATTACATTACCTCTTAAGTCCAAAGATTATTTTTGTGTTGCGTCTCGTAATATCATAATCATTATGTATTCGTTTTTTCGTAGCCTAAATGCTTAGAAAAAATGTTTCAATAATTGATTGTATAAATGCATGAAAAGTTTTCAAACGCAACCGAAGGAAGTTTATTATTTGGAGAAATTTCTTACGCTTTTCTGAAATAAATATACAGATTTCTTAATCTCCTTCTGCGTTTAACATAAACGGAAGTATTCATACAAATATGAGGGTTCACAACTTTTCACAATAAATTTAACCTTCCAGCGGGTTCGCCTGTGCAAATTTTACAAAAAACGGGATTTTTCATATCTGTCCTCACATTTGGAGTCAAAACTGTCTGAAGGTCGTCTTTATTCCTTCATGAGACATCTATCTTCAGGATTAAATGAGTTTATCCGAGTTTCAAGGTGATTTCATACTGTTTTATACATCTGTCAGAAAGTTTACGCCGCGCACCCGCTCGTGTAATTTGATAATTTTTTCACGTCTATATATTCGTCTATATATACGTCAAATATTTAATATGTAATAAGCCTACTAATAATCCACCAAGCCGAAGAATTTTTTAAAAAAACTTTGCCCTCAGTCTTATGAAAAAACACCTCACTATTCGAGCCCGAAAAATCTGACTATCGGCATACGACATTACCATGCCTTTAAATCTAAATTATACATCACAACCTGAAAAAGCAAGTGAACAGCAACCAGCATTGAGAAGAAGAGCTTGTAGTTTGTGTTTGAGAGAAGTAAACGATCATCAAAATCCATGAAAAGCAGTAGGTACAATATATAGTAGACCTGTAAGCGTCACTCGATAGCAAGTTCAATGTTTCAAATCCAAGGACAATGATTGGAAACTAAGAAGACAGTCTCCTGCTCGTGTAAAAAATTTTAGCGCGCCCGCTAGAAGGTTAAGCAAGAAAAAAAGTTAAATTTCTTTGTAGGCACTTACGTAAGCATTGATGAAAAAATACATGTATCTTTTAATTAGTAAATTACAAATTTTCTCCTTTCTTAAGATTAAAACTTATTACTTTTTTAAATGGACCTCCCATCCAATTTATATCTTACTTCATATTTAAAAATGTAATTCAGTAATATATCATACATAGATAATGTTGTATCATATAGGTTAAATTGCATTTGGCTTATCAACATATTACATGCCCTTAACTTCCTCAAGATTTATTATAAGTCATCTACTATTTGACCTATTTTCTTAAATGGATTTTACAGATACGTAATGTATAAATTGCAGTTTTAACTGCATCTTCGAGACATTTTAGAAAATAATTATAGAAGAAGTTTGAAGATGCGTACTGTAGTGTCATAAAAGTGAATAACTAACAAAAATGGAGGATATTTGAAAACGGAGAGCCATGAATTTCGAGGCGAAATCTGAAAAGTATCACTAACTATTTGAATAAAAAGATGAAAGGATTCAAGGCTAAATTGTTATTTGATAGTTTTTGAATCGACGGATAAAAATATCAGATTTTATATATCTATTTTATTAATGAATGTAGCATTTACGTGACTGTGATCTGATCTTAATCTATATATACCTGATATTTATGCATACTTTTGATAAGTTTTCTTTTAATATCATTTAAAATATTGTAAACAAGTGATTGTTGTTATCAAAACTTGTTTTTAATACCCATAGAGTGAGTGACAAGCGTCAAAGGACATGGCACGCCTCACAGCATCAGATGGGCGATCAAGATTTCGTTCACGGTTTTGAGCACGGGGACAAATGAATCATTCAAGCGATATCATGAAAACAATTCAAGAATTTTACTCTTGAACAATGAAGAAATGAAAGAACTCGAAGAGGATGTATCCCAAACATGAATTATGGCACTGCTATGCCTTAATTAATTAATAGTTTTAAGTTGATAATATAATTATGATGAAAAAATATTTTGAAGTAAAAAAGAGGGATTACTCTATGCTTAAGGGTCAGATTAAATTTTCATAAATATAAAATGCTAGCAACAGATTTATTAAATTTTCAGATTTATAGAAGAGCGCTGAAAATTTAAATCACTTAATATTTGCTTTTTTGTGATAGAATATGAAGTGCATTTGCAAATGGCAGTATGCTCTATTTATTCAATAACTAACCAGAAGTGATTTTAACGCATATCAATACTTAATAGTGTTCAAATGTACGAGAGACCGGAGAAAAATACAGCAGTACATTTTCAAGATTAAAAAGAGAGGTTCTCAGTCTTATTCTTTTGATACCCAAATTACCCCATCTGTTTTTATATCTCCCTTCAAAAAACTTTTTTTCAGTTTTGCCCTCTTTTAAATAATTTATATCGCATTACGTTTCATACTGCTTTTATACATTTAAATCTTTCAGTGGCGACATTATATTTTTGTATTTCTAATAAGTATTTCTTCTTATTTTGTTTTCATTACGTATTTTTTCGAATATTTTATCTCTCATTCATACAATTTTCCCTACCAAGAGTGCCCATCTCACAGATCGAAATTCGCTGAATAAATACATTTTTTCACAATTTTTAAAAAGGGATTTTAATTTCGTAATTTAATTACTTCTAAAACATTATTTCTTTAGGAAGGAAAGTCTTTCTGCCGATTTGCTGACACCAACATCCAGTCATTAAATATTTGATACTGAAGCTGCAGGTAAATCAAGGATTTCATTTAAGTGAAGTAAAAATTCCTTTAAAACGCAAAAATCTCTTGGACCCACTCTAGTACTTCTGGTATCCTTAAGAATTTTCTGTGAAATGAAATAAAATTAAAATTCTAAAATGGAATTTGTCATTTAATTTGAAATTAAAAGAAATTCATTTGTCAACGTGTAAATTAAATCTCCTTAAAATAGGTTTCATGTTCCATTGAAGGAAAAACACTATATTCAAACTTCAGAGTACTCAAGTATGGGAAGGATATAATAAAGCATTATCAGTAATGTGACCCTTTCTATCCTTCAATTACAGATTGCATACCATTGTTAAACTGCTATTTGAGTTCAATTTATGTTTTGAAATATTTCTATTCTTTATTTTCAATTGAGTTTCAGACATATAAAAAATAAATATTTTTACTCATAAAACCTATTGTGAGCCCCTTTATCAGTTCCATACTGAAGAAAATTTTCTGATTTGTTGTTTAATGCCTCTTATTACCGGTTACTCATAATTCAAGACTCAAAATATCTTATCAAGTGAATCTCTTCACGTAAAATGCTCATGGCTAGTTGGGTATTTTACAAGGTTTGCATCAGCATACAATTGGTACTTTCAATCTGAACACCCACCAAGATCAGACACATAGAATAAAATATCACTGGTGCCGAACCTGACAATTGACCCGACAAGCATTAACAAAAAATGCCTTTGAGCCAAAATGAAGAGTTATGCGTTACATTTCATCACGAATAAAGAGATGTATCTTTTGGCTGTATCGATGTGGGAATTCCCAGAAGACAGGATATTGCGGTTATCATTCGGAAAACAGAAGCAAGGTGTTCGTGCCTACATTGAACTTATCATTTATTATAGATCAACTTCAGGTTCAACCATGAAAACTAATCGCTGCCTAGATTGCTCGAAAAAACTCTATTTACTTCTATCGCAGGTTTGCTTAGTTTTTAACAATACCTCAGTTGCTCAACTTTTATTTGAGGAGTAAGTATGAAATTTATATAAAATAATATTAAATTAAATGCATGCTATCTTATTAATTTAAAAAAAACCTTCCATATTCATTTTCAATCATAAAAGTTAATAGCTACCCATATTGCTCGAAGAACCTTTTTAGTACTTCTATCTCAGTTTTGCTCAGTTCATTCAATACCTCAACGGCAATAGTGTTTTAAAGTAAGTAGGAAACTGATAAAACAATATTAATTTAACTACACTGCGTATTTTGTTATTGTTCATGAATCTTGTTTTGCTCGAGTAAATTGTGCCTGGAATTAATTAATAAGTTGTTAAAAATTCCTAACATATACCGAGGTCAGAAGACATATCACATTTCTCGCCACGTGTGAACTATAAAAAATATGGAATGACAGGGTTTTTTAGAATAGTAGTAAGTTGTTTTCTTCACATTCAAAAAAGATAAAGCATTGAATTGAAAGATATGAGATTAAATGAAACAAGCGTTGTTAATAGGCAAAGTTCGAGAATATAAAATAATTTTCGAATAAAATGAATAAACTTTTGCTTTTTTAAAAATAAATTTCATATTGTATTTCAAGAGAAAAGTGAAAAAATGAATATGCTGAATCTGGAATTTTCTTTGTCGATTCTTATTGGAAGAAAGATATTACAGAACTGTATTCAAGTTTTAAGTAATTATAGAAACATCGAGAAAATGTCTAAACATTACATTTTGAAAGAACTTTCAGCACTGGAATACTATATTTTATGAATCGAATGAATACAAAAAAGGTTTCTTTACACTCATAAAAGTTCTACGTCATAATTATTTTGGTAAATATGATCGAAGGAACAGTATGTCTGAGAAAATTTATTTATCAGATCTTCTCTCTCTTCACTTATATCCAGATTCTGACTCCAAAATATTTCATTTCGTCGCTTAACTAGCAAACCACCTATCTCAATTTTCAAAGAGGAAGAAAAATTCGTATTTTTCGCGACCAATAACGATCAGATTTCTTTAGCATCTGGTGTGAACATTCGGTCTCAAAAAGGAATCAGAAATATTCGTTATTGGTCGCGAAAAATTCAATTTTTTTCTTCCTCTTTGAAACTTAAATAAATGGTGAAAGGTGGTGTCGCTTGTTAAGCGACGATTTACAAGTATAATTCTTCTTATTAGTTGAGAATAAGTCGAATAAGATTTTAAATTAAAATACATTTGTTCTATAAATATTCATGTGCTTAGTTTTTTTCTTAAATATTTTAATACTTTTATAGACTAAACACGCCAAAATTGCATCCTAGAACGTTTCAGTTGTCACCAAATCAAGAATTTCAAGTCATCAGTCAAGTATTATGTGAAGGTAAGACTTCATGGAGATTTGTTTTTCTAAGTGAAATAATTAAAATTTACGTGAAATTCGAAGCTACAAAATACAAAATATTTTAAACTAATAAAATAGAAATGCTTTTGAGTTAATAATTGCATACAAATCGTTATTTGATAAAGACATTTCTAAATGATAAATTTAGACGGTATCTTTTATCTCAGCATAATACTACGAAATCAGATTTCAACACGATGAATAAACCTTATTACTTTTATGAGTTTATTTAAAAAATTTTTGTCCTTCTTTTATATGTACTTATATTACGAAAGGTAATTTCCATAACTGATATGAAATTTGTAAAGTTTTCCAACTCGGAAAAAATAACTATTCAAAATTTGATGCTGACTAAAAATAAGAAAAGAAACTCCAAAAAGCAACAATGACAAAATTTCACATTCACTATTCTTCTTGCCAGAAAGTTTTCAAACTTCTACTCAAGCTGGAAAAATATTATGAGTTGAACGTCAATAAAATCAAAAGAAATATCTAATTCAAATATCAATCAGAAGTTATGCTGGTATAAAAATCTTCAAAAAAATTTGAAACGAAGAACCTATCAAACAGTACAGTTTATGGGACAGGGGTTCAGATTTTTTTAAGTATATCGATGAGTGATGGAACTGCTAAAATTAACTATTTCATTGAAAAAACGAAAGAGCCACTTTGAACTTCCTCGCATGCGAGGTATATAAAAATAAAGTGTTTTTATCATTAAAATATTCGAACTAGAGATTTTAATGAATCTCCATATATTAGATCAGCCTGTGTCATTTTGAGTTACTTGACGTCGTCGGTCAAATGGGAGAGGTACAAATTGCATACCTTCTCTACTATGCTTAACACAAAATGTGCTGTACTGTGTAATTATACGAGAAACTAGAGGAACAGTCCCGCTGTGTCCTCAACCAAGAAAACAGTTAAAAGGCAAGAATAGAAATTTAATATCTGTTTCCTTTTCAGGAAAGAAAAGTATATTTTCTAACTAATGTGTGTTCATGCTATTTAATTTGCTCCAAACATTATTTATTAAATTTCTTATTTAAAGTAGCAGAAAAAAGGACTCTGTAGTTTAAATTAGTTATTTTTGCCAAATAAAAGCTTTTTTCCGAAATTTCCATTATCTCTTATCATTAAAAAAGGAGTTTTCGGAAAAGTGATAATAAAGGAAACATCTGAAAGTCATAGAGATTTGCGAATACAATGTGAAAATTGAATAGAAGGGAAATATAACGAATTAAATCCATCGATTCCATATGTTTGATTATTTATTTTAACCGCTAATTATTTTGAGTGAACGGTTAAGTTTGCATTTTTCTGAATTGTCCAGTATTAGCACAGATGTTTCAAGAAAGTTGCAATGACGTTTTTTTATTGTTGTTTTTTCACTATGTTTGTACAAGTTTGTGATGAATTCTTTTCCAGGTCTTCCTTGTCCAGAATATACTATATTGCAAGATCATCCTTACTTCATACAGCAGCGATCTTATCAAGCTTTTACGGTCCTCAGACTGACAGGACCTCTCATATGCAAGTTCAAATACATTTTGAATGAGGGCAAAAGAAGAATGACCAATTACATGAAAGGTTTGTTTTACTAATTAATTGTTTTCATCATATTCTGAGCAAATTTTTCAGAATAGCGAAATAAGAAATGCATCGGAAACTTATATGCCATTTTAAACTATGATAACAAAACTGAGTGGCAAATCTTATAACAATTTGGTCTTTGAAAACAAGATTCATCTGCAGTCCATACAAGTAAACTAAAGATTTAAGTCAATCAAAACGGGAAGAAGGAAGATTGTAGAAAGGGAATCATATAATAGTTGAATTCAATATGAGGCGATGAACACGATTTTCATTGAAGGATATCATAGTCTTAACTCACACTTTAATGATGCAAATAACGTCAAACTAAAATTAAAGAAATTATAAAAATAGATGTCAAAATTGCAGCTATGATTTCTACATTTTAGGATAATTCAAAGTACACACAAATAAAATATATATTTTTTTTAATTTAAAGATATCATGACTGGTCAAATGACGGTATTCCAATAATAGAAATATATATACAAAGAGTATTAATGGATTAAAGAAAATAATGCGATATAAGTTAGTAGGAACAAAAAATGCTCTATTCTTATTGCAATTCAAATTCTCACTTGTGAAAAGATAACATTCTATCATGATATCTGTAATCGATACTGACAGACAATTTGAATTTCTAGAAAAAGCTATAAGAAAATCCACACTGAGTAAAAGTTAATTTCTGGTAAGATTTTTGGAAAAGACATCCTGTAATTTAGCAACACTTTTGAAATGGTAGATCGAAAGATTTGGAAAGAAAGAGACTAAACTTTTTGACTACTTAAAAGTAATAAGACTTCAATTTACTTCCGAAACAAGAGATTTTCGTTCGTTCATTTTTATTCAGTTAGAAATAAGTGAGAGCTACAAAACTAAAGGTATCTAAATACAGTGTACTCACTTGCAGCTAAAGCAGCTATGATACGCTAATACAGATTAGAATGTCATTGTTACAACTTTAAAACTCAAGTAGATCTAATAACGATCAAGTAGATCTAATAAGTTCGATGAGACAAGGAATAAAATTATGAAGAAAGAGAGTTCATGAGATATAATGCACTCATATCGAAGAGATATGATAAAACCTCCCCTTATTACGTCATTAAATTTAAATCAACAAAAATGAAAACCAAGTTGCCTCAGAAATATACTCCAACTGAATGAAATACAATGAGAGTATGAAAATTTGATTGGAGGAACACGTGTGAACCGCTATACGTATATATTATCTCAACATTAATTAGTTAATAACCTATGAGCTAATTAATAGCATATCTTATGACAGCTTAAGAACCCCTTAGCTTAATTTTTTTCTGCCTAAAATCAAGGTCATAGAAGGCAATAAACTTTCAATGTGAGATTATGAAAGAAATTGAAACAAAAAAAGAAGAATATACGTGCGAAAATGATGTCTGAGAAAGAAGACACAAGTGAAGGAAAAATGTATTAGAAGGCAGAATGCTACCTACGTAATAAATGTCATCGCCATTTTCATTAGAAACATCATGAAATACTTTTCTGTAGATAAGTAAGTAAGTTCATGGGATAATATGTTTAAACGCTCTCGATTCTCAACTGCTCTACAGTTATTCATATGCTTATAAACTCTCTGAATTCTTTCAATTCTAAGTGGTTAAAACTTTTAAATTATTTATTTTAGGATCAATGCTAATGCGTGCGGGACGTTCTATGAAGGAGTAATAAAGAAATTAAGATGTTTTCTTTCTTAATTCCTAGCTTAATTCGGATATATACACACAGTCTCTTAATCAAAAGAATGCCTTATTATCTATGCAATTTAAAAATGCAATTTCTAAAATATTTTTTAAAAAAAAACTCTGAGATCTGAAACTTAAATCCAATGATTCGTGACATTCCTGTTCCTATTTCTAAATTTCTATACGAGTTATATACAACTCTTTCACTGGATTACATCAAAAATGTATTACGATTTATAGATTAAAATATTTCATGCTACATAAGGACTTAAAATTATTATCTGTAAGCAGTCCAAAGAATATCGAAAAAATGCGAAAGCATTATTCTTTGCTTTTAATAAAAAAATTTCCCTTTTGATGTTAATCATGGTTCATGCTTATAAGCTTAATTAAAAATACATTATAATCATACAATGTATATAATGGAATATATCCGATTATAACATTTGAATGTCATTTAATACCTTTCTAAAGAAATTTATTTTATAGTTAGGTTCTAAATGGCACATATTTAGTAAATGCTCGATTGCGAGAAATATTATTTTAAAATAATACGAACATTTATTGACTAATATACGATTACACACCTCATTAATAACATGATTTAATGCAAATTATTTTGCAGATACATATTACGTAGTTCGTATAAGAGCTTTGCTCATATATTTTACCCAGATTTTCAAAAACTTTATATTTTTATCTTTATCTTAGGTGCTAACAACAGAGAACAAATATATAGTCAAACCTTACCACTGGTGATCGAAGTTGAGCATACTGGCAGTAAGACAACTGATCCATGGTGTGTGATGAAATTTTCAGCTGATTTTTACGTACCGCATTATTGGGGTATGATCGCAACACCAAAAGAAGTAAGATTACATAGCCAAGTGCTTAATTCATAGTTTCAGATAAAAAATGTATGTCCTAATAACATTTTATATTGAAGAAACTCCTCACAAATACAGAATTATAATAATATTAAGTTGAACCTAAACTTTATGTTTTGCAAATTGTCAGCTAACTTCAAGTTAAAAGCTATCTTGGAAATCGTTGAAATTTAGAGCGTGCAATATTTTTTTTATCAGAAAAGATCCACGTAATGATTATTTTTTAAGGAATATTTTTAAAAATAAAATGGTCCATAAAGTTTCAGAGAAGCTGGTGTCTGAAATTCTTGTGAAATTTGTATTCATAGTAAGTAGTTTTCTTGAAAAATAAAAGATTTCACTCTATTTCAACAAAAAGTAAAGAAAGACATATTCCACTTTAAAGATATTGAATCATTTATTGTGTAATACGGTAGCACTTTAAATTCGTGTCTCACATTGAATTAGAAACTTTACAAGCAATTATATCAAAGAAGCGATATGTGAAGAGTAGCTAATATAAACTATCTTTAACTAGTAAAACTAATTCATTCATTCTAAACATGCATGTTTAATTTTAGTGAATGATTTTTTTCCTGTCTTAAAACATCCCAAGAGAGCAATTTGTCTCATCCTTTAAGTAAGTTGATAGCCTATAATCAAGTAACACGGAGACGCACTTGATTGCTGATTAGTAGACTCACCTCCTCAACCAATAAAAAATGTCATTTTAATACGATGTATCTCATATTTTATGATGAGAATCAGGTGCCATTTAAATTCATAGAAATGAGCCTCTTTTTTTTCGAATTGAGTTCTTAGAGTTGAGTTCTTAGTCTTATTTTATAACTTTTAACAAAAGAGGCTGACCATCATACGCACCAGGTGAAAGATCATGCTTAAAAATATCATAGTTATTTGCTAATTTACTATGAAAATGAACATTAATTTAATGTAATGATCATCACTTTTAAACTATGTTCTAATGGTTATAACATTACTTCAAAACTAAAACACCAATTTATACATAAAAAATGATTACATTCTAGAGCGAAGTTTGCCAGATAAAATTAACTATCATATTCCCTAACTATCATATTATAATATTGAAGAAATTCTTGCTTCAATATTATTCACAAAGCGTATATAGAATATTGATGCAGAAAAATCATTTTTATTATTTCAATTGCTTATATAAATTCACGAAAGGCATATAATTTTGTTTTATCTAATAATAATGACTAATACTTAATTTTTTCCACTTTTGTTAGAAGAATTCTACCGAGTTATTTCAACCCTTAATTTCTCAGAATCATTGCCATTTTGACTTCTTCATATAACTTTTAATGATCTACCAAGTAATTAACAAAATTATTTATTTCTACTTTTAAGTTCTTCGGACTCACAGCTATTTTTCAATTAATTTTGAAGGATTTACTAACTGATTAATGGAATTTTAAATTAACGATTTTATTAACGAATTAAGTTTAATAAAAATATTAAGTTCAAAATCAAAAATTTTAATTACTTTTTCTGTATTTTCACTGATTTGAAGGGATTTACGTAACTGTAGGTTAAAATTAAAAGCATTAGATGTGCTAGTTCAGTACACTATATATAACTAAAGAAATATTCCAACTTCTCTCACTGGATCAATAGTTTCCTTAATTCAGCTCAGGATAAGTCCAGGAAAATGTAATGCACTTCATCTACCTGTTTTGAATTGATAAAATGAGAAACAGATAAAAATAAAAAATGAAGCATGAAGCACTGTATTTTAATAGCCCCTTTTCAACTATAATTTCACACTTGGATGCAACTTCAAGTGAAGTGAGGAAGTGTAAGTGAAGTGAAGAGAGATTTTTATTTCCTTCTTTTAATTCTACCAAAGGTCAAGTACAATCGATATAATAAAGAAATGTTTCTTTTGTATAGGGTTAGGCTTTGTCAGTGTAAGTTCCACGTACTTGAGCAGTTTGGAGGGATTTGAAACTCGCTAATGTAATTTTGAATAACTGAGTGTGTGAATAGGATTTTGAGAAAGAACAATTATATAGTCTTGAAAATTTTCAAAGAACTGTAAATATATTTTGCAAGTATAATATCCACGGAGAAGAATAGTTTCGAATGATTTTAGTCTGAAATTGTAATTTTAAACAGCTAAGTTTGTGAAGATGATTTTGAGAGAGATCGAATGTAAAACCTAGATTATTTTCAAGGAATTACATAAAGCATTCTTTCAGTTTATCGAAAATGAATTGTTACAGACTTTTAAGACGAATATTTAACTCAAAGAAATTATCTTCTATAGAATTAAGTCTTGCAATTTTTTTTTTGTATTGTGAGAATATTAAGAAACGGGAAAAGAATAAGGAAACTTGGTTAATTTGAGGAATCATGCTAAAAATAAGAATTTTTACACATTCAAAAGTTCATCGAATTTTCGTAGCGAAGTAAACGAACATTTGGGAGGGAAAATAGCCAGCATATAGTTATCTTTATAACATTATTGTTATTGCGAATAGATAAATAGTAAATATTAGATTGAAATTAATTTTTTTTCACTGGGTCTGCATCTATGAAAAATACCTACCAGATGCATTGCTGCGAATTTATAAGGATTAAAATGTATGACTAAACAAGTTAATTAAATAATTCTGCCGAAAGTTACAACTTAATATACTTTGATGTTTTATACTTGAAATCATTAAGTATTTTAAAGCTTATTTATATTACAGCATTAAAATTCACTAAAAAGTATAGTTTGATTTTTAAAATCTAAATTTCGTACTTTTTATTTATTTATTGAAAAATGTAGCATTAATCTTAATGCCCTATGTAATAAATGCATCGTGAATTCCAATGTAATAACAGACATACTTTCAATGAATATTACGATGCTCGATAATGATTATACCTAAACATTGTTGCTGTTTTATCATTGTAGCATTCTGTTCATTTTTATTATTAATCATGACATAATAATTTGGTATTAAAGAAAAGATGGATTAACAGTAGTGGGTTTTTTATGAACTTACGTTTCTTTTCATGTAAATCTTTTCTTTTCTTTTCTAAAAACAAATTAAATTTATTTTATCGTATCGCTTCACCGATTATTTTCTAAGACTATAAAAAGAATTTATAAAATAAAACCCTCATGACATTTTTATTGAATTTCAAACACCTTTTGTATTTATATTATTTGAAAGTATGATTTAAATTCCAATTCTGTAAGATTAGTGATTGCAATTTAATTTATCAATGAGATAGAAATTACTTACTGATGGAATGAGAAAAGGCTGTGAAATTCCCCATGTTATTTGGAGATCTTTCAAATTTTGATAAAATATGGAGAATTGTGCTGTGCTTTTCATCTTTTATTTCAAACCTCTTTTGCAACCATACTCTTAATCTGGCATGTGAAGAAACTTTTATTGATTTCACTCTAAAATAGCCCATTCTGCTACAAATGTTTGGATTTTCCGTGTAAACCATAAATAACGTATTGTATGGGTTTATTACGCTGGACATTCGATGAGAACTGAGCAGTACTCAAGTTTGTAACAGCAAAGTTCCTTTGAAAAAAAATTCAAGAGACAATTTGAAACATATAAAAAAACAGACGATGCTTTAAAAACTTTTAACAAATAATATTTAAAAAATAAGTAAAATCGGAATAAAATTGTGTATGCTACTTCTTACCTGTAATCTAGATACCAGAAGAAAAAGCCATTTTCCACAATATAAAACCATAGAAGATATCAAATTTTAGATACAAAATGTTATTTTCTCGATTTTTATAATATACGACGGTTTGAATAAGTCGCTACATAGACTAATACAGCTGAGAACTGGTGTTCTGAGTGAACCCTCACTTATGTTTATAAAGCTTCTTCTTGCCCCTGAAGAAGTTTTGTTTACCTTGCAAAGTTTATCTACTTCCCTGTAAATTTGGGCATCATAATTTGGCTCAAGGTTCAAAGATTTTCTATTTCGATTGAAGCTGATAATGGTTATGAGATTATTTTCTTGAAATTGTTTACTTACAACTATTTACATTAGTTTCTACGTTATCAATCTCTGACCCCAATACTAGTTATTCTATTTCAACGAAAATAGCAGATGTTCACAAAGCACACACACACACACACACACACACACACACACACACACACACACACACACACACACACACACACACACACACACACACACATTTCGCGGAAAAGTATTAAAAATCTAGAATGTCTTGAGATCTTAAGACAAGTTGCATAATTTGTTGGACTGAACTAAAATTTTCGGCATATAAGGAATAAATTCGCTTAAGTATTCAAATTCAAAATTGTTGTGTTTTGTAAATCTGAATTAATAGACACAAGATTGCAGCACTTTCTACTTAGCAAGTTAAATATTATAAGAAATTATAACATATAAAAATAATATTACTTAGCTGCTGAATTCAGAGTCAAAACACAACTAATATAACATATTAAAAATCCATTTTGATGGCGTATAATGTAACATATAATGTAAGCTGGGTAAACATCTCTTATCAGAAATTCTTCATTCAAGCCTAAGTACACAATTGGAAATAACTATCATCATATGTTAAATACAACAACTAACCAAAGTGCTCCTTGAGCTGAATATTGCTAACAATTTTGCGATTGTGATGTAGTAAAATGAAGGTGAAAAGAAGCATACTTTTATTGCAATCTTATGATCAACTCTCTGTTATTCACTACTAATGTCTTTCGTGTGCACCTTTATTCAAAAGGATAAAATTATGTTAATTTTGAAATCAACGAAACAACTTCTACCCAGATAGCAATTTTAGTTTGCAACAAGCTTGCCACAAATTTGTCATGACAAGAGTGCAAGCTTGCAGCAAGTTAACGAAAACTTCGAAGTCACCATGGAACGAACTTGCAGCAAGCTTGCCACAAGCTTGTCGTGCAAACTCATTGCAAATTATAGCAAAAACAGAGTACGAACACAACCCGGGATAGTACTCGCTACCTACAGCTTAGTAGACAGACGTCGATACCACTCGACCAGTTCTGCTACGAGAGGAGAAGATAGATTTCGCTAATACATCGTTCGATTCGATTCGTATACAATTTATTTTAAACTTTTTTCTTGATTTCATTAATTTTTTGAGTTAAGAATATGATTTGAAGTCAAAGAGAGAGCGATTTTCGCTAATAACTACGTTTTGCTAGTAGAATAAATTATGAAATTAGAGTTCAAAAGTAATTACTTTAAAATGGGACAAAATGTCTAAGTTATTATTTTTCAACAAACATTGACTGTTTTTTAGATTTAATTTTGTTTACAAACGTTAAAATTTCAAGATTAAGAAAAAGACGATATAGTTTTCTTTAAAGTATGAGTGATATATTTAGTAAAAAGATGGAAAATGTTTCAAAATTTTTTTTATAAAAAAGTTAGTTTTTTTTACAAAATATCATTGATTTATTGAATTAATAAAAAGAAGGACGGTCTAGGAGATGCTATTAAAAATAGGATGTTTTTTTAAAACAGAGACAAAGATAATTATCTCTTTGTGCTATCTTTGCATTAAGCTTGTTTTGCAAACTTGCAGCAAGTTTGATTTGCAAGGGAGGTGGCGCTATTTGTCACATCGAACTTGTAGCAAATGCATTGCAAGCGAGGGTGGCGCTAGTTGTCACAGCGAACTTGCTACAAGTTCGTTTCAAGTTTGACGCGTCAAATTTTGTCATGACAATGGAATATCAAGTCAAAATCAAACTTGCTGCAAACTTACGTGCTATCTGAGTATTTTTCCTTTTCAAATTCCTTGCGTTATCATCTGAAGAATTTTATATTAATACATCTAAGTATTACTGTCCTTATTAGGAAAATTGAATTATAAAATAATTCTTAACGTCTGTAGGCGTTGATTGAAACTGGCAGGTTTTAAGTTCTATTTTTTGAGATGACCTGCACCTTTAGTTTTTACTTTGAAATAAGCAGATAATTCTGACTTATATATATATATATGAAATGTATTCGTTGTTGTAGTCGTTAAATAAAAAAACGGGCCGAGTTATTAACTAATTTTCATTTTATTATGGGAGAGTGACGGAATGTACGTACATCTTGGTTCAAGTTTTCAAGCCAAAAGAGAACAGAAAATCTCTGCTTTTTCTCAGATAGGGATTTAACAGATAGACATGTGATCAAAGTGAAGGGAATAATAGTTATTTTTAGTATATTACGTAGTGTTTTAGGGAAAATGCATGGCGGCGATAAGTCGCTGATTTCGCGATTTATGTGCGCGTGGAAACGATTAAAATATTCTTTTAGTAAAAAATATGACAAAACGAGAGATTTAATATACCTCCAGGGCTGGAAACAGAACGAAACTGGAGAAACTGAGAAAAGTGATTTTGGAATACATTAAGACTTTAAAATATATAATATTAGAATTTGAAATAAAATTAAGTGAGATTATTACATATATATATATATATATCCTAAAAATTACACTGATAAAATTTTCTTAAGAATTCAGAATTAATTAAATGCAAAAAGTTTGATTTATTCATCTAAAAAACTAATTTTTCACATCTAATAACTATTAAATGAAATGCCGCCATTTACAAAGAATTTTCAAACTATTGAAAACCTGATGTTCCATACAGCCAGAAGTGTATTTTATGATTATTCAAACAAATATAAAAAGTTTTAAATTCTTGCTTCCACTGCTGTCTATATCAAATTTGGGGTCTTTTGTTTTACCTTTCTTAAAGTATTTCATTTTAAATAATTCCTCTTTTGAATAAATATACAATTTATTTCAATTCTAGTCATAAGCATCGCCCCTTTTAAAGCATTTTTTAAAGTCTCAGTTCATTTTCGATTTTACTAAAAAATGAAAGTACGAATATTTTCGATAATACGCTTGATAAAACATGTTAAAAATCATTGAAAATTACGGTCTCAGTTTATTTTCTATTTTACTAAAGAATGAAGGATCGAATATTTTTGATAATATATTTGATAAAACGTGTTAAAAACATTGAAAGTTACGATTACTAAACTTTTCCTTCAGCTTGAATATTATTTCGTTATCGCATTTAGAGCCGGTTACGTAAAAGTAGCCTTTTCTGTAGCAAGTAGATGATAGATGTGACACAAAATGTGTTAAAGGTAGATTTGATGCTAAAAGCCTGGTAAGAGCTTTTAATTAGAACTTGCTCATTTGAATACATGTGACTTATTGTAACTCAGTGTTTTGATAGAAATATTAGTTCTCAAAAAATTAAAGAGACTAAAGATTTTTTCTTGCATACAAAAATTTTAAATTTATAAATATCTAAAGATATAAAATCTAGGGACCCTTTCGAAGTACACTATCATTGTCGAACTTACTGCATGTGCGAAATCCGGAATGAAATTATTCTTTAAATTAATCATAAATCTTCTGATGTTGCATTAGAATGGATGTATAAACAGAAAAATTTTATATTTTATCTGAATTTAGAAAAGGCAGCAACACAAAGAAAACTACATTCAAGAGAATTAGTTACTTATTTTTAATATTTCTAAGCAGGTTTATCCACCCTCCCTGAGGTTATGAGGATTTTTTTTAATGTCGAAAGAGCTAAATAATTTTTGAATTCCGCAAGGTTTTTTTTTCTTTTCTTTTTTATGACACTCAAATAATGGAAGAGTAGTGGATAGTATTTCTCAACTAGATAGAACTAACGTAAAAAGGAAGGAACAGATGAAGTTGAAGAAGCAGATGAACGTAAGTTTAAAAAAGGACGTGACGCCAAGAATAGTATGTTCAAGGGAATTAGTTATTTATCTTTTAATATACCCATGCAGGTTTATCCGCCCTCCCCGAGGTTATCAAGATTTTCTTTTTTTTTTTTTTTCTTTCCTTTTGAATTTAGAAGGATCTAAATAATTTTGCATTTTGCAGTTTTTTTTATGACACTTAAGTAATTGCAAAGAATAGTGAATGGTATTTCTCAACTAGATAGAACTAACGTAAAAAAGGAAGGAACAGATGACGTGTGATAGACGAGAGGGAGGAAGAAAACTGTCTTAACGTCATTTACTACTGTGTGTGGGATGCGGAAAAAACAACGCCGTGCTCATCCTGCTAATCTAAATGTCACTTTTTGTTTTCCTGTTATCGACCTCAAACTTGATTTTCAGTCATTTTCAAGGTGAAATGATTATTTTTCTGTTATTAAAAGTCGTTGATAAGTGATATTTAAATAGAGATATAATATTATTTATTACTTTTTATGCCAGTAGATGGCGACACCAATAAGGAATCTATTAAAATGTTGTTGGCGTTTCTGTAAGTGTTTTCTCCCCAATTTCTTTGAATTCAGAAATTCCTTTCGTAGTTGTTTCAGAAGAACAGCTCAAATTCTTTAAATGCTTTTGACTCCTGCAAGACTTTTATCTCGATCTTCAAGTTCTTTTAAATTACTTTTATCATGAGTACTTCATTGAAATATGATATCTGACGAATTAAATCGCACAGTAAGCATCTAACAGATTATGTATATGTAAAAAAGTGCGTGGCTGACTCTGCAAAACTTCAATAAATGTCAGCACAAAAACAGAGGCGTGCGATTTGGCACAATTTTCATTGTCAGTTCGTCTCTCAGGGCAAGAATATTAACGAAAGGTTTTGTAGCGAAGATATGCGACATGCAAGGGAAAACATTCAGTCAAAGCGACCAGATTTGTGGAAAAAGGAGAACTGGATATTCCCACTATCCTGTGAATTTTTCTCCAACTTTAACATTTTTTTTTACTTTCGTACCTAATTTAATTGTCAGGTATAGCTCCTGTAGACTTCCTCCTTTCCCCAAAAATGAAGATGTAACTGAAAGGGACAACTGCGGATATTTAGTGTGAACTACAAAATTTAGTGTGAACTAGAAAAGTGCGATGATTCGGTTACACAAAATGACTTCCAGGCCGCTATCTAGTAATGACAGTAACACAGGGACTGGTGCATTATTGTGCAAAGTTGCTATTTCGAAGAAGATGATGCTTAAACTCAAGTTACTTTTACGTTTACTTTTTTGACAACAGAGCTTAAAAGGATTTTTTTTCATGCAATGAATTTAATTATTGTTCACTTTCCAGAATTTAGGAACAGTTATAATTTTTCATTAAGTGCTCGAAGGTCTATTCATATATTTTCGGTGAAGTACCACCAGATGTTTTTCTTAAAATCGATTGTTGGAAGCAAACATAACGATGTTTCTGAAAATGATTGTGGTTATTGTGTTTAGTGGCGTAAGAGCCAGACATGACTATGCTGCGCCAAACAAGAGACAAATTCCATAACACCGTATTAGAATGGAAGCACGATGTTTATGACGAAAAAATCTGTTCGCAAATTTAGTTTTAATCGGTAATATCTACATATATAAAATAGCTTATTTTTTGTGTATGTGTGTATGTTAGTTTTTATGTTCTCTATATACGCCCAGACCGTTTGACTTACAGGGATAAAATTTGGCACAGTGATGGATTACCACAAGAAGGATGCAATTCCGTAGATATTATTTTAAAATTCGAATTAGATTTTTATCTATTTACTATTAAATAGTTGCCTATTTTCTCGATTTTTCTGCATAGTTATTTGGAGAGTCGTAATTTTTGTATCATTGCAAAGTCCAAAATTTCCCAGTTCTAAGAGTGATTTCAAGCTTCTAAGTATTTTTCTGATCTTTAGCAATTTTTAAAAATTTTCGGAAACGTCTTTCTTCTCCAAACGAGTTTCGGCGACGAAATATTATGCTACCGTGTTTTCATTTATAAACATTGAAAAAAATCAATTTCTTGCATTTTCTCTTTTTTTGTATTTTTTATGTTTTATTTTGCAACGTATATTTTTATGAACATTTTTTTCATTCACAATATTTTTTAAGTTTTTATTTTCAATCAGCAACGCCGGGAAAATTCTGTATAGTATAATTATTCATTGTTAAGTTGTAGTAATTATTATACGGTATATTGTTTAAAAGTTTAAAATAAATTTTCTTTTTCCAAAATTCTCGCGTTTTCTTTCAAACCATACTGTTGTAAGGTAATAAGAAGTCAAGATTTGAAAGTTTTAATTCAACAAGAAAGGATTCAAAGGAGATTTAAGTTTGTTGGAGAAAGTGGCAATATTTGTAGGGAAAAAAGGAGGAGGGCATATGGAAAAATATGGATCCCGAGCAACTGCGGGTAAGCAGCTAGTTTTTCTATATTTCTCTTAGAAAAAAGGTTGATTTATAGACTCAAAAATTTTGCTTGTCGTAACTATTCTAGGTATGCAATAAGCAGGAGATCCCGAATAGATTTTCTGGGAATTTATAGAATAAAATCCTTTTCATATCTAACAGGTTGTAAAGTAACCACAGAGAAGAAAAACTGGTGTTATCGTAACCATTATTACTTTTAATTTATTACTAAATATTATTCTATCAAATCAATGAATTAAATCAAGACTTTATTACTTAAGTATGATGCTGAAAGTATGCATCACCACTAAATAGTTATATGTAACACAAATGCCTCATTAACTTACTTGACTGTTAAGTTATTATTAACATTTAATAAATTAACGCTAAACAGAATCACTGGCATGAATGAATAAGGTATTAAGTATAATAAGGACTTCCAATAAAAATGTTTCTTAAATATATACTCTGCTAAATTAATCGACTTTTAAAATAGTTCATTTTATCTTAAAGGCCAATACCATACAATATTCATTATAAAAATCAACATGCCTCAAAAGATAACATTACTTGATCTTCATGTATGTTGCGATTCCTTGTTAATTTTATCATTTATTGCAAATGTGTCGGTTTAGGGAACAATGTATTTAACTTTCATAAGTCACTAATTACTGAGTTCAGATGAATAATTGTTTTTCATATTCATCCAATTTCTGAAGTTTACAGTTAGTTTTCATTTTCCAACCTGATGCTATTGATATATTTTTTTAATTTCATAGATATTAATAAAATTAAAATTTAGAGTGAAAAAGTTCCTGTCTTGATTTATATTTTTGTTTATTACTGCAATAATATCTTACTCTTCAAAGAAGATTCTCAAAAGAAGACAAAAAAGTCGCGAGTGGAAAAACCTAAAAAGTTTAGTATCAGAGAGGCTTTTTAGATACGATTCCACCGCAGCATTCAGGTGTTCCGAGCCATTCCGTAAAAGAATAACAAAACCTATTATCACAGATCTGCAGCCTTACTTACTCGTACATGATACGATTTTTAAGATGATAAAATCGCCATATTAACTCCTTTGACAATTCTTTGAGAACTTGCTCTCTCAATTTTTTAACTCATTTTTTTTCTCATTGGGCCTTCTTGAAACTCTCTCTTAGATTGGAAATAAAACAAAATAAATATTGAAAATCAGTAGTACTCATTGTTAAGCAGACAAAATCTTAAGAATTTACATTTTCACTGCATAAAATGCAAATTTTATTTAAAGTTAATCTGCTTGTATAAAGAAAATATAATCTGTAAAATAATAACTTACCTTTAATCTTGAAATCCTGTTGTCACTGCAAGTCTATTACACTCTATCTTACATAATTTTTCATTTCATAGCTTTTAACTTAACTTCATAAACGATAAAATATTTAGATATTTAGTGTTCCTTTTGATTTATTTAATCGATAAACAACACTCCTTTTAACTTACTTCTTTTTGTGAATAAAATTAATATTTTATTGCTTTCATGGGTGAGTTTCCACTGACGTCTTATCAATAAATATACAATCAGAGCGAGAAGGATTAATCATATGATTGCATCATTTCCAGATATGTCCGACTTATTTCATTAAGCTTCGGCATTATTTGGCTGTCATTTTCAAAGCTATGGGTTATTATTTTTTCTTAATTACTGAACACGATTATTATTTTTAATCAATAATAATATTTTGAACAGAAATAACTATACAGACAAAGATTCTTTTCTTCTGCTGGATATACATGCTAGAAATTTAAACGTTCAGAAAAATTACGCAAATGTTCTTAATATAAAATCTATATTAATGGAAGTGATATTTTTGCCGTTTTAGTCATTTTTGAGCAATGTTTTTATTTTTATACAGTACTAAGTCATGAAAAGTGTTGTTAGATTTTTCCAACTTTATGCAATAGAGGGCTGAAAAATTGGCGTAAGTATCATCAGAGTCAGCTTCCTAACACCTTAGCTATACGCTATCGATTCTTCATTCGAAGAATTTTCAGTTTAAAAAAAGGCTTAGTCCTAATGGATTTAAACGCTGGGTGTCCAGGCTTAAAGTGTCCAAAAGTAATGGCTTACTGTGGAAGAACCACGCATAATTTTTAGTTTCATTAAGGAGAGAAACTCAAAGTTTCTAGGCAGGTTAAGGACACTCTATCTGAGAACCTTTAGTGGATCTGCCTGTCCAAACGGTAATCAACTTCTTGCCCCCGCTTAGTAGTATCAATTGAATTACTCGTATTGTTGTGAACTTTTTTATGGTACACAACAATTTTAATAAATATGCACAAAAGTCAAGGCACTTTATGTCCGGAGATCTGTGAGGCCTGGTATTGGGGGCTCCTCTCCGATTCGATTCCATTACCTCAAATGTTACTAACTGCGTAAATAGCATTTAGACATATGCAGAACCACTAATTTTTCTCTCACTGAACTTCATCAGTCTGCCAGAAAACTTCAGAAGTTGCCTTCTTTAATAAGACTGAAATTTATACCTTACCCCATATGACACTCCGAGTACAAGCCATTACTTTTGGATACATTTACCCTACATTGTATGAAAGTAATGTGAAATTACTGCGTGATAAATTTTCTTGATGTACTGAAAAAATTAAATATATATTTTTTATTCAATCTGCAGATTATTACAAACTAATTAACCGAACCTTTTAAAAATACATACATTGGAAATATCGATAACTTATGAAATTTTTATCGAACGTTTTATGTACATTTTAGCAAGTATAATCACTGAAAACGCAGCGCGGAAAACATGGAGGAATATTCTACTTGTTGTAATAATCCAAATCTAAATAGAGATTATCAACGCTTCTCAAGGCACTTTTTCCGTCACTCATCAATATGAATCATCAGCGGCTAGAAGGCCAAAAATTTGCAAAACCTGATAAAATCTAATAGCTTCGGATGCTGATCTTACTATGAATTGTCTATTGTGTCCTTTTGGCGATCCATCAGACTGTGGGACCCGCTTAGCGGTTTTCATTTACCATTCAGCAGATTGACTGATTTAGTTCAGTTTAGTTATATTAACGTCTAGTTTTGAAACAACTCTAGGGCTATTTTGGGACGGACTTCATAATTTTGAACCTCGGTCAGATGGCGAGCATTATGTCTTCCCATAGAAGTTTCCGTTTTTGAGGAAGTTAAATTTGATGATATAAACTGGGATAAAAAGAATTCAATTTGCAGAATTCTCTTTGTAGATTATTCTGAATGTGAATTTGGAAATATTTAGAAAAAATATATGTGCTAATCGGTTTATCAATAAAATAGCTTCCCTAGGATAAATTTTGAAGAAATTCAGATACATATTTTTTAATCTCTTCACGAGCTTGTACAATATTGTTTATTTCAAGAAGAAGTATTTTGAATCAAAAGATTGATAAAAACTATCTTTTCTTTGCCTCTTCAATTTTTTCTTGTATTAATTATTGCAAGTACCATTTTCTTATCATTTCCTTCATACACATTGATTTTATATTTTTGACGTTTTTATTTAGATTTATCCGGACTTTAAAAACTTTCCAGACAACTTGCGTGTCTATGTTCACACGTTTAATGGAGATGTCGAAAACGATTTGCTCATGGAAATTGAACTGTTTAGGAGGAATCTGGAGACCCTTGGACTGTGCTATATTAAAACAAAATTTTATATTGGTAAGAATTTACAATTTTATAATTTGGTGAGAATTTATGACATTTACGTTAGTGCATTTTCTCATTTCATAGTTCATTGGTATACATTTTCAAAACTGTAATCAATACAAATAAAAGGTAAATGCGCTCTCTATGAAAATTACATTATTCTCCAAATAGCGCAATAAAGCCAAAACAGAAAATTTGTCTCTTCAATGTTGACACCAGGTTTTGAAGTGACATTACGAAAGTGAACAGACTTAACGATAATATTATATAAATTTCAGATTATATGTATGGCGACAAGTAGCTCAAGAGATTGTTCATGATTTCAATTAATCTTTTTACTGTCACAGTAAATAAGTAAATAACGCTCACCTTTAATAGGTATCCTCAAAATCAGACATTGTTGCAACCGTAAGTTCATTCCCAAAACATGATCAAGTAGACGGAAAACCGGAATTGAAGCAATTTGCTTCTTGTTTCAGCTAAGGTGTGAAAGGGAAAATGACAGGGAATTGGCGCATACAGTTTGTAAGAACGTTCTCGATGGAATTTAGCTAGTGAACAGAATCTGGTTCACCTGTCAATCAAAGCTACTTCGATACATAAAAAAACTAATGCGTTTATAGAATCTAAAACATTATGAATAATTGCAATCGACCACTCACAGATATTATTATTAAGCTACTGTCTTTCGAATGAGGGGAAATCGAATCGGACAAAAATTAAACATGAAATAATCATAAATTAAACATGACATCATACAATACGTTGCCAACAACTTACATATTGCTGTAGAAATGCATACATATTGCTGATTAATTGAGTAGGTAGGTGAAGCCTGTGAGGGTTAAATAAATATTGCTCATTAAGTTTTTCTCAATTGTCGATGAGGCCGCGGTGGCCTAATGGTAAGGTCTCGGCTTTGGGGCCGGAGGGTTCCAGGTTCGAGACCCGATTCCACTGAAGATCCGCCGTGTATGGGACCTGTTGCACGTTAAATCATACGTAGTGGGCAAACGTTCTCCCGTTGGTGTGGCGTGGAAGTTTGGCGAGGGGGGTGCCAGCTCAGGTGTCGTCCTCGTCATCTGACCGTGGTTCAAAATTACGAGGTTCGTCCCAAAATAGCCCTCGTGTTGCTTCAAAACGGGACGTTAATATAACTAACTAACTCAATTGTCGACTCCAAGAAATGGTTGAAGATTCATGAGCAGTTCATATTTGAGCCTTCTAATTTATAGTTGAAGTTTTCTTATGCTTGTCTTTTGGTATAACCATTCGATTACAAATATTCTTGTCTTAGGTTAAACTTCGACATAATACATATAAAAACTCATATACATAACACATAAGAATGAATTTTTTAAAAAATTTCAGGTGAAATTTTATAACTTTATTTAATTACCAAATTCATATAAAACATTATTTAATATAAAAATGTAAAAATGTTGATGCTAATCAATTCTGATCAATTTAGCAACAGCCTGAACACTTCTAAATAAAATTTCAGCCATTTCCGTTCATTACTTGAGAGAACATGAAATTCAAAAGCGTTCAGGATACCACCATTTTTATGCTTTTAGGAAGTCGTCTCAGCTCAAAGCATAGATTAACCACTAGAAAAATTTCTTTGAATTGAAACAGAAAATGAAGTATATCTGTGGATGTTACAATATTTTAAATCAATAATCAGTTATTAATATAACATTTTCTTTCAAAATTATTTTAATGTAATAAGTAGAAAAGAAGCAGACGACGTATTTAGCAAGCAGATTTTATTTAGATATTATTCAAACCAATTTTTTTTAACGCAAAGCATATAAGAAGAAATTGGATCCAACTACAGTTGTAGAAGGTATTTTGAAATTATTGAATAATGAAATAAATTAATAAAATAAAATTTATCTAAGTATAAATGAATGCATTTTGAAAAGCATGATTGAATACAAATATGAAGGAATAAGTAAAATACTAAATCTAAGAATGGATTAAATAGTGGCTTTAGCTTTTGATATATCACCATCTTTGAAAACGAATATCAATTTAATGATGACTGAATTCTTTATTTCTTTACGATTCTATATATTAAAAAGGAAGCTGAATATAAATACCCAATCAAAAATTACTAAAACTGTTTTTAATTTTTGTTTGATGAAATCCTTAACATGAAAACTATAATCCAAATTATATGGAGAACATAAGAACAACATGGAGTTGTGTCTTACAATGCTCAATCCTGGATATTTACTTTTGCAGCACTTCTTGCACAGTTTACTTCTTCCTATAAGGAATCTACCTTCATGAGGGCTGCTGTTTAAATTTTGAAGGTTTATATGATAAAAAATATGAAGCCGACGCACAGTGTTCGATTTTATAAATCTAGCTGGAGAAAAATTAAAGAAAATCACCATTGTTACCAATGCTTGATTCTAATTGCTTTATTGGCAGCAGAAATACCCATAAAGCAATAAACCATCTCTAATTTAGACGATTAGTTCCCGGAATTTTGCCTGTAAAGGGTAAAAGTTTGCATATTGCGACACTACATTTTATGATCGTCTAAAAGGGAGATAAGTTATTTGTGTTATTTGTTGTTTGACATATTTTAAAATAATATTTGGGTTTATATAGTCATTGTGTTATCCAAAGTTAATATTATATCGAAGTTTCGTATGTTAAATGCAGGTGTTAAATATATTTTTAATATATGAAAAATACACTCCTGCTCAAAAAATAAGCAACAAAGGCAAAACTCGGAATAAAACAAAAACTATTTAATGGATATGCGTGAAAGTTGTACACGAGGTAGGTGTATCATTACTAGACCACATATCAAACAATAAAGCAAAGACAAACAAAAACACATATATTACGGCCGTCGCGGCGTGACAGCCAAATTGGTAGGCAGAATGTGCAATGGAAACTACACGCTAATAACGGGTATGACACCCTCTAGCTGAAATGCATACTTGACAACGGCGAGGCATGCTGGCAATAGTGTCGTTGATCGCTTGTTGTGGCAGTAATGCCCATTCCTGTAGTGAGACTTGTTGGAACTTGTGGAGGGTGCCTGTCGGCACACTGAGACCTGCAATCCGTCTTCCCAACATGTCTCACACATGCTCTATGGGATTCAGGTCCGGTGATCTAGCAGGCTACGCCATCTGTGGTATGGTTTACCTCTCCAGATAACCCCGCACCAATCGTGCTCTATGCGGGCAGGAGGTTATCGTCCATAAATATCGCGTCGGTACCCATTGCAGTTATAAAAGGCCGAATAAGAGGGTGTAGAATTTCGTCTCGATATCGGACAGCTGTGACGGAACCCCCAGAGAACACGTAGAGGTCGGTTCGCCCGTTAGTTGCTATCCCTGCCTAGACAAGTAACCCGCCACCTCTGTAATGGTCTCTTTCGACGATGTTTGGCACACGATAGGGTGTCCCTGGCTCTCATCATTGCCCTTCGGGAATCGTTCTGTTAAATCGAGACTCATCCGTAAAGAGTACGTGGCCCCACTGCTCTGGTGTCCAACTGCGATGTTCACGGGCCCAATGCAACCGTGCTCTGACTTGCGCTGGGGACAAAGGCATACACACAACAGGTCGTCGTGAGAACAGTCCTCTTTCTTGCAGTCTGCACGACACAGTTTGGCGGAATATGGGCCTTCCTGCAGCAGCAGAGAGCTGCGACTCCAGCTGTCGCGCTGTTAGTGTCCTCCGGCGTCTGGCACATTGCAACAGGTAGAGATCGTCTGCCGTTGTGGTTATTCTCTAGCGTCCAGACCCACGGCTTCTACTGGCGTTTTGAACCCTTTGGTAATGGTTCCACAGACTATGGATGACACTACGATGCATATTCAGCTCTCTGGTAACAGCAGATTGTCTTGCAACATACCGACAGCCCTCCAACGCATCTCATCGTGCAAATGGTTTTTTCTACTCATGCTTTCCGCTTTGGCTATCTCGGATTCCGCGGAGCTATCGCTGCTTGCGAACTGAAGCATAGGTCCGGCAAGCCCCTTCTTAAGGCGTTGCGGTGTGACCGCGGGATTGCGTTTTATGCTAATTTTGGTTGCCTATTTGCATTCGGCGATGCAACCTCTACCTCATATGTAAATTGTGTGTTTTAATTCACCGTTTTGCATGTGTACCGCGTCTTTTCGTGTTTGTTGCTTATTTTTTGAGCAGGAGTGTATATGAATTTTATAACAATTTAAAGAACTTTTTCAGAACAGCCAATCGAAAAGAGGTATGAAATTGATTGTTAAAAATATTCTATCACAAGACATGAAAAATTTAATTTAAATGGGAAAGAAAATGATAGAGAGGGATTGGGACTTTTTAAAACTCTTCATCTGGGAATCCCCCATATTATATTTTTTTATTATATATATATATATATTAAATGTCTTTTATAAATGTGTCATTTTTTCTATGTTTTAATTATTTTTTGAACATAATCGTACCTGTTTATTTGCCGCAACTGTGTTGTTTGTTTATTTTTGATTGGTTGCAAGGTACCGTTTTAATTTGTGGCTTCCTATATTCTTTTCATATTTTCTTCTTCTTTTCTTTATTATTATCTTTATTCTAATGTTATTGGGTTATTATTCAAGAAATTGTGTATTGAACATTTTGAAATTATGTATAGGAAAATTTGAAACTATGATAAGAAATTGTGTATAGGTTGATTTAGCCTTTTTCTTGTGATGCAATGCAATGCATGTTTAGGTTTTAATTTGTGGTTCCCTGTATATATATATATATATATATATATTCCGTATATATAAGTTTTTTTCCCTTTAGTTTCTTATGTTTATATTTTAATTTATGTTATTTGGTAATTAATCAAGATTTTGTGCTTAGGAATGTTTGAAAGTGCGTATAGGAATTTGAAATTGTGAGAAATTGTGTTGGTAATTTTAACATTTTTTCCTATGAAGCAGTGACTTTGTGAAGAAATTTTGTACTCGAATTTGCTGACTTTCTTCGGAGGTTCGAAGAGGCTCGATATTTATATGTCCGTAAGGACAGGTCAAATCACCAGTTATTATCATAACATTTAGTGAAATGTTACGATACATTTCACTAAACACTTTTCAATTACGTGCATAACTTAAATTCCAGCTAATTAGGCACTATAATTAACAAAAATTTAATTACTTTAATTATATTATTTACATGATTATTAATAAGTTACATATTGTTACTATGTAACGACCACAAGATATTTTTAAATTAATGGGCAAATCTTTTTTATCTAAATCATCTCTTTTCTTAAAATATTTTAATAATTCTACAGATTTTTTTTATTCGTTAAAAATATTATAAGTGCTCATGGGTATTTAGCAAATTTCTAACCACTATACAATTCAATATAACTATTCAAAGATAAAAATTTAAAAAATATAAATTTGTGTACAACCCCTCATCTTTTAGCTTCTCTCCGATAGGAGCTAAAATTCTTCTCGTTGTAATGCCGATATCTTTCTGAATATTAAAGATATTGAATTTAATTTTTTCTATAAGGTTCCCTATATATCTGGCTTCAATGTTGTGAAAAACAATTTAGGCTATGTCTCGCGCATGCGCAGTAAACAATTGTTTAATAAAAATGCTCATAATTCCTGAAATATTCAATTTTTTTTTTCCAAATTTTTGCACAATGCTTTTCTAACATATTGTCAGTTTTTCTGTAAGTTTGGTATAATATCACAGAAAACTCTGCATGTTATAAGCAAAAAACAAGAGTGGAAATTTGAGAATTTGAAAAAAAAAAAACATTTATATCATCCCGAATATTTGTACTGCGTTTACGAAAATTCATGTAAATATTATGCACATTAAACTTAACCATTGCTGAAAGTTTCATCTCGTTATAAGCTTTCTTTGAAGGGGGGAGAGCAAAATAATTTTGGTCTTCATCAGTTTTTAGACGGTCCCCTAATTAATCTTAGGACCGAATCTTCACTGTGAAATGTGAGTTAGAGTCTATTCTTTACATTGTCGAAGTTCAAGGGCAGTCAGTTTAGCCTTTCGGGAGAAATTCTAAATAATGTGAAAATCCGAAAGTGTCCGAATACTTTTGATCAGATAGTGTATATATGAAAACAAAGTTCCTAAAAAATTCCGGGTTCCCGGACAGATCCGCGTATAATCTTTAGTACTCTTTTTTAATACTTCTAGAATATAAAAATATAACTTAGAAGGCGAAGACTTGAGAAGAAATTTTTTTGCTTTCCAAATAACATTTAGTGAAATGGTGTAAAATCCATATATTTTTCATATATTAAAAATATATTTAACACTCACATTTAATATATAAAATTTAGATATAATATTAACCTTGGATAACACAATGATTATATAAACACAAATATTATTTTAAAATAAGTCAAACAACAAATAACACAAATCACTTATCTCCCTTTTAGAAGATCATAAAATGTATCGTCGCAATATGCAAACTTTTACCCAATACAAGAAAAGAACTAATTGCTTAAATCAGAGTTGGTTTATTGCTTTATGTGTACTTCTGCTGTCAATAAAGCAATTGATACCAAGAAATAACAATGGTGTTTTTATATTTTTGTCTAGCTAGATTTATAAAATGGATCATTGTACGGCGCTTTATACAAATGAGCCTCATATGTATATAAAAAGGGCACATTACTAAATCAAATGATAACTTTTGCTTGATTTTAACGTTTATAGATTGCGAGCAATAAGTTCTTGAGTACTTTTTTGGTGGAGAGTACATCTTTGTTTCGGTGCGAAAATTAGAGATTTTGAAATCAGGGTCTAGAAGACTAGATATAATAAATAGGCTTAATGGGGTTTTCATTGAGAAAATTAGATTTCATTGGTAAATCATTTAACAGTTATTAGCATACTGTAATCAAATATATTTTCAAAATATAGAATAAAATATCATTGTGTGCAAAAATATTATTATTAGTATATTTGTAGCTTTGGAGCTACAAATATGCTTTATTTTAACGTTTATAAAAATAAATCAATTCTATCAGGACTCAAATTGTCTTGCCAGTCTGTTAAATCCCCTTGAAAATGAAAAGGGATTTTACTAATAGAATAATGAATGGTTTCAATTCAAACTTTTTTTCACTTTGAATAAATTCCCCATCTTGAATTTCTAAATTTTTAAATTCAATACTCTATACTAATTGCAAGTCTTAGTTTATTTAATTATAATACTGTATTCACCATTCAGTACCTGTTGTTAAACATTGCGTATATTTACAAGAGTAGTACATTATCATGACACTGAAGGGAATGCCATTTTCTTATAATGTAAGTCGTCTTCTATTTCTAAATGCACTTTCGACATCAATAGATATTTTATTTAAGTAAAATAATTTAAATTGAACTTAAAAAATACTTAGCCATCGTCAATACCTTTATATGTCTTGTATTGTATTATTTATTATTAATTCTTTTTCAGCTATTTACAACATTCCTCACAACCCAGATGATTCAAGAAACGAGTTATGGTTCACTAAATGTTCGAAGTAATTTTTGCTACGGAGTAGAGTTGCACCTACTTATTCATTTAGATTATATGTAAATAAAACCTAATTTTTTGATAATAAAAAATTCTTGTATTAAAATCTTGGTCTTGTAGTGAGTAAAAATGATAATAATCAGAAACCTGATGAACACGATTCTACTGAGTAAGTACGACACAAATAAGAGAAGGCATTCGTAAAATCACAGTTTTAATAATTCACAACAGAAATATTTACAATGTACATCTCAACATGTCAACGAAATACTATTAAGAAATATTAAAGATTATGACAATATAAAAGGGTAGAATAGTAAAAATAAATACATCATATAAAACAAGTGAACGTGATCATATAAAATGAGGGACTACATAATGGTAAATCTATTCAAAATCGTTTTGGATTGATATGTTTGTTTTTTTAATATTGTTAAAGGAAAGGATTTTATTTGAGATATTGAAACGGTCATAAGCTCCTATAAAAATGAAATATGTTCATTAATTTAAAAAATTATTGTGTATACAAATGCTTATGAGAAGCGATTTTGCACTAATTTAAATCTTTTATAATATATTATGCACATTAATAAAGTGAAAATTATACATAATCTTCTTCTTTCAATAAAATGAATATTAAAAAGACATGTTCATGTATGCAATTTTTAAAAGGACAGTAGTTTTTACCTCTGTTCATAGAGAAAGAATTGTCAAATGAAACACTTGCAATTCAGTATTATGTTATTATATTTTTTTAACCAGAAATCTTCTATCTATAAAAAAGTATTCCTTTAAATTAATTAAAGTTTATTTATGATGTTAAGTAAGTTTAAATTTATTTTATGATGACCCAATGAGTTTATTATAAGAAATATGAATTTTTGTATTAAATTAAACTTATTGTAAATTTGTTGGAAATTGTTCTAACTTCAAAATATTTTAATTAACTGGAAAATATATAAGGTACGAAGAAAATATATATAAAATTAAACCTTTCTTTTTTACATTCAAATATAAAAATAATTACAGTAACTCACAGTAAAAATACATTTATCTGCATTTTAAAAGCTGTTGAAAAACAAAACAGAAAGCAAACTTGTAAAACGGAGAGCTTTCTTTGATCACATTTGGAAGAAAGTGTGTGATGAAACGTCAGTTCAGAAGAGAAGATGCCATTTTTAATTCATTTATGAAATATGATTAGTTGAAATATGCTATAAAATCCCTGTTTTCTCTGTAATAGATTGTATTCTCGTACCTATAATAGACCTCTGCATTCTGAACAAATTTCGACAACATGTACAAAGAGTTCTTTTTTTGATGCAAGCAATACAGGTGAGATTCTTTTTCAACTGTACCACTCTGTGCTTGTTTCAGAAAGATGCTTGTCTTAATTGCAATAATTTGTTTCCAACCAGTAATCTAGAACACACAATTTTTTCAATCAACGTCTTTTTATCCAAGCAAGGTAGGGCACGTGTAACGTCTGTAGCTCTACATCTAGTTTCGGTGAGATTGATTATTATATTAGTACAAATGCGCCATTTTGCTCATTCACATTCTGGCAGCATGAATGGATGAAGCCATTCGCGTTGACTTAGAAGTCACAGGTGTGTGAGGATCGTTTATGTAGGCTATGTTGATAACGCCATCACTTTGAACGGCTTTATCAACACCATTAGGCGTATAACTTGCATTTCTGAGATTGTTATTTGTCACCATTTCCACGGGAAAAACAGACTGCAATAGAAAAACAATACTAATTACAGATTTCTAGATATTTTAATTGTTAGTTTGTTAATAAAGTCACAATGGTAATCCATATTAATAATGTGTATAAATTCTATTACTAATTTCCTTGTGTAATTGAAAATAAAACAAATTGCTTTAGAGAATTGACACTAAAACTGCTTTCTGTAGTATTGAATTGAGATGAAAAATAGATAAAATATTCTTTAAGAAATGGAAATAATATTTTCATCATTAAATAAATTATTTTTGTGTTTCAAAAAGTTGTAGTGAAATATCGAACTGAATTTCTATTATATAATGAAGTACATTTTAATTTAAAATAGTGACAGAGAAAAGCAATGTTAATTAAGCTACAAAGTGTATTATTTGAAGGATCTTTATTAACATTGTACGATTCAGAGCAATATTGTGTAATAAAACAAGAAAAATTTGATGAAAAAATAAAAGATTTTTTCTGAATATGCCATGAAGTTTTAGAGTTAAAAATATAAAACTAATAAATAATAATTAACAGAAACACATTTATACTTATTTTAAATACAATAATCAATCATTTTTTTAATAAAAGTTCAATCAAGAAAGATTTTTACATGTTAATTTAATAAATAAAACCCAGAAAATCTGGAAACAGGACCACTGACATAAGAATTGTTTATCTGAGAATTATGGAATAGACAGATATTTCCATGTTATATTATTTCATATTTAATAGACTAATTTTTACAGGTTTAGAAATCATTTTTATATAATTTGCAGTTAAATTCTTATTAATGCTTGATAACTGTATATTTACCTTGTTATGTTTTACTTTCGTAAATAAAGCAAGAGCTTTTCGAGTGATTGGGCTTATCAGATCTTGTTTCACATCATCCTTTCCATGTGCACCTGAAATAAATAATATATTTAAGAATATTGCAGGCAAATAATTGCTTGATATAAGTTTAATATTCAATATTGACTAAATAGTAGGATTAAACGAATGCTGCATTCATAAGTTTCAATATTGATTGAATTAAAGTAGAGCAAGTGTGTAGAGTAAGAGACTAAATTTAAAAGTAAGAGACCATCTAGTATAGAAAATGAATTTTATTCCATTAATTAAAGCAAAATTAAATTTTAATTCTACAAAATGTTTTTATCGACATAATGAACTTCAATGATTTTAATGCGTCTTTTTAAGTTATAAATGTTTGATAAAAGGCGATCATTTATACATTTTCGAAAGTTCCTTTGTAAATTTTTTATAAAAAATATTTTTTCAGAAAGATTTAAAGAAAACAGATTGGATCTTTCATTTTCAAGATTTTGTATCAATATCAATGCTATCAGAAGTGTATCATTCAAATGTGTTCTTAAAAATTACCTGTTAAGAAACTAATGATGAGTCCAATTATGATAACTATGAGAGATCCAATTGCGCTGTACCACATATAAGAAAGTCTGTAGATTACGAAGATATCACTTCTGAAAAAGAAAATGTTGAGGAATTACATAAAGATACCTAACTTATCAATCAGTAAAATTAGTGAGATTTTTTTTAAATTAAGTTCCTAAAAAATTCTTTAAAGTAAGTAAAAATTTGTAGTCAAATTCCTTATTACATTTTTTCATTGTTTTACAACTGATACGTATGATTTGTAAAGTTATCACACAGGACAAAAATTATTTTTATTTTTGTAAGCTAGCTGAGTCTTTCTGTCTGAATAATATGGGTTTTGTTTGATGTATCATAAACGCAAAATCTATCTGAATTTTACATCTAGAAAATTAACAAGAAAATATCTATTTAAGCTGCATTGTGTGTAAGATGAAGTGAAATGCTTCGTATTAAAGTACACATATTAATTGAATAAGTTTAGAATGTTTTTAAATTAATTTTATTTCATGATATTTGCATTTTTTTGCAAAAAGAGAATGGAACTATTGTCAGAGTAATCTGAAGTCATAAATCTATATATGTCATTATAAATTAGGTTAGTGATTATATTAAAGCAATATTTTTCAATCCAATTATAATCATCAGATACTTATTTTATAGAAATACAAAAGTATTATTTCAAATAGAAAAAAAAACAAATTAGAATTATAAGCATATAGAAATATTCTGCGTATTTAATACAGAATATGTCAGCATTTAATGCTCACAGAATACTGCACAGAATATATCTGTATTAAATGGTCTAAAAACTGTAGAGATTGTAGAGAGAATGTTCACAAATTCTGCGCAGAATATAATATCTGTGAATACATTTTGAAAAATAATTTTTTTCACATTCAAACACACTATTCATCATATAGCTTTTCTATACAAATACAAAAATTATCTTTCATATTGGAATAAAAGCATTTTTGTAATATATATATTTATATAAATATATTGACCAGTTAATATGTAAACACACAGATAAGATTTCATGATGAACGCTTTCCTTGTTATTGGCAATTTATGATTTTTTGAATCAATACTTACTTATTTGGTAACAACTGTATATTGGCTGTTACTGTTTCATTCCACATCTTTCCTGTAACATTGTAGTAGAGATCTGTACAACCTTCAACAGAAACTGGAGCTAAATTCTTGGGTACTTTAGCTAAAAATGCACCTACAGCTATCCAAAGGACAACAACAATACCTGTAATAAGTCCTGTAAGTGCACCCTGGAATAAGAAAAAGATGAAAATTTGAGCTTCTAATAGTAATTTTAATGGTTTTGCTTAAAACTGAATGATCGTTTTAATTTCAATGGACTAATTTCTATCCAATGAGTTATAAAATGCAAATATTGACTTTTATTTTTAATTAATATCTGTACTTAAAATGTACATGAAGTTAAGATAGGCCTCAAACGAACCGTTTGATGTTAAAAGGGAAATGGAAGAACACAGTATGTGAACCATTAGATTTTAAAAGGGGAGTTCTGCAGACTCGGCAGGAATTACTTTTTTTACGTTCTCGATTTGATGAAGGTAGTTGTATCGTTTGGTGTAAAACCTGAAATTCTGCCATTCACAGTTATGTTGTAGTAAAGCTTCAAAGTTTCCGTATGAGAAGGGGACTTCTGCTCAGAAGAGAATCTTCAATTGACCCTCAAGAGGACTAAAATTCATTTACATCACCATTTTTATTATTAATTTTTGTTTTTAAATTTGAATTTTATCTAAAAACGAATAAATTTTACATTTTATTTTGCTTTATTTGAGTTTAAATTTATTTATACAAAAGCAAATTTTTAATTTTATTTAAGTTATTCTTGTTTTATAATTTTTTTCGTTGATTTTTTTAAATCTGAATTTTACTTAAAAACCAGTAGCTTTTCAAATTAAAATTTCTTTGCAAATAAGTGCTTGCACTTTTAATTTTATTTGAGTTTCACTGATAATCCATTCCAGACTTTATAATCATTTCTCTGAATTTTTTGCTTTAAATCTAAATTTTACTTAAAAACGAATAACTTTTAAATTATATTTTATTTTAAGTCTTTAAGTTAAGTATTAATCACAAATGAATAATTTTTGAATTTTAGTTAAGTTTTATTGATATTACTAGATTTAAAATAATTTATTCCCGAAAATTCTGAAACTTTTATACTGTTTGATGTTTAAAGGAGACTTCTGTAAAATTTAATTTTTTGCAAAAATTAAAAATTGTAATAATTTTTGATTGCCGTGAATACTTTCATTTTCTACTGTAAGACACATTAGAGATATCTTGGACCCTAAATTCGATACTTTTAAAAATGTCAGAAGTTCCCTTTTAAAATCAATCGATTCAAATAGGCTGCTTTCATTTCTTCTGACTCACTCTGAAATTAGTATTTATAAAAAAATAAAGAAACAAATGAAGCACTATAAGAAAAAGAAAACATTTAGTAGAAAATCATTAAAAGAACTGAGACAGATGTTTTTACAGGACTTAAATGATCATTATATGTCTTACTCCAATCTGTAAAGAGTAAATACAAAATTCTATTAATTTATTCAGATTCTGCCTAGTTTGTAACAACTTTAACAAAGCGTAGCATACCTTTTTATTAGCCCATGGGAAAAACATTCCTAAAGTAAATACTCCAAGAATCGGACCTCCAATGACACCGAATACGCTCAACGATAACTGAAATTAGAAGCATTCAAGTTATTTTTCACATTTAAAAAACGACAATTTAGATTTAATAAAAATATTACCAAACTGTAAATATACCTGCAGAATCGCTCCTAATCTTTCCACAACTGCAACTAATACAATACAAGCTAATCCGTAAGACAATGCTGAAAATAAAAAGAAATTAATTTTCCTTGAACTTGCAGCTGATGGATTCGTGTTAATATACATAAAAAAATCCAGAAGTTAAGAAAAAGTCGGGTATTGAGGGAAATGAGTTTACCCAGAATTTTGGCAAGTCTCGTGGCCCATTTTTCTGAAATATCGGGCTTGATGTAAGATTTTACAATATCCTCTAAGGTAACGGCCGCCAAAGCATTGACTCCTGAAGAGACCGTGCTGAAATGTAAAAACTAATTAGTCGTCTTGTGCGAAGTGATGAATAACAAGATATGACACTCTTACATCCATTAAATTTCTACACTTCGAAATAAATCATAGCCGAGGGCGATGGCTTAACTAACATTTTTTGATAAGAAAAGCCATTATTTAAATATCTCTCAATAATGAAAAATGAGCTTTCTTTACTACTTGAATTCGTTTTCATCTAGTGTTGAGCAAGTGAATAGGATTCATAGTAGGAGGTTTGGTAATTAAACTCCTGCGTCCATAGAAGAGGTTTTTATTAATCAAATCTAATAGGGAACAAAATCTCGTCATTGGCGTTGTGTAAGCATCAAAAAGTAAAATTGTTCATCAGGGACTTGTTAAAATTACAAGTTTCCTCTCCAATAGTCTGTAAATTCGAATTGGGATACCAAGGATGTGTATTAAATCAAACGCAAGAAAAAAATAATGACGCGCTCTTTAGGAACTTTTTGTGAGTGAAGTTCTTCTTATGTTATATTTTGATTATGGGTTTTTTAGAACAGTATATTTCGTGGGTTATGCTAATGACACCCTATGAAGTTGGTAGAAGAAAGTTTCAGAAACGATGCAAGCTATCAAGTAAAAACGTCATAAAAACTTGCATGTTGGAAAATTTTACTGTCATATCACTCGTATACTAATGGTAATTAAAGTTTTGAAAAGGCCTTTGACCTGGAAGTGACGATTATATTGACTATAAGTCACCTGAAGGATATTTTCTTACAACGCTAACAGATGTCAGCATATTAAAAAGCTTTATTTTTAATGGTTTCATTCGAAAAATCGCTATGTACAATCATGTCACTTAATTTTTTCTGTTTTCATATCTTAGGATTTAGGCTATTTTTCTGATTAAAAAATTAGATTCCAAAAGGAACTCTTTTTAGTAACTGATTTTCAACAACATTATTTTATTGTAACAAATCGGGGACGATTCAATAAAATGAAAATGCTATTTAGTTACAGTTTCAAGCAAAGTAAATAATTGCAATTAAATTTTCATTCTTTTTTCCTTTAGAAATCTTAATTTTTATTTGAAGTCAAGCAAGAATTTCACGTCATATGTTTCGGTTTAAACATACAGGGACAAAGGCATTAAAAATTGTGCTAAAATTTAAATATAGTATTTGTATAATGGAATTTTAATACAGGACCGATATTTTACGTTTTTATAACAAACTTAATTTCAGCGATCATAGATGGCAGCACGTTATTGTGACGGAAAATGACAAATTTATTATTCTGTCACTAGATGGAAGCACTGCTTAAAATATTCATATGTAGATTAATTTTATGCATTTTTCCTAATTCATACCTTACACAAGGTTTGATTGTCTTTTGTTTCGAAACAGTGTAATATATAAGTAAGGATTTTAGGTTGAGGTGCATTTATTCTGAAAGAATTTTTCACTTTTAAAATTTCCTCTCTTTCTAAATAAAATTAATTAAAAATAAAAGAGAAAATAAAAAAATACTATGGAGCTAAAGGACTATGAGAATTGAATCCTTTATTACTTAGAATTTAAAACTCGTTACACGATGAACTTTTATGTTTGCAATAAAAGAAAAGAAGAAAAAAACCTTTTTGCTGATTTCAATTTAACTAATTTGATTTGAATTAATTAAATTGAAATGACACCAAAATTTTATTTGAATTAGAATTTTCTTTCTTCATTTCATTATTTACCTTATTGCTCCACTAAAGATTCCAGCAACAAAAATTCCTGGTAAACAAGGCATTGTTCCAAGTGTATCCATGACATACAACGGTAGAAGCTAAATTGGACAAAAAAATAAATAAATAAATGTAATTTAATAGGAAGTAACGAAAAATTTCTTCACAGAATTTAAAATCTCTCGACGTAATAAATATTAGTTAAATTTAATATATATGGAGTTTTAATATAATTATATTTCTTCTAAATCTTTCGATAACTATAAATTAGTTATCTTTATAATTTTAAATTTTTTCATGTATTTTTATATACTTTGTTTTAAAATCTTGGATATTCCTGATCTGCGCTAGAATGTCTGAAATTCAATAATACCTTTTTTCCTTTAGATAAATAAATATTGCGGTAAATGTATCTTTAATCCTGCTCAGAGAAGTGAAACATGTTTGCGTCACTTATATATTTGCCCATAATTAAATAATTGACTTCCTAAATTTTAATTTTAAAATAGAAGAATAATCAGATATTATCATAAATAATTTTAATCAGTACATTTGAATAAACAGATTTGAATTATATAATTCAGTTCAAATATTATAATTAAATATTTTTAATATTTTTCCTGCATTACTTTTTTCATATTTTTCGTGCATGCCTTACACTCATTTATATATACAGGATCACACAACTTCTGTTTACATAAAAACTGGGCATAGTAGGGTCAGCATTCCATAACAAAAAAAAAAAAAAAACAGAATAAATTTTCAGTGAGAAATTTTGATGTTAGTATTCTACAAAAATCTAAGAAATTTAGAAGCAGGATCATAGCGAGAATTTTTCTTCATAATAATTCATCTCTACTGCATAATTATCTAAAATAAAAATATATATTTTTACTACAGTTAATGAAAGAGCTGAGGAAGTATTTCTACGCTTCTTGAGTTTGTCTAAAAGTCATATCAGTTTTCAGTGATGCGTTAACAATCGTCCTTCTATACGTCAAATGCTTTTTGAAGGTAAAGTAGATGATAGTTTTTAAGAAAAATTTCTCTCAAGGAAGCAGTCATTTTTCTCCTTCAGAAAGAATAATTTTCATGAACAAGCATTCCACTTAAAACACAAACCTCTTTTGATTTAGAAGTTCGCATCGAGCCAAACATAATCAATTGCAGTTCCTGATAATGGTCTGTGAGAAACGGTTCCATTTTTGAAAATTAATCGTTCAAAAGTAACATGCCAACAGGTTTTTCACCAGAAATAAAAAGTTGGTTATCGGTTGTTTTCTGTTTAAAACGGGAACAAAGTAATTTTTAAAATATATTCTAACGTCATTTAATTTCCATATATTGTCTGAAAATTTCGGAAGACTTTTATTTTGATAGTGAAAGGGAATAAAAGGATGTAACTCCAGATATAATTTTGCAATTTTCGCTTTTCTAAATCGGTTAGTAATGTTGACGCGAAATCTGCATTTTAAAATATACAATAACATGTTATTTTTTAATTTGCTAGATGTAGAGAAACTAAAAAAGGAATGGGTGCACACAGATTTTCATTTATTCATGTTTCTGATAATTAGAAAAATTGCTAATAAAACTTATAAAAAAGAATTTATTAAAACAGTATGTTCGTTTACACCATTGCTTATACTTACTTATATTATTTATCGTTCGATTTCCATTAGTCTTCTAATCATAAAATCCTCGTTAAAAATAATTTTGTTAGACCAAAAGAGACTCTCGTCTCAAAGATGACTCGTAAGAAATAACAGAATTCTTCATTCCCTTAACTATAATATTTTTGATTTCATCTTTTACGTATTTACTACAAAAGATTCATTTTTTCTCCAAAAAAAAACAACACCTGCCACTACTTACTGTTATATATAAGGTCTCGTTCTTGAATCTCAGACTGCAAAGAGCACTTATTCAGTAATATACTTTATGAGATGAAAAGGCACTTACTTGATCAGGAGCACTGACTTGCTTTGTTTTCATTGGATCACAGTCAGCATATCTGGTGTATATCAGCATTCCAGCCAGAGTTGTAACGGTAACAATCGTAGTCAAGCCTGGCAGATTCAACCATATTGCGCTAAAGAAGCAAATAAAATACAAATTATTATTTTATTAATGCTTATTCTTATATTTAATATTAACTCTTAGGTTGCAATTGAAAGACCACGGTGAACTAGTGGTAAGGTCATGGCTTTGGGGCGAGAGGGCTCGCAACTCGATTTTACCACAGATCCGTCCTGTAGTGAGCCTGCTGCACGCTAAATTATACATAAGGGCTCAAACGTCCTCCAGCTGGTGTGGTGCGGAAGTTCTGGTAGCGGGGCGTCGCCCTAGACGAGGCCGGTCGCAAAATAGCCCTCGTGTTGCTTCAGAACGGGACGCCAATATATTTAACTAACTTATATTGCTATTAATTTTCTAAATTTCTCCTTTTAAAATGTTTATAAAAACATAGAGGAATCATACCACTGTAATACTGAAACTCATGAATTGGTATTGTTGTTACAAAAGTGTCTCATGGGCGACTCTTTATTATTAAATCAGTCATTGTTTAAATAGCTTTATTAAATTCTGATTGTTCTATTTCTTATCACTAATATTTTTGTATATTTATTCACAGAGTTTAGCAGATCTTATCAAATCAACCACCTAAATTATGCTGCACAAGATTAATTGGTTTAGATTGCGAACGTAGCTGGACAAATATGACAAAGTCAGAATCAGCATTAAAAGGCTCTTGAAAGGTTTGCTATTTAAGGAAATCAGTTGGCAATAGTTTGTTTCAATTACTAAAGTATTTTTGAGACACTGAATTTTAATTATTTTCATTTAACTATGTACTCCATTCAAGCTTAATGCTTAATATTAGAAAAATATATTAATTTTTTAGATAATTTAGTGAGGGCTATGATGTGAATTTCCATCTAACACACAGGTTTCTAATAAATATGTATTTCCAACTTGTTTAACTAATGCTTCAGAATATTCAAGATTACTCATATTTAGTTTTAAAATTCCCAAGTTCCCTAAACCGAAAGATTTATACTAATCAATTCTGGTCATATACATAGAAAGCAATGTTGATATTAAACAAATAACATTAATTCGCTTGACTTCTGCTGAAAGATATATAGTGTCACTGATATTCAATATTCCAGTTAGTTTTGTGTACGAAATTAATAAGATCTGGAACAGAATTAAATGGTTCAACGTTTGTTATCAAATGAGTCCGTATCAACAGATAATAAATCTACCGCTTGTTCGACAGACATTTCTGATAAGAAAAGGGAAGGAAAAAGAACATTAGCAGTCATTAAACGATATCAGATTATTTTTCTTATAACTGCTACATTGTAAATGAAATCATACTCTCGTTAATAGCGTTGCTTACATTTTATAGGGAAAAAATACATAGTAATAATAGAGAGTTTTATAATTAAATGACGAGCATTTTATAAATTTTATTTAACTAATTATTAAATTTTGTAGAATTATGTATTCTCGATGAAAATACATTATTTTAATATTTTGGAACTAGTAATTAATCGATTAATTTAATAACATTTAAATTCATACTCGAGTCGCCACCTGGTAGTGGATTTGAGAAAATGGTTTCAATATTTTATAATATTTGTAATAATGAATGACAAATGAAAGATTAAAAAGTATAAAATATTTAAAATAAAAAAAATTGCTCTTTAGCACACTTATAAAAGCGTGTTTTATGAATTGTTCAAATTTATTTTTTCAAATTATCTATCAGAATCAGTTCTATCAAATTTATTTTTTCTTCTACTATCTTCATTACTGAGTTTTAAACAGGATGTATGCATAATGTACGCTCAAACGAAAGATAAAGTTATGGATTTAACGTCTGTCTACAGATATTATATTTTATGTATTTATAGTAATATCTGTTTATAGTAAAGTGACCATGCGCTATCATTTGAGACTGATCGCAGTACTGGTAGGTTAGAATCTTGGAAGATAGAAATTTCATTAAAAAACTATGAGGAAAATATCAATTTTAAAATTGTAATGTTACTGATTTAGCATAAAATAGGGGAAACTAGTGATACTAGACCCTAGTTAAAATTTTTCTTATATTTCTAGACAATTTTGATACTTAGCATAATAAAAGGATATGTTTTTAAGATAGGCAAATGTACTTACGCTAAATTGATGTCATTTAATTACATAATAAATATATTTTATGAAATCACCTAGGGTCAAGTATGCCTAACATTAGGGATATTTGGCTCTAAGCTAGAGATGACCCTAGTGGTAGTTATTAAATTTCTCCGATAATTTGGAAGTACTCAAAATTCAGATATTAGGTCAAAAGTATTGAATTGGAATAATCTTAATTACCAACTATATTAATAAAATTAATGTGAAAAATAAAGTAATATGACGTTTATGAAACGTAATTTTTATTAATAAAATTATAGTTAATAGGGGAAACTAGGGATACTTGACCCTACTTTTATATTTTCTTATATTTCTCGAATATTTGAAATCCTAGCATCATAAAAGGATTTGCTTTTAAGAATGAGAAAGGTACTTATGCTAAACTGATATCTCATTTAATCATAAAATAAATACATTTCATGAACTCGCCTAAGGTCAAGTATCCCTAACCTTAAGGGCTAGAGATGCTTGACCCTAGGGGTAGGGATACTTGACCCTACATGCAAAGAGTACTTAAATTCTTTTGGTTATTTATATGTACGCGAAATTCAGATATTAGGTTAAAACTACTAAAATAAAAAAGGTATTTATAATCAAATAATAGTAATGAAACTAATATTAAAAATTAAATAATATGATTACTATAAAATGCAGTTGTTATTAATCAAATCTAGTTAATAAATTAAATTAGTTAAGTCATTAAATTAAATCTAGTTATCAAATTAAATTAGTTCAAAATTTAACCTTTAACCCTTAAAGTCCCGATATTTTAAAAATTGATTTTAAAATTATTTTTTACTTTCATTTCTTGAATAAAACATGAGAAAAATAATTTGAAAAATCTTATTTTGTTTAAGTATTTTTATGGCTAAAAAAACAGTTTGTTGTCAACTGACAACACTGCGCTTTATTTCAGAAAAAAAATTCCCTGAGAAAATTCTATAATGTCAAACACAGAAGAATTTTAATAAATAATAATACCGATAAGGAATTTTCTTTAACATTGTAGAATAAAATATGGTATTCTCAAGCGTACAAACAAAGCAAAAAAGATGCAGCTTCAAGTAAAAAACATCAATTTATTTTTATTTTTTTATCAGCACTCAGGCTGCCATCTATATGTTGTAAATCGATTCAATAAAAATTCCAGAATGTTTCTTGTTGGCAACAACAGGCTTTAAAGCTTCAGTCTTATTCTCAAGACTTTAGACGACAACCTTGGGTATGTTAATTAAAGGTAACACTGGAACTTTAAGGGTTAATAAACAATGAAAATATTGATTTAATTAACTGAAAAAAAATACTGGAATGGAACTGGAAACCTAGGAACGTCATTAGCGCGTTGCAGAATTGCCTGTTTCGGAAAATTAAAAAAAGAATAGCATCAAAACGCAAAAACGATCTAAAAAATGTTGTGCAAAACAACAAGAAATTGAGAAGCTTAAAAGACTTACTCGGTTCTTCCAATATTTAAAGAAAAATAAAAGCAAAAGAATAAAAATATATTTAAAGAGAAAATTCAAATCAAGAAAGAAAGGCAAACTCATCAGGAGTATGGAGATACGTTAAATAAAACCAAACGATGAGAAGTAGTTCGAGCAAAAGATTTTTATTCAAATAATAAAGAAATAAAAAAATCTTTCTTTTTGAAAATAGATTAATTAAATTTCAATTCTTTCCAAAATTCTTACTAAAATAATTATTTGCATTATTTGAAATTATAATATTAAAAAGAAAGTTTATTCATTAAATAATAAGTGACAAACAATTTTTAAATAATTATAATAATTATTCTCTATGTTTGAATTATATTGCTGAAAATTCCACGCAACAGAAAACTGATCCCAACCATAAAATGTGTTTCGGTCGGCTACGACATCGAAGCTGCATTAGCTTTTGATAGGGTCAGGTATCCCTAACTTGACTTTTTCTAAATAATCTAAAAATTAAACCACTTAGAATTAAAATATTGTGTAACTCGTATATCAAATTAGAGCTAGAAGTATGCTTAAAACTCAGAAATATTTTAATTCATCATATCTTCAATCGTAAACTTCCTATCCACTTAGGATTGAAAAAGTGAAAATTTACTTTTGGTATATAATATATTTACCTACACAGCATAACGATGGTTTTTCAGATTGGATTGAAAATCCCTTCCAATAGACCATAGGACCAAAGGTCAAATAAAAATGACACACCCAAATTACCAATTATCTCACAATCTGAGAAAATCACGTAGGATCAAGTATCCCTAGTTTCCCGTAACACTCTACTTGCACCAATAACTTAGTTGGACAGTTCGAGCACGCATGCCTGCAATTATTGATTTGAAATAATGCAAGAATAATATTTTATGTTTTTCCTCTGTATAAATCCATATTATTGTGCAGACTTCTTCCTAAAATATCAGTTTTAGAAGTTAGTTATTTGCTTCCGTTTTAAAATTGCACTTTTCTTCACTTGTTTCGTGAAGTTGTTATGACGGTGAATGATAACATGGAATGTTATGTTTATACTAAATTAGTAATTTTTTACACTTTTGCTATTTAATTCTTTCCTCTGCCCTAAATAAAATCTCTAACTTCAAAGATTCGTCAATCGAAGCTCTATATCCAGTCTTAGAAGATTACACAAGGCCTCTTTACTGTAGGCAGACATTAGATATTAATACCACAACTCCAGCACCAAAATGGGCGAAAAAGCTGCAACTACATTCTCTGTGTGCCACAATGTATTGATTGATAGAACAACACAAAAATAAAACGTGAAGCACTCATTAGCTCTCATTTCTACTAACACAGTTTAAACTACCGGAATTTTGAATTGAGGGATATATTTATCCATTCAACCACGAAACAGTTTGGCATTATATTTAATATTGTAATAAGTGGTGATACAATGTTAGTTATTATATTATTGATGTAATTCAATCATTTAATTTGGCAGTAAGTTTTCAAATGATTATAATTATATTTATACTATTGCGATACCTTTGAACATGCATCGACATATTATCAGAAAAATTCAAAAGCTTTAATGATATAATAAATTGATGTAACTTTCACATTGAAATAGCTATATTATTCCAAAATATCTGGTAATTTTCAAGCCTTATTTCCATTTACACCTATGTTATGTAAGAACTTCTATAATCATTAAGAAAAAGTTTTTAAGATATTTCTTTCAACAAAATTCAGAACACGTTAAACATTCAATGATTATCTGTGATTAAACAAAGGTTTTATAATATTTAAAATTAAAAATCTCTTTCCGTAAATAGTTTTTACTGCTAACTTTAATGACAAATAAATTCATTCATAAATGGAAAAAATAAAAATAACCTTGTGAAAACAAAAAGTTTTAGACATAATTAATCTCACCAAATAAATTTTTGTATAAATTAATATATTAAAAAATGATCAAAAAATGTTGCTTAGTCCTTTAAGATGAAAGGAATGTTTTTATTCTCCAAAATTTGTCCTCTGTTTTTGAAACCTTGAAACAGGAATAAGTTATACATCTTCACTTTTCATGGACGAATGAGACAAGGATTTTTTCATAGAAAGCAGTCAAACTGTTACGCAATATCGCATGAAAGACACGTGAGCCCAAATGTTGTCGAAAAGCATTATAGAATAAAGAAAAATAAGAAACTATTATGAGATAAGTGCACAGGCTTCCAGACAATGCAGGGGCATACTTATTAATGTTTATAGCTGTTTGTAATGTAGCAGTGCTTATGTCATTGCATTTCAAAAACTTATGATTTCATTACAAGAAATGTTTTTTTGCCGTCAAAATGTTTTAGTAATAGTAATTCGGCAAACTACCAAACAAAACGAAAAAAAAAAAAGAAAAAAGGCAAGTCCATGAAAAATGAAATATCTTGGTAGTTTGCAGCATTTAGCGCACTCCAGATACTTTGTTTGTATTTTATTAATTTTGAATTTGTAAGTTAAATGTTATTTTCTTTTTTGTATTAATTAGTTTATATATATATATATATCAAAACAAACTTATAAACACAAGCCAAAAACTCAAAAACAGTCAAGACAAAATGGCAAAAATAGACAAAAACCAAAATAAAATTGAAAAATATCATAGCGAGCCGCTCGTCAGGAAGAGCAATACAATATATATATATTGTAAAAAAATTAATAACAAAAAAATGTCAAAATATTCAACCTCCAGATTTTGATTAATTTCTACGTATTAGACCTCCTTCAGTCAGAAAATAACTATATTTTGAATTATGTTGGTCTGTTTGTTTCTGAAACAGATAATTCCAAAACACAATGCGCTAGTATCTGTATCAAATTTTGAACGAAATTCTTCAAAGGGAAGTTTGTCTGTCTTTTCATAAATGTGATTTTGAATGCGTTAACTGAGAAAAGCAAATGGAAGCAAAGAAATTTGGCTTATGATTTTATCACCAACATTGTGGATTTGTATCAAATTTTAGATCAAATATGTCGACTGGTGGACAGTCTGTCGGTCAGTCTATTCATGTGCATTCGAAAGGGAAACTCAATGATAATAATATTAATAAAATCGTTGGATAAATTGTACCGATATGTGATCTTTACACCGAAATTGTATATGTGCAGAATTTTGGACCTAATCGGTCGCAGGGAAGAGGCATAAAATACACCATCGAATCTGAACACAAAAACTGCCATATTGTGGAAGTACAAGAGACGGCCGAGGAGCAAACACTCCTGCTGGTTGAAGGAAGCTTTAATTGAGTATCAAAATGACAAAAAAATGAATTATGTGTCGCGAAATATCCTCGTTCAAATTCGATTTTCTACAGACTTATCCTCAAGCAAATGCCTAAAATCCGATATCATTAAATAATCTGCATTCATCATGAATATAGCTTTTTAAATGCGGGTCACGCAGAAAAATTTGAAGATCGGAAAAATTCTCACTATGCCTTTTTTATTTACGACTCTTAAACGTTTATAAGCAAAGGTAGTCGTAAGCCGTGACTTAAAAGATTTCATCAAACTTTTCTTAAATTTTTTAATTGAATTAACTATAATTAAATAATTATAATATTTAATTAATTATAACTAAAGGGAAGTAATATAATTAATTATATTCTATAATTAGTTATAGTATATAACTAATGGTATAATATAATTAATGCTTCATTTTACTTTTTATTTTGCATCTGAAAAAGGTTCGGAATTAGATGCAGTTTAAGAAGCTCAGACATAGAATTTTATACATTTTCTGGAGCCTTTTCTGTCATGAAATATGAATCTGTTGCGTAAATTTGAATTTTTTTGTTTTAGAACTCATTATTATTTAATTTTTTTGTTATAGAACTCATTATTATTTAAATTTGTTGTTATAAAACTCATTATTATTTAAATTTGTTGTTATAAAACTCATTATTATTTAAATTTGTTGTTATAAAACTCATTATTATTTAAATTGGTTGTTATAAAACTCATTATTATTTAAATTTGTTGTTAACTCATTATTATTTAAATTTGTTGTTAACTCATTATTATTTAAATTTTTGTTAACTCATTATTATTTAAATTTTTGTTAACTCATTATTATTTAAATTTTTGTTAACTCATTATTATTTAAATTTGTTGTTATAAAATTCATTATTATTCAATACTTTTCTGGCTATATTTCTGTATATCTATCAAAATTAGAACAGACGTACTCTTTTAAATTTTGAAGTAGAATTTGTTATCTTAAAAAGGAAATGTTCCCCCATCAGCTGTAAAAACATTTTATCCGAAATATTGTGTAATGGCCTCTTAAAACAGACTACAGATGCGATAAAAATGAAAGTCAAAGAATGATTTTATGATCCGATTTGACAGAAAGAGAGGCCTTCCTAAATGAGAGTGGAACTTTGAATCTTATTTTCTAAAGAGGTTATCGTTTATTGACCTCATTTCTTGCGAAACTTTCTCTGGGTCAAGCAAGTTTCTACTCACGTTCAACTTGAGGGGCAAAGAGGGTGTAACCTTTTACCTGAGTGTGCGAAGCTGGAAAGTGATGAAATCTGCCGCGATTCAAATGCGATTGTATTGTAGAAAAGAAACGGAAAGTAGATAATAGAAAAATTGTTAAAATGCGTGTTGTGCGAACGGATCAACAAATGGCATACCTTGCTTTAAAGTTACCTTTAAAGTCCAACCATCATTTATAGACAGCTTTTGGTACTGCAAAGAAAGGATATGGCAATTACATATAAAAGAGACCGAAAAGAAGGTTCATCAGTTCTCTTAACACAAGGAAGGATAACATTTTTGAAAGGTCCACACTCCTTTATCATGCTCAGCACTTCCTAGAAAACCTTTCATTGTGAAACATAGCAACCTTCGCTAAGTCAGATACTTGCATTTTCTATTTTTATGAGTTCAGCGAGAATGTAAACCAGTCCCCTTTCCAGCAAGCAAATCGGAAATTATTTTGACCTACCTGCATCCCCAAGAAATTGTATATGCTCTGGTCAATAATTTGATATTCTCCATTCAGTCATAAAATAATAAAAACAACAGTTAAATACAGACATCTAAAAGCTCCAAGCCAAAGTTTCTTACCTCGGTATGCATTTGAATGTCGTTCAACAGTCAAACAGTTTTTGAATGAAGTTTGGATCTTCCATAATTTAACAATCTAGGATGCTCACGAATAAAACAATCCTCAAACATTTTAACTGTATATTATCATTTTATTATATCGTAACTGTTTTAAACCCAAATAGGAAACTGACTTTTGTACGAACGACGCATTTTAAAACTATACAACGGGGCATAAGTTACTTGCCTTGTGATTTTAAATATTAATCGAGTAACAACAACGCACTCATATTATATTACTTCTTCTTAATCCAGATTTCAACATCTAATGATATAACATCTCAGTTATCTCAGATTAACTAGCATCATAATATTATACTTGAATTAGCTCAAGTGAAATCAGAACTCAAATTTGTAACAGTTGTATCAAGTTTATCTCATTCACAAGTTTTTTAACTGTCGAAGATCAAGCTAACAAAGCCCCTTGGAATTTTGGTGTATTTTCACGATCAAAGATTGATCTTTTACTTTGTGTTTGAACTTAAAACATACAAATTTACTTTGAGATCAAGATTTATTATATAAAATTGTTTTACTCAATTATCGTTAGTATATAAATTGGATTACTTCAATAAGGAGCTGTCAAATATTGTAAGTAGTAGATACTTATTCAAGAATATCTTTATAATGATAAATATTTTAATATAATTCTATGATGTGAAAATATTTTCCTTTTCAGTGTTTAAAATAACAGCATTTTCTTATTTATTAAAAAAATACAATTATCCTAATACAAATAATAGTAAGTTGTTTACATGCAAAGCAAACTACAGAAAAATATCATTCCCAAGTAAAAAGTTTCCAATTAAATGAAAAATAAAAAATAAACTCGTAATATTTAATTATTTCATTCAAAATAGTAATACTGTAAATTATTGAAATACACTGACAGATTTAATTTCAGAAATCTATCAAAATTTTCAATGGCTAGAAATTTAATAAGCTTAAACTAAACGAATATTAAAGTCAATAATATTTTAAATTTATTCCATATTATATTTCAAAAGTAAATTATCTATAAAAGATTTCTGCTATTATTCATCAATAATTTATGGAATAAAAAAGTCCCTTAAATGTTAACATTTTGAAATAAAGTTCGCTAAAAAATTCAATTGCAATTCTAAAATCGAAGAAAAACCAAGGACATTTAGTTTGAATCGGAATGCCTTAGACAAAGAAATAAGACTGAACGACATAAAAAAGAAATATTTTGGATGTGTTTAGCCTTAGCACAAATCTCAGTTTTATGGTCCAGCGAAGCGTATAAAGAAAATTTTTAATTACATTTATACACACTATTTATTTTCAACAATGAAAAGAAATCACTGATCTGATTATCCTTCGTTTAGATAATGCTACTAATCATCCATAACGTATAACGATTGATTGAGCTTATTGGAAGCATTTTTCAGAAGAGAAGGTTCCAAAATTTTAAATATAATTTTCTAATATATATCAGTTGAAAATTATTTAATTTTAAATAAAAATCCACAAATAAGTAACAGTCAATTATGAATGTGAAAGTTATCTAGCTAGAGAATTCTGTTCACTTTCACGCAAACATTTCGCTTTATTTTCAAAAAACCAGTTATAATGTGCATTCATAGAACATTAGATATAAACAGATACCTCTTTAAGTAATCTCAAACAGTTTATTCTTCAAGTAGGTTTTCAACAACAATATACGCTGTTGTTTCTGGTATCATTTAGTCTCAAAGGGGGAAGAATCACGTTAAAACTCTCGAGGCAGTAAAGACAACGGACGCCCTTCAGCCACAAAACAATTACTAAGCCGCTATGATGAAAACGTGCACCTATATTATGTATATGAAAGAGATGCCTGGCAGAAGGATTTTCTAAGGGAACTAGTCTATATTTGTGTTTCGTGTTGCACGAAAGAAATTTTAATCCAGAAAATATTTAACGCAACAATTTTGCTGAGGAACCCATTAAACTAATAACGCAGTGAATAATTGATTATAAATTATGAATTCGTTAGTAAAGAACACTACAGTATTTAAAACTATGACGTTCTCTTACTTCTGTAGAAAAACTTGCACTAATTTATAAGAGGTGCACAGTTTATTCAACTCTTACAAATACTCTACACTGTAAAAAATATCCGTTTTTTTCCCGGACTTTTTCCGTATATTTGACGGTTTAAAGCTGTTTTGTTGACAAAACGGTTTTTCACCGTTTTCCGCTCCAGCCATAAACGGTTTAAAACCGTCAGTTCAAATTCTATTTTTCGTCATACGGTATTGCTGTCAGTATGATAACTTTCCCTTTTCTTAAATGTAATTTTATTGCATTCATTTCATGTTTTTAATAGGGTTCCATCTCCGCTATTGTTTACACATGTTGCAGTAACCTGTTGTCAATCATGAAAGCTAACCTTAAAACACATGTTCTGGCAATAGTTGATTTTTACACCACTAGGTGGCGCCACTAGAGCTATAGTGACTTTAAAACTCAAATAGGTTATTTTTACTTCGTCTTATGAAGTCTCTGGTGGTCTACTGGTTAGAGCGGCTGCCTTTTATTTCTATTAACGCGGTTTCGATCCCCGGCTCGGAGGAGTTAGAAGTTTTATCACCATCTTGCATCGAAATCGTCCAAGTAAGTTCAATTAAAAATTATATTAATGAAATTAATAATTAAGCCTTGATTAATTAATATTCCTAATTGATAATACACATCAGCACATTTCAACTCGAACAGAAGGAGACAAACAACTCAACTCAGTCGATGACGTCACTTACTTCGATGTCTTAATTTTTACGGAGAAAACTTAATTTCATACGGTAATAAACCGTTGTGATTACGCATTTACTTCGTAACTTTTACGGGAAAAACTTGTTCCTGTATGGTAAAAAACCGTTGTGCCTACGGATTTACTTCGTAACTTTTACGGTTTTGCACAACCAACCCAGCTGCCAGTTTAAAACCATAAATTTTACGGGATTTTTTTTGCAGTATATATTCTGCGAGGACAGCTTACTAGCATTTATTATTCAAGTAGTTTAAAAATAACATGTGTTACCGTTTTTGGTACCATTTACCTTAATAAAGAGGACGCACAGAGTAAGTTTCTAGATTCAAAACACTTGCTTCAAGGATGATAACACTCTAACATAGTCACATAGGAATTTTAACGCCGTTACGAAAAAGTTTAGACCCGTAATATATATGTAAGAAAGAGCTGTTTATTTTTATAAAGTTTTCCAGATAGTAATACAAGGAACTAACGATTGGAATTAATAAAATGGTTAATGAATGACTCTAGTAAAGAGAGAAATAATTCTCTAAACCGAGACCTTCTCTCCTTTTGTTGTAACCCTTACATTATTTATGAAGTATATGTTCAGTTTATTTATTTGATCACTAACAAATGCGGTATGTACAAGTAAAAAAATAAGAATAATTGAACATACATATATAATTTTATAAACCATTCATACAAATCAACTTACAGTTTCCTGAATCTATTCAAATAACTTTTGTTGACATCATATTTGGTCGACCTATCACAGGAGAAAATGTTACTGTATGTACAGTAAATGTCTTTTCCGACGATACGTCACTAGACGCATTACAACCTTTCCCCTCCGAGCCAAATTTACATATTTCAATCAATAAATACCATATTTCAGCAATTTTGAATAATCTATTCGTATTCTGAGAGAGGTAGGTTGGAATAAATGATAAAATTTGAAGCAGCGTTGTGTTGAAAATAGGTTAGCAATATTTTTTGAATTCTTCATTTTCAACAAAAGCTGCAGCCGAAACCAATTTATATTCCAGTTGAAATAAGTTCCACTAAAAATTAAAAAAAAGATATCAAAGCATTTTTCTTGCAATTTCAGCCGTCTAATGTCGGAAGAAAGGATTGATTTTTGTAATAGAAAGACTAAACTTTAATAATTGCCCAGCAAATCGGATGTTTATATTTTGATATGCATGCCTCAATAGTATTGTTTGATTTATAAATTCAGTTATTTAATGTGGAAGGTTTTACGTCGTCATAACCAAAATTTTTCTAAAAAGAAAATTTGATTTATGACTTTGCTGAAGAAAATACATTTAGCGGAGAAATAAACTGAAAGCATGAATATTCATGGAATTTAGCTGTATATTTTGGCTTTTGGTCCAAGATTTATAACATTTATCATGACAGTCATAAAACTAATAATTGATCTTCCTTTGTCTGAAACATCTGAAAGTCTATATTTTTTTCCATCAGTGTGAATTCCGAATTATGTTTGACGTAGGAATAAACTGATAGTACTGAAATAGACAATAAATTTTCCAGTCCGGATAATCTATCTATATATACAGAGTGACAGAATAATGTGAACACTTCAGGATTTGCCCATTTTTTCGAATATCTGCAGAAAGAGAGGATGGATTTTCTGCGAAATTCGAGCTTGCAAAGAAGTTTAATCTAACAGTTTACATTGAAGACTCGGTCGCAAGGGCATTTAGGGGACCAACCAGATATTGATTTAGACGAAAATGAATTAGGATTCATCCCGTTTTACAGAAAGCTGATAATGATTTGCAACTTTACACAATGGTTTTGAATGATGTGCGCAATATTTACAATTATTTTGGTAAAAATAGCACGAATATTCGGGACGAAAAAAAGTTTTTCATAAAAAATACCAAATTTTTCTGCATGCTTTTTCTTATAACATTTCAACCAAATTGTATGAAACTTACAGAATACTCGACAATATGTTAGAGACGCATTGTATTAAAATTTGAAGTAAATGCTTTGAATAGTAGAAGAAATATGAATATTTTTATTAAATAAATTTTCACTGTACATGTACGAAATGTTACAATATTTTTCTTTCATAACTTCAAAGCCAGGATATATACGGCAACACGGCAACTTACATAAAAATTCCACTTAAATACCATTAAGATTCAAAAAGATATCGACAATGCAGCGAGATGAATTTCGGTAACACACTAAGACAAGCTAAATGATGAGAGTTTTTGCACAAATTTATATTTTTTAAACTTGAATCTTCGAACACTAACACTGAATTTTATGAAGATAAATATCCTGAATATCCATGTATACTTCTAGATTAAATACATTATTAAATTGCATTTCGGCGATAACTATTCGAAAATTCAAGTTTAAAAAATATCAGTTCGTGCAAGAACCCTCATCATTTAGTTTTTCTTAGAGTGTACATAAATTCACAAAGTTACAATTCCTATATATTTCTGAATGCTAATGGAATTGAACTGGAATTTTTATATAAGTCGCCTTATATATCTGGCTTTGAAGTTGTGAAAGAAAAATTTCGCTTCCTTTCGCACATGCGCAGTAACAGATTATTTACTAAAAATACTCATATTTGCTCTAATATTCAAAGTATTTATTTCACATTTTAATACAATTCTTCTCTAACATATTGTAGGGTATTCTTTAAGTTACGCATAATTTGGTTGTAACCTCTACATGTTATAAACAAAAAGCATACGGAAAAATATGTTACTTTTTAAGAAAGCCTTTATTTCTTCCCAAATATTTGTGTGTTTTTTTACGAAAATGCATGTAAATATTATGCGTATCAAACATAACCACTGATGAAAGTTACATCTCGATATCAGCTTTCTGTGAAACAGGATGGGTCAAACTCCATTTTCGCCTTCATCAATTTCTGGTCGATCCCCTAAATGTCCTCGTGACTGAATCTTCACTGTAAAATGTGAATTCATGCCTTTTCTTCATATGATTTAAGTGCAAAGAAAATCCATCCGGCCTTTCGGGAAATATTCGAAAAGATGTGCAAATTCTATAGTGTTCACATTATTCTGTCACCCACATGTATATAAGATCCAGTAAATAATGGAAGGATGTAAGCAACCATTTAAAAGTTAATTTTGGAGGGTTTTGACCAGCATTTTTAGAAGTTAGAGAAATAAAAGTAGTTGAAACTTTAAGATAGATATTAAGAAGAAAAACCTTAATCACCTTCAATTTCCAAACTTCCCAAATTCTACTCCAACTTGCCGTTTCAAAATTCTTTCTCGGAACACATTTCAGCTGTACATTACAACTTGCATATATTTGAACATCTGCAAGCTATTGCGTTTGAACATCTGGATTTTCGAAATCATTCTTTGACAGAGAACGTTTAGGGAAATTTTATGGTGGTATTATTTAATCTGTTCTGATATAATGAAGTTACAAGTTTGTTTACCTGTTAGTTTCTTTCAAATCACATTGATAAATCACATACCTGTCCTACTTTAAGGAAACTCAAATAATATTGAGACAAAAGCTGTAGAAATGTTATTTGTTTTAGCAATTTTTGGTTCATCTTTGTAAATGTCTCGTTAAGACAGTGGCGGATGCAGGGGCACTATGGGCTGTAGCCCCCCAGAGATAAAGTAAAAATCATGATATTTTTCAAATCGCTACACCTGTTTGTTCTTAATCTCTTTTTATAAAACTAAAACGTGGTAACATTGCTTCCTGGCTTGACAGGCTCGAAAATTTTCCCGCTATTGTATTCATTCCGATCGGACTTTTAACGTTAACGCGGTTGAAAACATTTTTAGCTAGTTATTTTATTGTGTTTTTATTAAATTATCGAAAGTATTGTAGTGTGTCCTGTTTAATTCTTATAGTCAAGTGAATGTGTTCTGACTTACATAAGTTATCAGGTCGCGACGTTACAAAAATTTTATGACCTCTGTCCCCTCCAGGCACAAATCCTGGATTCGCCACTCATTTAAGACAAAAGTACAATAACTTATATTATCAGGCATTTTAACAGAAAATTTCAATACGATTTTTCTCAAAAAAGAGCAGTTTATTAGCAGAATTTTATAGGAAAAACATGCAGTTTTTATCCCTCCTTATAAATAATTTATTGTGAAATTAAATAATTTTAAAAGGTATTCAGATTTTTATAAATATTTTCAAAAGTCAAAATAAATATATAGCGAAAGTCCAATTAATGCTAGGACAAAATATAACAAAAAAATAAAAAATATTTAATTTAAATAATGAATGAATAATTTATATTTTACTTGCTTGTTTAAATATTAAACAGTAATAATTGTAAAATTTATTTGCAATTAGGTTCTAATTTTATCTTTATTTGGAATTTGACAAAGCTTTTAATTTATAAACAAATGTATTTTTATTTAGTCATACTTATAAAAACTTTCGTGTGGCTAACATTTGTTATGTCTAGATGTAGCAAGAACTAAATCAAATCGAATTATAAAAGCAGTCATTTTTTTCAATTTATTAAGTAAAATATAGCATTTCAAACAAATATAATATTTTTCGCTTTTATTTTTTTGTGCGAATTGTTTAATTTTAATCCTCTGGAATTTTTTGCGTACTAGAATTTGAGATTCTGGAATGTAATTATAAGTAGAACTTCGAGGGTTATAAATTAATTGATTGTAATCTTCCTTTTAACCGTTTTTGAAAACTATTTTACTTATTTATTTTTTATTTTAGAATTCACTGTTTATAATAGAAGTGCAAATAACACTTATCGAGAATAATTTATTAATAAGTGATTTTCTCGTATTACTTATAAGAGAAAATAAGAAATACTTACATTCTAGCTCCTCGAGTAGTTGGTATTGTAAGGTATCTTTGAACCATTGGCTGACTTACGCCATATATAGAGAGCCAAGTGAAGAAACCACCTATTGTTAAACTCCAGACTGTATGCCTCGTAGTAGGATCAAAGTCGAAACTGCAAGTGGAGACATTTTTGTTTGGTGTTATATTATTCAAATGTCATCATCTTAAGTAAAAATTGCAAAGCCATATGTAAAGCAATTTTTCACATTTCGTCTATATTCATCATTTACAGACTGATCTTCAGATAATTTTTCCTAATTTATTTATCAAGTTTATTAGTGTATACATGAACAATTTTTATTTCTGATTTTTTTTCGTTGTAAGTCCAAATAACCGAATGCAACCTCTTAGATAGCCTAAGCAATCAGAAAGTACTTAACTGAATTCTATACTAATTTTTTTAGAGGTACAAGTTTTCACACTGGTTTAGTTTTATTTGTTTAAGGAATTCCTTTAACTACAATTAAAAAGTTTCATAAAACCATTTATTTAAAGAATTATAACAAAAATGTTTATATTAATATACATATCTCATATATTTTTTTTATTCTGCTTCTAAAAATATCAAAGATAGAACTTCAAGTTAACGATTTCAAAAATTATGTTGCATTTAAATGAAACAAACTTAGCATTTCACAGTTTAATATTGTAATTAAATTTACTTATTTCACAATAGTAAAGATAAGTATTGTTGAAGTCTTTTTGATGAAGCAGAAGAATGAACGGGCAGTGCAATGAAGTTGGTGTGAAGGATCATGATGCTTAGATTTAGCATCATTATTGATATTTCATTTATTAATCTTGACTAAACATGCTTTTGTAGAATAAATATAAAATTACAGTATATTAACACTCTCATGTATTATTACAATTACGATAAAATTTGAAAAATAAATAAAATCTACAGTCATGTGAAACTTACTTGAAAAATTCAACCCTTTGTCCCTCGTTGTTCTTATTCCAAACATAGCTCATACCGCCTAAATCAATGGATCCTTTAATGACGATCACTAACATAGCTCCAAAGATCACAAATACTTGAAATAAATCCGTCAGAACCACAGCTTTCATTCCTCCCTGAGCAAAAAATAAATAAAGAAACCAATGAAATTTTTAAAATTGAAAATCAATTATTTTATATATCCATTAAAAGATGGCAACTTTATATAGCATTTGATTAAAGTAGTCCTCTTCCTAATTATTTTTACACCTTTGTAATTTATATGAAAGCAGCATAGACTACGTGAACAAAAGATCGGAATGTTCGTTTAAAGAACTGGTTATTACATCTGAGTTGCGGATGAGGGGGGCAGCGCTTTAGCCTGATGGTATGATCTCGGTAGCGGGATCAGATGTTTCCAGCTTCTAAACAGGATTCTGGACCTGGTGCTCATTAAATCTAACATTCTTAGTGAAACCTTCTCCCGCTGATGTGACGCAGAAGTTTGGAGGTGAAAGCTCAGGTGCCGTTCTTGTCATCTGACCAAGGTTGAACACTTGCAAAATAGCCATTGTGCTGATTCAAAAACAGGATGTCATTGTAACTCGATTAATGTTATGGACAGTATAGATGCTGTACTAGTAGAGACTTTTTCATCTGCTTACTGGCTGGCACAGATGCTGTAACAGTAAGCTATTTTTATTTACTCCTTCCCTCTGTACGGAACTAATTATTTGTTCTCTAATCAACATGTAAATAATTTTAGGCTCCTGTTCGAACGCATCACTTCATGTACGATGGCTTTATCTATTTCTAATGAGGGAAGACAAAAACAGATTACCCCATGGGTTGTAGAGAGAGTTCTTATCTTTGAATAACTTAAAATTAAGAAAAACACTTCTTTACCAGAAACCCATTTTCAGAGGATATTTTGAGACTTCGTCCACCAGTAATCTGTGATTAGTGGTAATTCAATCTACTTGTCGAATGCAAACATGGACTGGAAATACGAACACGCGATGCATTGTAATAGTGCCAGTTTTTTAGGTTGAACAATGACATCTTTAATTAGACTGGTGGTCAGATTTAATTATGAAATTTTCTGAATCCTGAATGTCACCGAACCGTTACTTATTATTTGTATGCTGCGTAATTTTGTATATAGTATTTCAATAAATCTAATTCCGCTTTATTAAGCTGGTTATTTCGATCCTAAATTCCATGCAAGATCATGGAAAAACAGGTGGGAAATGAAGTATTTATTTGGATTTGATTTAATCTGGAATTCTTAATTTTATGAAAAGAGGACATATTTTAGTGAATATAAAAATGATTTTCGTAAAATCTAAATCCTGATACCAAATAATTGTATAAGAATCGTCTTGCTGAGACTTAAAATGAATAAATTGTCAAACAATTCTGTATCATGAAGTCATACACATTTTATTCAATTTTGTCATTCTTAGATTTCCTCATTAAAACGTAAAACGGTTTTCAGTTTCCTTTTTTTATAATTGAAAGTCTGAAGCAATGTGATTTGTAACTCCGCTATTTGAAAACCACATAAACTTTGCTTCAAAAGAAAGTCAGAAATAAATACCGACTTTTATAGTAAATTTTAGCTCTTCCGTCTCTTTCTAAAACAGTAACGGCTATTGCTATTGCTAGGCGTTTTAGAAAGGCTGCTCGAAAATCGTGCAAGTAACATAAATGATAACATTTAAAAGTTTGGTATGTATCTGCTAAATTAATCACAAAGAGGTAATTTTTGAAAATTACCACAAAGATAAAAACACGAGAAAATGGCCGTGTTCTATTGACTCAAACACGTCCTTCCGTTTCCTTCGAAAATTAAAAACGGATATCACGGTTTCTACACTTCTTGGAAAATGTTTCTTTCACAAAAGATAGATTATTCAAATTAGTGTTCTTCAGATAATTAATAAAAAATAAGAATAGCTAACCTGGTTGCATAACTGGTTCACTGATTTTCTGGATTCAAAAGGCCAGAAGTTCAAATACCAGTCAGTTCATTTCTTCTTAAGTTCATTTCGATTTTAAACTCATTCTTATTGTGTAGAATAGGTATTTATTTTCTGAAGAGACATTTGAGACTAAATTCAAAGATTCAAAAACTTAAAATCTTAGTTTAGAAGATTAGTTTTAAGACATTTACTATTTTTCTTCTTACTATGTTTGGAGTTAATCTTAATAATCTTGCCAATATATATACAAATAACTGGTGTTTTATATATTCTATATTAATTTCTATGAGAAACATTTTAATTTGTAAAAATAGACGATTTTTAAGAGGATAATTAGTTAATTGTTTTGCTTTAACAGTATTTGGGATTGAAGTATTATTAAAAATATAGATAATAAATGTTATTTCAATTTAGTAAATGAAGCTCTATGAAAATAATTATATTCCGTGTGTAAGATAAAAAACTTTTCTAAAATACTCTTTTACACAGAAAAATTTTTATTACATAGTATTTTATAATATTTGATAAAAGAAGTAACAGTTTCAGTTTCTGAAAAATACAGAAATAAAAAAAAATCATCTTAAATTCTACATTGACTTCAATTCAAAGTTGGTCTGTAACTTGTTACTTAACACCACAGCATACCCCCGAACTCGGAGCCAAGGCGGCTCCCTGTCGGTTGGTTGGGTATGCGTGAGACTTTATTGAAAAAAGCCAGAGCAAAAAAAAAAAAAAAAATTACATTTTCTATAAAAAGATACCAAAAAACATGACATTTAAAGCAAAAGAATATAATATTTTTTTAAAGTTCAGTCTTTCAGATCGTTGTGTTGTTGAATTTGAGAGGGTCTTGCTCTGTGTATGGAAGAAGAGAGGATATGAGTACATAGGGTTAGTTGGGTCTGTGGCTAGTTGTCGTCACCATCTTTTGGAAATAAGAGTGGTTCGTTTTCCGCGATGAAGTGCATGAGTTTTTTGATTTTCGCCCTAGAATTGTTGTTGTTCATGACTCTTTTCCACCAAAGTGGTTCTAGGTCTGCTGACGGGTTTGTTAGGTGGTATGACGTTGTAAACAGGCAACTTGTAGCATAGTGTAAGGGGTTTCCCAGCTTTCCGCAGCCACAGGAATCGCTGCTTCTGATGTTGAATCTTTTGAGATATGTTGGAAATGGGCCGTGGCCCGTGACGAACATTATTTCCGGCCTTTGCCATGGAGTAGAAGTTGTCTTGACTTTTGGCAAAACGTTATGAATGCTCCTGCCTGTTTCTCCATTGTCCCATTCTTTTTGCCAGCGGGTGATGGACTCTTTTTGTAGCAGACTCTTGATATGGTTTCTTGGTGCTGGGATGAATGTGGGGATTCCCTCCTGTGTTGCCTTCTTGGCTAGTACGTCCGCCGCTTCATTACCGCTGTATCCGACGTGAGCCTTAATCCATCCAAGTTTAATGTTTGTTGATTTAAGTAATATTTCCTGTGTTTGTTGAGCAATAGGGCTCTTGGTGTCAATTGAAGCAATTGAATGGAGGCTCGACTCGCTGTCTGACCATACCTTTATCTGTTGGTTGGTCTTGCTTGCCCAAAGACAAGCCTCCTTTATAGCAAGAAGCTCTGCTTGGAAGACTGTGTTAAAGGGACTAAGTTGCGCCATCCATTCGTATTTTGTTGTGTCTTCTTCCATGACACAGAAGGCGCTGCCTGTTTTGTCTTCTATCTTTGAACCGTCCGTGAAAATATTGAGACCGGGTACTGGAAGGAATTGCTTTTTTAGAGATATTCTGTCTTCTAGTTGGAAAATTGCAGGGTGGAATTTGGTGGATGTTGTGCCGTCCTCGTAGTTATTGGGGTTGAAGTTGATATTGTTGTAATTAGATGTTTTGCGCAGTCTGGCTGTTCTGACGTAGACCGCTTCCTGTTCTGCTTTGATGTGGAGCGGTAAGATCCCTTCTATAACCTGTAGTGCGGCTGTTGGAGTAGTGGAATATGCCCCTGTGATGTTGAGCAGAAACTTTCTCTGAATTGAATTCAGAAGCCTGGATTGTCTGGCTGATAGTGGATAGGCCCATGCTGCAGCTCCGTGAAGAATCATCCTCTCTGCCACTGTTTTATACAGCCTTCTCCTGAGGTCTTTGTTAAGTCCCCAGTTTGTTCCTGCTATTCTTGTGATTTTTTGGTGGAGGTGAGTTAGTTTAGTTTTCATGTTGATGAGATGATCGGCCCAATTCAGCTTGTTGTCTATTATTACTCCTAGGTATTTAAGGGAGGTAGACCTTTTAATTATTTGATTATCCCATTTTACTCGAGGACCACTTACTAATCTGCTGATGAGTATGGTGGTGGATTTTTCTGTAGATGTCTTGAGTTGGTGTTTGTCAGTCCAGTGCTGGAATTTCGTGAGGGCTGCCTGAGCAGTAGCTTTTAGCTTTGCTCCTGTGGGTTCGCTAATGACGAAGATAAAGTCATCAGCGAAGGCTTGCAAATGGACGTTCGGCTGCCATTCTTCGGATATGATCTCATTTGCCACTAGGTTCCAGAACATTGGGCCTGTGCAGGAGCCTTGTGCACATCCCTGCTGTTGTGACCAGCTGACTGGGCCTTGGGCTGTTTGGATGGTAACCTTCCTATCAGTAAGTATATCTTTAAGGGTTTCAATTGTATGAGAGGGGAAGTTGATTTCGTCTAGGCTATTGCGAATTGAATTATATTGCAGATGGTCAAAAGCTCCTTGAATGTCTAGGGAGATGACCATTGTATGCAATTGCTTGTTTTTGGCATCTTGTATTTTTTCAGCCAATTGGTGGATGGCGTCGTCAGTGGATCTACCCTCTCGAAAACCGAACTGGTTGTGATGGAGTATGTTTTTCTTTTTGAGCGTGTGGTTGAGTCTTCGGAGAAGGATCTGTTCCAGCACTTTGCCTATGGTTGGAAGCAATGTCACCGGTCTGTAGGACTTAATTTTATCTGCTTCTTTGCCGTCCTTGTGGAAAAGGACGATAATTCCCTTTTTCAGTGGTTCTGGGAAACAGTGTAATTGGTAACATTTATTGTAAAAGGTGTGGAGGATTTCAGGGAAGCTATTGTTGACTTCTTTGAGTACGATGTAGTCTATTGCATCGAATCCTGGGGCCTTCTTTGTTGGTGCTTTTTTCAGAATTCTTCTTATCTCGTTTTTTGTAATTTGAGGTTCTTGAATTAGTGGGAAGCAGTTGGGTGGAGTAGCTGGTGAGTGGGATGGAGTGTAGATTTCCTGAAGTATTTTAAGAGCAAATGATTTTGTGTCTCCACTGCTTGGATTTCCCAATTGCTTAAAGAGCTCCGCTGGAGGATGCTTATTCTTGACCACCGCTTTGTAAGGCCGGCCATATGGGTCTGTTGTTTTGGTGCAGGTGTTCCGGAAAGAATTCCTTTTTGCCTTTTTCGCCTCTCTTTTTAGCTCTGCTTGTTTTTTGGAAAGTTGCAGTTGATATTTCAGTTTATTGTCGTCTTCAGACTTGTTAGTTCTTCTCTTTAGGGCTTGTAATTCTTTTTTCTTTATCTGGAGGCTCTGGTTCCACCAGTTGTTGTTTATTTTTAGTTTGAATTTTTTGATCTTGTATGCTTTTCTACATGCTGCGAAGATTGTCTTTTGGAGCTCTTCCGTTGCCTTCGCCAGATGATCTTTGGTGTTGCTTTCTTCTATCTGTTGCACTAGCTGCTTTGTTTTTTGTCCTAGGTGTTGTAGCATCCTTCTGTGTCCTCCATAGGCTGTCTTGAATCTCGGGTAGCTGTAGTGTGATTGTGAGAGAAGGGCTTCTATAAGGATATATTTGTGATCGCTATGGGTGTAATCTTCAAGAACTTTCCATGTGCAGGAGTTAGCGAAGTCCGTGCCTTTGATGAAAGACAGGTCTGGCCATCCTTTTCTGCCGCGGTGCTCAAAGGTGGGAGGGGAGTTTGTTTCATTTAGAAGGTAGAGTTGTTGGGCTAGGAGAAAGTCCTCCACTTGAGCCCCTCTTGTATCTTCATTAGCATAGCCCCATATCCTGCTATGTGCATTGAGGTCTGCACAGATCAAGACCCTTTCATCACCTAGGTCTGTGAGGATAGAGTGTAGCTCCTGCAGCGTTTCCATGATATTTTTGTAGGGAGAGGAGTAGGCGGAGATGACTGTCAGTGGGCCTTGTTCGGTTTGTATTTTGAGTGCTGTTGAATTAACCGTTGATTGGAGGAATACTGGTTTATCGCAAGATGGCAGGGAGATAATTCCTGACTTGTTATTTTTAGAGAGCCACTGGTTTAATGATCTTGGGATACCCGCTATTTTTCCGTCTAGTATATATGGTTCCTGGACTAGAATGATAGAGGGGTTGTTACTAATAACTTATTACAAATTTATTTCCCCAGTTATACTGAAGGAGCTGCGAAACATTACACATATGCATAAAAAACAGACAATATATATATTTCTTTTCTATTATAGAGAAGTTACTATTTACGTGAAAGCGCATTTTTGTTGAAGAAAACAATTTAATTAATTTTTTGAACTAATTTTTTTTTACAAATTTAATTGGAATAGTTTTTAGAACATTTGAGGCTATTTGAAATTCTATGGATATTAAAGTTAATTAAATATGGAGGTCATAAAAATGATATTGGAATACAGACACAAACTTTATACTTTAGAAGAGTGTTAAAGAGTTTCAAAGAGTTACTTACGATGGTAGTGTAAAATGTGCAAACTAAGCCAATGGACAGGACACAGAACCACACTTTAAGTCCAGTTACTGCAAAAAACAAACGAAATTATTTCAGGCATTTTTCTTCCATTCATATTTATTTTTATAATATTATACAAAAAATAGAAAATCAGAAGTGTAAATATTTATATAATTCATGATATTACACTATTTCCTCGATATATTTATAAACACTATAGGAACTACCTATTCCTATTTTTAAATAAGAATCTTAATTTTAAAGATGGGGTAATATAGTAATAACATAATAACACATTAACATAGTAATTCGGTTGGTTTCCCTTGTACTACAATTATGTAATTCTAAAATTAAAAATTATCGAATAAATCTAAAATTTATAAGTAAGGTAGGTGAGGCAAAGATGGCCAGTGTTCCTAAGGTACCCCACTCCCAAAAGTAGCATTAATTTCATTTATAATTACAACATGTTGCTACTGCGTTGTAAATCATGTATCTGCAGTGCACGTGGCTGAATTTGAAGAGATCACCTTGATCGACCTACATGGTATGCAGTGATTTCACTTTTGAGGAGTAGTCGTTCTAATTTCCAGATAAGAAGATATTTTAATTTACATGTGTTTAAATTCTTAGAACTTTGAGTTATGATACGTTTTCTGAAAGCTTATTCCTTTCTCTTTAACCACATTTACTTCAATTCTAATAAATGTTTTATATTAATAGTTTTAAGTCGTGCAAATGGCGACCCTATGCATGTTCCCAAGGTGGCCCGGGTGTTGGACACCTTAGAAAAAAAATATGGAAATCAATGTAGTAAGGGTAATTTTCAAAATTTATACTTAAATATCTGAAAAAAATTATTATCATTTATTGTTAAATTTATAACAATAAAAGTTATACTTTTTACTTAATTATTGAATGGTGGTTATAGTTTTATTTGCATATCAGAAAAATCTCGCAAAATCTAAAAGAAACTTCTGTTAATTCTTAGTCTAGTTATTGTTATAAGTATAAACATAAAGTATTGAACATTGTAATACTCTTATACAAGTAAAAATAGTTTTCCGAATATTTTTTTCACATTTTAAAAGTGATTTCAATATATGGGCCAACTTTGGAATACTATGCGCCAAAGGTGGCCCACCAGCTACAATTTTGAAATCGTATTTTAAAAATAATTAAATTTTATTATACAAAGGAAAGTACACTTGATATGTGTTAGAGATAAGTGTAAAATTTTGCAAAAAAAAAAAAAAATCAGCCACGCACACCTAACCAGAAAATTTTGACAACTCCTCAAAGCTTAACTATGACCACCTTTGGCTCACCTACTTTATATATAGGAGGAAAATATTTTTCCAATGAATCCTTTTAAATAGGAAAAATAAGGTAAAAACCGAAAATGTAATTTGCGAAGAGTTTTCAACTGTTTTTACACATCATTTGTAATGCAAGCTTGAGATCGGAAAAGAAATTAATTACGCTCTCATTAACTTTCTTCTTAACATTCAAATAAAATAAGAATTAAGGAAGTTTTATCTGAGTTTTATTGTTTAATATTCCAGGTTTGAAATTGTAAAAAATGCAAAGAAGACAAACTTCTTAAGGAATTTATTATATCTCTCATTATTTCGTATCGTTAGTCTTTAACTGTAAGTATATGTGTTTTCAAAATACTTCCTTCATATCCTTCTTGAAAATCTGCTCTTTCAGAAAATCGTTTATAGTGGGACAAAGAAGCTTCATTATTAAATGTTTTTTTTTTTAAATCACAAGAGTGTTCCCTTTTATTTATTGATTATAAAGTTTCTTTTTCAGTAGTTGCCTTTTTCATGATAATAATAAAAAATAAATAATTATTTTACTTATACTACGATAAAATAAAATAAATAAAGTTCATTCATATCCTACTCATGCAACTTTATACCATATTTAAGGCTGATCTCAAACTTTCAAATAAGAATGGAGATGAAAATCATTGCTAAATCCTTGCATTTCTGGTAAGCTCAAATAATTTATAATTTATTGGAACTAAGCTATTTAATATATAACATAACAAAAACTATTGTTCCTGATCATCTGTTCAAACTTACCTCCATTACTCGTTACATTTTCTTTAATGCATACACATTTAAAAATAAAATTTAAACACGAAATGAAAACTTACCTTGCGATAATGCAAGAGATGGGGCATACATTACAATAGCCATGTATAAAACCTAAAACAAAGTAATTTAGAGTTATTTTTCTTCCTAAATATTATGCCTCCAGCTAATTTATAATCTTATTTTTCTTTTTCACAATATCGGATTAGAGAAAAGACAAAATTTGAAAAAAAGGAATACTTTCGTAAATATTGTGAGCAATTGCCTCAAAAACGTTTGGAGAAGTTTGAAAGTGGATATGATAAATTAAATAACCCATGAAATTCAGAATACTAGATCTGACAGGAAAAATGCTCAAGGAAGTTTGTCAGATAATTGAAAAATTGATTTAAAATGTTTTAATTCTGAATAATAATGAAGTTTCAAATTATGAGTGATGAATTTAACTGTGGATTTGATACTATTTATCAAAAGGTTTAGAATGCTGGATAATATATCCGTTTGAAGATTTTTGTAACTACCGTAAAACTTAAAGTTTTCATTCATATTAAATATTACAACTATTAAAAGAACAGAAGGATTTTGCCTTCCTTTCCACGGAAATATTTATTAGATTAAAATTTATCCGGCTCCTTTCATGTGAAATATAAAAAAATAAAATTTGAGTTTTACTATTGAAATAATTAGGAATGTTTAGAAACCTAGAATATGCACTTTCCTTGAACTAGTTTTTCGGTCAGCAGCAGTCTGCTCCAACGATGTAGAACTTAACTCTTAAAAATGTGAAATATTTTGTCCAAACATATACAGAAACACTTTATTGAATATGTGTCTATTCTTGGTTTGGTAATTTCACTATTCAGCGTCTTTTGTTATCAAATTTGCTAAAGAAAAACAATAAAGATTTAATAAAATTTCTAAATATTTCCTGTTTCTACAAGGGATTCAACAGGTTTGTTTTAACAAACGGTCGATTTATTTAAATTTTTAGAATCCTAAAACATTTTCCTTTGAACAAAACCAATTGTTTCCTTAGTTACCTTGTATCCGATTTCTTTATCTACGACATTATATAAATGCGCATAAAAGAAATAAAAGCTTTTTCTCGAAATGATCTCGAGACGCGAAATTAAAATTTAACATCCATAAGGTCTCTGAACATTTTCCTGCTGATAAAAGACCAAAGCAGATCTGTATGGAGTACAATGCATTGAAAGTTTCCTGCTTGAAGCATCCGCAGATTAAGGCAGAGATCCTTTCATATACTTCGTTAAAATTGATAGGGAAACAATTGCATTCGCGGCCGATGCATTGACCTCTTCAAAAAAGTAGGAAGTTGAAGCTTAAGGACATAAAAGGGAGATTTGTGGCAAAATAATAATAAATGAAGTTGTATTATAAAATATCATTTAAAAAATCACATTGTTTGAAACAAAAATCGAACTATAAATACAGTCACAAAGTTCGACAAAAATTCTATCTAATCATGGAAATAGAAAACTCGAAAAAATTCTGAATGTGGATTGATAGAGTGATTACTTAAATGGAAGTCTCATTTTGAAGCTACTCGAAGGGTTTTCGAGACGGACTTCAAAGGTCTGAACTGTGAACAGATGAAAATAAATTCATCTGAACTGGCATCTTCACTTTACGATCTTCCACACCTTGCCACCGCAATTATAGTAGAAAGTCCACTAACTAACTTCACTAGTTCCAAATAACGAAATGATTTTGGCAAGGGATTGATCCTATGCGAGAATGGCTCTTTCAACCATATATCAGATATGTTCCGAGGGGCTTATGTATTGGGATCTAAATGATCTACTCATATGCTAGAATTGTCAAGAATACTCCTGAAACCGGTCACGAAACACAGCGAGTCTGTATGGATTATTATCATCCTGGATCTCATGGATGTTATCTCATGTTTAATTATCATCCTGGGGCTTCCCATTATTAATGGGGAAGGAAAATTCATTGGGATACAGATGGACACCAAGCAGATGCATATTGCAATTTTCTCTCAATTACGACTTAGACTGTACTAAAAAACACAATCCATGTAAGAAAAATACTCCCCGCACCATTAGAAAACCATCACTATCTTGCACTAAGACTTGTTGACAAGTTGAATCCATAACCTTATGGGGTTTGCTGCAAACCAGTACTCGACCTTTTGGGTTAGCAATTGGATCAGACTGATCGGACCTCGCTAACTTTTTCCAGCTATAGATTGCTCATTGCATATAATCATGAGCCCAGGTGAAGAGCTTATCCAAATGATCTGCTGCAAATAAAGGCACTACGCCAAATTTTGTTGCTCGGAACTCAAAGGCATGCCTGAATTTTACCCGTTGTTGAATGTAGCAGACAGCATAATGCAGTTCGCCTTTGATCAGAAATCGCTGATGCCAATCATTCAGCAGGCGTGGCTGGTCATTGCACTATCTGTTGTGAGAGGTAATGCCTTCCATGAAGTACTATCAATACAACTTTGGTAATCTGGAGAAAGCAATCTTATAAGTTACAACTTCTGAAATGTTATGTTCCATGTATCGATTAAAAGAAATCATTCTACGTTCAAATTCACTGAGTTCTCCTTCGGAAGCCATTATTACGTTATCCCGCGTTTTACAAAATATTAAATTTAACAAGCTTTGAAAATCTTAATTTTAAAAATCATCTGACTATTTCTAACCTTTTAACAAGATATGACAGCCACATTTAATATGCATATTCTTATCCCATGAAATTTGACACTTTCGTGTAGGAGAAGATGATGATACAGCCTAATACAGTGTAATAGCCTTTAAAACTTTGAAAATAAGAACTTTTTTTCTTAAACTTAAGATTAATGATAATAATACCAATTATACAAATATTGCTATGTTTAAAAAATGTATTCATAGTTACTTATGAAGTAAGACATTTGAGTATCAATATTAGCAAGATTTACAAAATAGTTAACAGCAGAAAAGCGAAAACTACTGACAAGAATGACTAAGAACCTCTCTCTAATCTTTATATATATCAATTAAATAATCGTCTAATACGAAAGAAGAATAAAGAATTCTTGCTTGCTGTAAACCCAGACCATTTCTCGATTCAAGGTCTTGAATTGGATGAGTCAGCAATTATAAATACTGACACTGAAATTCCTCTAGATAAGAAAGTTAAGTCCAATCATTAAGTCAATTAAACATTAAAAAGACTTGCCGAAACGATCGCATTTTGTGTCCACTAAACACTTGTTTAAGCTTGCCTTCCTCATTGGTAGCATAATATCAATTGTATACTAGTTTTTAACTATTATAAGCTACAGTAATTTTGTATGCTGTTTTGGTGATGCGAAAATAATATTTAATCATGTGTGCGGGACTGTAAAGACATTTATGGCTCAACGTCGTATCAAATAATGCATAATAAATTTCTTTTACAATTATAAAACATTACGTCATATTAGCACTGCGTACTTTTTATCTATTCAAAAAGATATCCAATACTATGATAATATTTTATCTTAAACATCTGAAGTGAATTTGAAGGCGCAATGAAAAAAATAATAGTTGCTTGAAAGTGTGAAGCTGTTTTGATGTATGAATTCTTACTAATTCATAATTATAGTCCAATTTTTCTGAATTGCTCTGGTATAAATCTTCATGACTTCAAATGTTATGAATTGGAAATTTTAATATTATTCAGAAATATTTCATCAATTAAGATCGTCACAAACACTGAATTGTTGCATGTATGATGAGCCTATTTGTGGAAATTGGTATTTCAGCGACCATTTTATGAAATTTATATTAGTTAATCCCACTATGACAGAGTAATAAAAATAATGCATTAATGAAGCACATTTTCAAATTAAAATTAATTTAGTTATTTTCAAATTAAAATTAATTTAGTTATTTTCAAATTAAAA